>JAVJIF010004378.1:0-388063 GCA_038442645.1 Agave tequilana | reverse complement strand
ATTATTATTTGGCAGTGATTTCCATTTAGGATATTACAAAAATCATGGGGAGGCAACGCTTCAAGCTGTTATAGAAGCCATCCACGAGCTCCCTAATGAATTCATTTTGGGATTCGACTTAACTAGAGGAATAGCAATAAATGCAGGAGGCTATGCTGAGGCAAGGTTGTAGTAGATGAATTGGGATAACTGGAATCGTAGATATTTGAGGGTTCCCAAAAAAAGAGTCTTCAAAGGAACATCCGCCAGGAATCAGAAGCCAGGCATAGGGATCAATTCAACTAAGGGTGTCGACGAACAATTTTTGTAACCTCCATTAAGTTAGAAGCTGAGGGGCTAGAAGCAGCTGACAGGATCAGAGGCAGCTCCGTCTCAAGCTCAGAATGATCTCCACCATGTTCTGATATAGGCTCTATCTCAACCGTTGCCACCAGCAAGTCTCTCGCGTAGCCTATTGTTGAATGGCTCTGGTGAACGACGCCTAATAGCACGAGATCAATTACAGGTGGAGTTGTCCTCCGCTTATTCCGGATCTGACATTTCTGGAGGAGCAACTTCCACAGGAGCTTCTACAAAATTTTTCTGATTAGCAACAGATATTGAAAAAACATGCGCTAAATTTGGAACACCACAATTCTTACTTGTAGAGGCCAGAGTAGCTATATTAACCTCTGATTCTGTTGTCTTATCGAGGAGTTCAAGAGAGACAGACTCATTAACGGCAATATCTCGGTCACAGCAACTTCAGTGGCAGGAGTAACCTCTGGAACAGATGTTTCCACCAAAGACGTCTCAGTTGCCGGCTTGTCCACAGTAGCAACTGGAGTGGGACAATCTCACGAGGGGTCTCACGAGTCTCAATAACCTCCACATCCTTTGTTTTGTCTGCCTGAGTGGTCACTTCGACCTAGGTAGAGTGCCTAACATCATGCATTTTCTCCCCAGGATCTTCAAGGTTCACGTAGTTACCCACATTGTCTTTATGATGTGGGATGGAAGCAGCCTATGTTTCCTCATCATCTTTATTTGTATTCCAAGATTTAAAGTTAATCACGGAAGAGATAACTGTAATAGAAAAAATTAATCTTTCCTATGATCGGCACAAATTGTGTTGAAGACGTACCAGCAACTGGGACAGGAATAGGAGCAATCAATGATGGAACGAGGAATAATCACCAGAACAGCGGGTAGAGGAACATCAACCGCCAGTGTTTCTGCTTCTCTAATTTTAAGGGTCCCTCAATGCCGACCTGAGGGCCTAACGTTTTGCTTTATCTTCTTCTAGAGAGAAGACACAGGAGAGATGACCGGGAAGGCATCCTTCATTTCTACTTAAAATGCATATCGCGCTTAAAATGCGTATATCGATTCTCGTCTTCTTACTCCTCCTCCTCTCTAACTCAACAGTGGCAACAACCTCTAAAGCCATAAAAAGAGAGAGATCTAGCCATCCATTGGTTCAGAGGTAATATGGATATAACCGAATGGGAGCTACTAGACCCAGAGCTCTGTCGTTCAGAGGTGGCGGACTGGACATAATGGTAAAGAAGCAGTCCCTACCAGATTGGAAGATGAGACTGGTTGTTTGTCTGTTCAGAGGTAATATGGACATAACCGATGAGAATTCACCAAGCTTAGAATTTCTACTATTTAGAGGTGATAGGCTAGACATGATGGTAGAAAGGGTTATACAACTAGGGAATATGATTTGATTTGAATTCTGTGGGAACAATGATGTCTCCCTGGGGAATCATTTTGAAAGAAATTGTCAGAGGTATAATGTTAATGTGACAACCGAAAAGTCCACTGGGACTGAAAAGGGTATTAATAGACTTCGAGGGGAGTTATTAGAAACTCGCTGGGGAGTTTGAAAATGAACCCCATAAGAAATTATAGAGAGTTTCTAATATGTCAGAGGTAATCATGAACGTGACGTAAAGAACTCTATGGAGATTCGATAGGCAGATAATTATTTCAAGAAAAGTTGTCAGAGGTAATCATTAGCGTAACAACCAAATTCTTGCTGAAAAATTAGAAGGAGATTTTATCCAAAGTTAATGTGACGAACTCTTCACTTGGGCATTTGTAAAAGTAACTTATCAGAGGTGTGATGCTAACTTGACAAGGATTCATTACTGTTAAAGGTGTTGAACATAATAGCAATTTGAGTGGACCTGTCATTCTATTACAGAGAATGGAAGTGGAGTTTGATTCACTGGAGATATTAGCAAGATCTATTAGGGATATTCAAAAGGTCTTACAGTCAGAGGTTTAATGTTAACGTAACAGGCTGGTCTGTAGTTTATTTTACTGGAAAAATGATTACAGTTTGATTTGGCCCTACCATTCCATGGACGAGAATTGGCAAGAAACTTTGTGAAATGACCGTTCTTCACAAAATATAAGAATATTGCTAAAGAATCCACCAAGGAGTAGGAGAAAGTGCTCCTAAAGTTTGTTTGGGGATTAAATAGATCCTGCTGGGGAGTAGGAGAATAATACTCCTAAAATGAAGGAAAAGTCAGAGGTGAAAACTTTAACATGACTTTTTTGCTTTGTGGAGCTACCATTCCATGGACGAGAATTGATAGAAGATTCTAGAGGAATCAAATGAGACTAGGTCCCTTAGGATTTTTAGCAAAATCCTCAGCTATTAACGGATTTAATAAGCCTTTATCAACTATCGTTTGAGTTGGGCTAGCCATGCTATTCTCCTCAGAATGATGAGTTATCAAGGACTTTTCGTTGGGTTTAAGAGCCAACTTTTTTCCTCTATCCTTAGCCATTAAGGGTTTAGGATCATTTTGTTGCTTTATGTAATTCCGTGGAATGTCAATTAGCAACTAAGATTCTTCATGGAATCTTTTCTAGTATTTTTAATGTTGACATCGTGCAGCGTTGTCTCCTGATGTTCGATAAGCCTGACTCTAAAGGGATCTCCAATGATCAGAGGTATAAGTTCACTTGATCATGGATGATATCTCTTCAGGAATTTGCCATTGATTGGCATCATTAGCATGTCACCGATCGGATTGGACAAGCGATATGCTCCATTTGAGTAGATTGTCTCTACTACAAACGGCCCTTCCCATTTGGGTCGGAATTTGCTTTTGGACTTATGTGTCATGACCATAGGTCGTCTGACAGCTAAGATCAAATCTCATTTATGGAAAATTCTCTCTTTGACCTTTTATTGAAAGCCTTTGAGATTCGAGCCTGATAAAACTCAATACGCTATTGAGCCTGTAAATGCTTCTCGTCTAGCGCGTCAAGCTCATGGAGACATAACCGATGGTTATCTTTATCAGTCATCTTGGTTGCCAAAGCAACACGAAGTGATATTATTTGAATCTTCAAGGGTATAACTGCTTCACATCCGTATACTAGAGAAAAAGGCATATTGCCTATTGGGATTCAGACCTTAGTTCGCTAGGCCCAAAGACATTCACTGAGCTTCTCATTCTAATCTCATTGCATGAGGAGACTAACTTTTTGAGGAGCTTGATGATCATCTTATTGAATGCCTCTGTTAACCCATTGGCGGTAGGGTTGTAAGAAGTTAAAATCACATTCTGAATCTAGTACTTGTTGCAGAACCGATAGAACAATTGGTTTGCGAATTGAGGACCATTGTCGTGGATGATCCATCTGGGGACACCAAATTGGTGGATGACATGATGTTGATGAAGTTGACCACATTGGTGGTTTTAACTTCAGCGAGCAGGACAGCTTCTGCCCATTTTGAGAAGTAATCGGTTATCATAAGGATGAACCGGTGACTTATAACTGATGGAGGATTAATTGGTCCTATTATATCAATTCCCCAAGCTTCGAATGGCCATGCTACGACTATGGGATGGAGTAGTTCTGGGGGTGGTATATAAAATCTGCATGGATTTGACAAGCCTTATACCTTTTGCGATTTGACTGCATTGACGATCATAGTCGGCCAATAATAGCCAAGTCGGTGCAATTGATCCTTGAGCTTCGGACCTGGCTGATGAGTGATCGGGGAAAAATTGTGCACAAAAAGTGTCATTTTGAAATCAAGGGTTAAATTGCGTGTGCTTGGGCTTCCTCAATACTTCAGTTATAGCATAGAGGCTATACGAGTTGAATCCACAAAGACGGGAGGCGATAGAAGCTTTACCGATGAATTCATGTGTGTGTTAACGTTTCTTCAACATTTAAAAGAATCAAAAGAAAACGAAACAAAAAGTGGAAAGAGAAGAATACGGTAAAAACAATGATAGAAACATTGAAGAAAAGATACTTATAATTTTTGTATTATTTCTAAAACAAAGTAAAAAATGAAAGAAGATTCATGGCTACTAGCTACTAATGGCTCTAATAATCATGCTAACCTCTTAGTGATAGTTGCCACACATGTATCCTTGGCCATCACTAGTCCTCGGTTCAAGAGCTTTTCAAAGCATGACCCATAAGATCACTTTCATATCCAAACTCAATAAACAAGAGCAAGCTATAATTAAACCATCAAAACAACACTAGAGCAAGCATAGAATAAAGTAATGGTAACTTGTTAGAGAATTAGATGTTAGAGTGTTAGAATCCGTCATCATGAGCCATCAATGGTTCTTGCATGAGTAAGGCCAAGCAGAGACTATTGATTAATGTGGATTATCAAGTAAAGAGTTAGTATAGTTAGTGGTTAGTAGTTAGTTGCTATGAGAGAAAAATTAACTAAACATGTAAGAAGTTAGAGAAGAAACAAATAGAGATAAAGAAAGAATCTTTCATAGAGTGTCACCCTCCATTACAAGAACTTTCTTTCTATCCTATGAATCACTCTCTTCCCTATTACATGATCTACAAAAGAAAAGAAAAACAAAAGAAAGAAGAAGAATAACTAAGCTACCCAAAGAGAAGAAATCTACCCTCAAAACTCTCCCCATGGAAATTCTGGCCAATATCAGGACATATATAGACCAAGGGGTACTGGGGAAGCCATAAGGGCCACACGTCGAAGCTCAACACGTGGCCCCACAACATGGCCGAGGAAACGCGACAAAACATGCTGCAGCCGCTCGCACCGCGCGCAGCGTGCAAACCATTCTTGTTATGGGCTACTTGTACAGGCTGTTGTTTTGATGTTTTCTTCTCCCAGAATTAGCAGATTGGGCTTCAAAGTCTTCGGATTCTTCTAGGCTCTAAAAATCCCCAAGTAAATTAGATTTTTGGACTTCTTCTTCACTTCATGCCATGGACCTAGAAACACACAAGAAATCCATTATTAATAAAATTTTATATAGAATAAATGTGAAGATGTGGTATGAAATATGCAAATATGGAGACTAACCACACTCCACACTTATCTTTTGCTCGTCCTGAGCAAAAACAAAAAGAAAAACTAACTAAGAAAATTATTACACCACTTTCACAGGTGACGCGATTGCACTGAGCATGTGCAATAAGCGTTAAACCTCTAGGATTCTCCTAGAGGAGGAGTTTTGTCTCCTGAGAGTTTTCAATGAATTATACCTACAAAATCCATAAAGAAAGAAATCAAATATGTATTTTGAAAACGCATTTTGAAATAGAGAAAAGTGTCAAAATATTTCTGTGAAAATTTAAGTGATCTAAGGTCATAGGTTAAGCAAAAATTATTCTTCCTTAAACTAAGTCCAGATATAAGTTCTTGTTATAAATTACAAGTAAGGATTTTTTTAAATTGAATTGATTCTTTGATCTTTCATAAAACTCTTAGATAATATGTGCTTTGTGAACAGTGAAGATTTATGGGATATCAACTCTAACTTTCATGCCATTTATTTGTATATATATATATATATATATATATATATATATATATATATATATATATATATATTTTCTTTTTTTTCTTCTCTTAGTTTTTTTTAGGCTTCCTAGTTCACCCGGGTAGTGAGTCTTTAGCCGGTGACTCTCAAACCAGATGATTTTAGGGCACCAGATGAGAAAACATCCCTCGAGCCTAAGAACTCGAGTAAACAAGGCCACAAAACTAAAGGGGATTATTTCATTTTTGTCCACAGTTTAGGCGTGAATAATCATACTTCCTGAGGCATAATTATCCAGCTTCAAAAAGTAGTTTTATTATTATTATTTATTATTTTTATTTTTTAATATTTTAAATGGTATGTTCAATCTTTGTTTCAATGCCAAAAAATGTGTAAGTGTGAAGTGCATATATCTAAGATAAAAAATTCAAGATCAAATTATCTTTCAATCTTACTTCCTTATCCTAAATATAAGATCTATTATTTTGACTTAGTTTTAAGAATTCATACTTTTATTTCTCTCAACTCTCATCTCTCTTTATATCTTGCATGTTATTATTGTGCATATTCATATAAATGCTAGATATTATTTGTGTGCTCACAGTTGTGTTCAATCAAGAGAGCTCTTAAAGCACCTCAACTCATAATTCAGAGGAATCGTGAGGAGTAGTTCCAGAGCCCTTCGCGGGAAATTCGGACTCACTTTTTATTACACTTTGTGTGTTTGTAATTTTATTTTTAATTCTGTATCATTTGTATTAGATTAGCACTATACCTATTCACCTCCCTCTAGGTGTACTATCAATTGGTATCAGAGCCTAAGCTCATGATATTCTGTTTAACCACCTAAGAGTGTGATCCTTTATTGCTAATCTAGTATTTGCACACATATTGTTCATACTCATGAATTTTCTTACTCCACCCATGCATGATGTTTCCAACATAACATGTGAAAATTTAAGATGAGTGCATACCTCAAAGCCCTATAATTGCATATCTATCTTTCCACTAGCAAGAAATCTTATCTTAGTAATGACAAGTATCTGGAGGCTAATACACAAGCCTTAGAAGCATTAAAGCACATACTTAGCAAAGAAACACATTTTTTTGATTTCTCATTGTAATTCTGATTTTACAATGTGGAACACATTGACTTCTCTCAAGGACTAAACGACAAACATTTTGGAGAAGGAATCAATTGTAGATGAGTCCGACGAAACGTGCTACATGGTTCAAGAAAATGACTCCCTTGCGGTAACTTCGGATACCCATCTAGATGATCATGATTGCTCTTCCATTGATGATCATGCTATGGATTCACATGCTTAAATGAAGATCTTTTCATGTTTGTGAAACTTGTTAGAAAAATATAAACTTTTGAAAAAGAAGAGTGGATTTGAAGAAAGAAAATAAAAATTTATTCAAAAAAACTTGATTGATTTTGAAGGAGAAAGTTGAGATTCCAAGTGAAAGAGATTCTTGAAAACCCAACTTGATCTTGTTTTATGTGAAAATAAGATTTTAGAAAATAAAAATAATTTTGATTGTTTTGAAGAACAATGATGCTTCATCTTCAAAATTTGAATTTGTTTATATGAGAACAATTCTTTGAAAACAAAATTGTTTGATTTCAAAAAATTGAATTTTGTTTTAAAAGAAAAAGATTCTTTAAAAAATAATTTGCTTCTCATTCTTATCATGCTTCTATTGATACATCTCTAGTGATAAAAAATTTTGTTGCATGTGTTACTACTTCTTCTTCAAGTATAGATAATGATATTTGTATGATGAGAAGAAGAGTGTAGATTGTTTGGGCCCCACTTGAGCCAATGTACTATGAACCACAAGCTATTAGAATTTATGTTTCGAAAGAAACATATTCCATATATGCATGCACACCCATCACGGCAAACACATGCTCATCATGTTCACACACATGATTCTATATACTAATATGTACACTTGTACACATGTGGTTGCAAGGGCCACCTTGCAAAATTGTTATAATAGGTTAAATGATTTAAATTTTACAAGTAAGAATATTTGAGTTAGAAAAGGTGCTAACCCCGAAGGACCCAAGAAAGTTTGGGTACCAAAAATCACCCCTATTGCTTTTGATGTAGGTGTGGGCTCTCACAAGACGTGAAAGCATCAGTGCCTTGATGATGGATGCATTTCGAGCTAAATGATCATAATTTTGAATGCATCAATTTCAAAAGAGTCTAGGTGGAAGGACCACCAAGGTTGGAGATCTAGAAACTAGTTCAATTGATTTTGATAACTATCTCTAACTCCTTATTTATGTATGCATGCTTTCATTAATGATTTTTAGCATGTCATGATTTTAATATTCATTATGTTAAATGCAATGATTATTAGACATATGATATACATAGATAGTATTTGAAATACACCCATGTTTATATGTGATCGTACACATATTTTGCATTCTTTTCATTACGCTCCAACATTTATCGTGTAATAAATTTACTAATTTCTTTGTCTTAAATGTCTATTTTGTAGAAGATAATAATGAAGAGAAAGAGGATTAAACCAAGTAAATACCAGTTAAAATCAGATTTAACTGGATCTATTTGGTTAGCTGAGGATGATCCCAGATCTAGTTAGAACAAATCAAGGATTGGGGCAAATGTTCAGCTGAAGATCAAAACAAATCAGAAAAATAACACCAAATGGAAACTGATAAAATTCAGATTTCTATAAATCTATTTTGATTAACTAAAATCAACCAAGGATAATATCAAATATAGAGAGATAAATGGATAGAGAGAAGATCAACGGATGAGATGAAGCAATTTAGATTCGGATTCAGACTGGATACAGTTTAATATTTTAATCATAAATTTCGCTATCAAATCTCAAATCTGTTGATTCAAGATAATCCAAAAAGATGATTTAAAGGGCTACAACTCTTATGTTGATCACTATTTTGAATTCTATCATCTGATAAGCAATATTTCGCAATCAACACGTCAATGAGCTACAGATCATAATTCTGGATAAATCAAGTTTGGAGATAAGGGGAAGATTGAAATTCAAAAATAGCCAACTCTTCCTATGTTCCTACGCTCTCTCTTATCACTATTTTCCTATAAATACCTGTATTCATTGAGAGAGAAAGAGAGAGAGGAGACCAGAGGGTTGAAAAAACCAGAAAAAGAGAGTTTTGAGCGTTGTAATGCGAGATTGGAGAGGTCAAGGGCTTTGTATTTGATGCTTATTGAATAAAATTCAGAATACTTCTTCACGATCTTACGGCGTTCAGTATAAGTTTTTCTTTAATTTTCTCTTTATTTATTTTTTATGCTATTCTTTTCTTGCATATTTGGTTCCATAGAGTCATCTCTTTTCTTTTATTAGCTTCTTTTGTTTTCAGCATCGCTTGGAGGAGGGAGACAATAAGGCGACGACAAGAAACAAGTTCACTGGTTCATCTTTCTCTTCCCTTCGTACCAATCTCTTAATTTTTACTTTGGTTATTCAAATCTTCGCAAAAAGATTAGTATTACTTTCTTCTTTTGCTTTCTTCATTTTTCTTTTACTTTATTCATATTTTTATTTTGCTTTTGCTTTCTTCTACAAGATCTATTTATTTATTAAAAAAATAAAATTTCAACCTTCATCTAAGGGATTTCTCAATTAGAATAAGATAAAAGTGAGATTTTTAATAACTAAATTTTCAAGAACAAGTCTCTGTGGATTCGATCCTATACTTGCCACTACACACTTTATTAAAAAGATTCTAGCAAGTTTAGGTTTCATAACTTGTACGTGATTTAACAACGATGGAGTTTTTCATGAACTTCGAAACACGAATAGTTTTTGGCGCCGTTGCCGGGGACTTGTGAAAATTTTGGTTTTGAAAATCAACATCTAATCTTTTTCTAGTTTAATATTAAAAAAATTAAAAAAAATTCAGAAATAAAAAAAATTCAGAAAGTTAAATCTAAAAAAATTCAAAAAAAAATTTTTTAATTTTTCTTCCATCCCAAAGATTTAATTTCAAATTTTCTTTTGCAGGGATATTGCATGAAGAAAGGAAGACTTGCACAACAAGAAGCTTGCTTGCTTATGACATATTATTTTGCTAAAATAAAAATACATAAAAAGTTGCTTGCTTCAGAGTCGCCTGAAAGGTTAGTTTTTTCTAACTCTACCCACGAATCTCTTGTCAGTGGGGTTTTGGACGTGCTTATTGATTGACTTTTGTGCTGCATTAGTGCATACTTGCATAAAAAGAACTTAAGAGCTGTTCCCCCTCACATAAGGTCGGGATTTCATCACCCGTTCCTTAGCTCAAAAATCACAACCGCATATAAGTTTTTTTTTCCCAAGCTTGAACTAATTTTAAATCAATTAGAACTCAGCCACAAGGATTTCGAGCTCATTTAAGTGGAACTATTTTGGGAAGACTCTGATGAACCCTTCAAGCTCACGAAAGAGGGCTTTCTTATCTAGAAAGGGTGACTTAGCCATTGCGACGGTGCCTGGCCTGGAAGAAGGACTGAGGAACTTCCCTGTCTAAGAAAGGGTGGCTGAATTTAGTGAGTGCCAAGCCTGGGGGGAGAGCCGGATCGCTTGTTTGACGGGTTTAACCGGTAAACCATATCCTTCCAACCCAGTTAGGAGCTGTCTAATTAGAGAGAATTCTATTCTCTTAAGATTAGTGGCTGAAAAAAATTGATTACCTTTAAATTAAATTCAAAATTAAAAAAACACTTGATTGCAATTGATTGGTTGAGTCATCTTGTGTGTAATCTTATCTAGGATTTAGAAAATCCTTCATCAGAGCAGTACCCTGGTTCATGCGAAAGTAGGTTCGTATTAAGGGTCGATTAGAATCCATTATTGTTTCTGACCCTACTGCAACAATGGGTGACGCTAATGAAACCAAACAAATGACCTTAAAGGATTACATGTATCCTACAAGGTCCACCCAACCTTCCTGTATCACCTTGCCAGCCCTTACGGCAAATTTTGAGATTAAATCCGGGATGATACAGATGCTTCCAGTCTTTCCGAGATTGGCAAATGAGAAACCATATCAACACGTTAGGGAATTTGAGGATATTTGTGGGACCATGAAGTATCATCAAATGACAGAAGAATCCCTAAAACTTAGGTTATTCCCATTTTCTCTAAAAGAAAGAGCTAAATCTTGGCTTCTTTCTCTCCAACCGGGTTTAATTTCTACTTGGGTAGGATTAGCCGAAGCCTTCTATAGGAAGTTCTATTCTAAGCAGAAAACTGCTACCATACGTCAAGCCCTCACACCCTTCCATTAACTACAAGGGGAGATGTCTTCACATATTTTGAAAGATTCAAGGATCTTTTACTTGAGTGTCCCCATCACGGATTTGAAAAGATCCGTTTGATTCAAATTCTTTATGAAGGGTTAGACCACTCGAATAAGATCATGATTGAATCCCTTTGCAATGGAACATTCACGAGCAAAACGGCCGATGATGCATGGAAATTCTTTGAAGAGGTAGCAGAAAATACTCTAGAATGGGAGCATGTTAGTGTTGATAATAAGCAACTTATCACCTTAACTGCCACTAACAAGGGTGGTATACATAAAGTCAACCGTAATTTTAAGAGTGATGCCAAATTGACATCAGTGGTACAAAAACTTGAAGCATTAGAATTGAGCAAGGGAGCACAATCTTCAGCTCCCGAACCATCCAAGCCAGTGGTGTCTCCCATTTGTGTCCTTTGTGACAGCCAAGATAACTTGGTTGAACAATGCTCCGGGTTGCCAATTATCAAAGCGGAGCAAGCAAATGTACTCAATACATTTCGCAAGCCCAATCCCAATAACAACTCATTAGTGAAACATACAATCTGGGATGGCGGAATCATCCCAACCTTTCATGGAAGTCTTCTCAAGGACAAGGATATGGTGGATCATCATTATTTCAAGGACCATCTTCTAATAATCAATTTCACAAGGGAAATCAATTCAATACAACACCATCTATTCCTCCATATGTCCCTCCCAATCAAATAAAACCATCTTTAGAGGACACTCTCCAACAATTCATGCAGACAACTAATATCTAATCAAACTCAAGCCCAAATGTGTCACAATAAGGATCAGACGATAGCCAGGCTCGAGTCAAATAGAACAGTTAGCTGTAACTGTTAGGGAGAGAGAGAAAGGACATTTCCCTAATCAAACTGTGCCCAACCCGAAAGGACAACCTGCTCCTCAAAATACTCTAAATGGCCAGTTTGAATTTAGTTCTGATTCAAACCGTCAAGTTCAAGTCATCCACACTTTACGATTAGGCAAGAGAGGACAACCAAGTCCAAGATCTGCCAAACAATCCTAATATTGTAAAAGAAGAAGAAGAAAAAAAGGAACCAAAGGAGTTAACAAAGAAAGATGATCAAGTTATTGTTGTCAATCAAGATAAATCTTTTGTGCCCAAAGCCCTATTTCCTCAACGTCTTCAACCAACTAGGAAGAAAAATCACTATGAGGGAATTTTGAAAGTTTTCAAACGTCCAAATCAACATTCCCTTCTGGATGCCATAATTAGATACCTTCATTGCTAAATTTCTAAAAGACCTAACCACGGTCAAGAGGAAAATTTCTGTGCCTCGTGAAGCTGCAATTGCTACACATGCATCATGTCTCATCCAGCAACACATTGCACCCAAATATGAGGATCCAGGGAGTCTAACTATTTTGTTAGGATAGGAGATCAGGTTATGGATCGGTGTCTATTAGATTTAGGGGCAAGTGTAAACCTTTTACCCTATTCTGTGTACAAACAATAGGTTTAGGGGAGTTACAACCCACTAACCTTACATTGCTTCTAGCAGATAGGTCAGTTAAGATCCCAAGGGAATTATTAAGGATGTTATTTTGAAGGTTGACGAATTCTATTTTCCTGCTGACTTTGTGGTCTTAGACACCGAACCAGTAGTGATCCAAGCAATCACTCCCCTATGATTTTAGGGAGACCATTCCTTGCTACTGCGATGCTGTTTTTAGATGTAAGAGTGGAGTCATGACCTTGTCAATTGGAATATGACAGTTGAGCTAAACGTTTTTCATACTAGTCTCCCAACCACATGTAAGATCATGAGGAGGTCACATGATTGATGTGTCGGTCAATTACACCTTTGAGGAGTCTTGCTATGAAAACCCCTTGGAGAAATGCTTAGCCCATTTTGGAATGAATTTGATATGAGAAGTTTATAGAAGAGGTAAACGCATTGTTAGATTCTTTCCCCATCATGGACACCAACCTATGGAGACCTAAGGTAGAACTCTCACCATTGTCAACATTTATTCCTGTTCCATCAATCGTTAAGCCTTCTAAGTTGGAGCTCAAACCTTTACCTGACACATTGAAGTATGCCTTCCTAGGTGAGTCAGAAACCTTGCCTGTAATCATATCATATCATTTAGATAGGACCAAGAAGAAAAGTTACTAGATTTTCTTGAGGAACATAAGGAAGCCATAGGATGGACCATAGCAGACATCAAGGGAATTAGCCCCTCTGTGGTAATGCACCAAATTCATCTTGAAGAGAATGCCAAGACCTCGAGGGAACCACAGAGGCGTTTTAAACCTGTTCTGAAAGAGGTGGTGAGAGCGGAGATAATAAAATTATTAGATGCGTGTATCATTTACCCTATCTCTGATAGTCAGTGTGGTTAGTCCAATACAAGTTGTACCAAAAAGTCCAGAGTCACGGTTGTTACTAATGAGAACAATGAGTTGGTTCCAACTCGTGTTCAAACTGGTTGGCGAGTGTGCATAGACTATAGAAAACTCAACTCCATGACTAGGAAAGATCATTTTTTCTCTGCCTTTCATCGACCAAATGTTAGAAGAACGTATCGCAGTCACGCATACTATTCCTTCCTCGATGGTTATTCAGGATATAACCAAATCCACATTGCTTGTGAGGACCAAGAGAAAACGACATTCACATGTCTGTTTGGCACATTTGCATATCGTCGCATGCCCTTTGGGCTATGCAATGTACAGGCTACTTTTCAGCGGTGTATGTTGAGCATCTTTTCAGATATGGTTGAGAAATTTCTAGAAGTTTTTCATGGATGACTTCTCTGTCTTTGGTCTACTTTTGATGAGGGTTAATATCTATCATTGGTATTGATAAGATGCAAGGAGAAGACCTAGTTCTTATTTGGGAAAAATGCTATTTCATGGTGAAATCCGAGATTGTCTTAGGACACATTGTTTCTGATAGAGGTATAAAGGTTGATAAAGCTAAGGTAGAGCTAATCACCAAATTACCACCTCCTAGAAACTATTCGGGAGGGTTGATCTTTCTAGGCCATGCTGGATTTTACCGCCGCTTTATCAAAGATTTTTTCAAAATCTCCAAACCTCTTATGATCTTCTAGCAAAGGATGTTCCTTTTGAGTTCACCCTTCTTGTTTGGAAGTCTTTGAAAGGCTAAAGACCGAGTTAACCACGACACCCATAATCCGACCACTGATTGGAATCTCCCATTTGAGGTGATGTGTGACCCTCTCCGACTATGCTATAGGGTTGTCTAGGACAACGAGTGGATAAACTTCCTCATGTCATTTGCTATACCAGTAAGACTCTTAACGATGCCCAACTGAATTATTCCACCACTGACAAAGAGTTGTTGGCAGTCGTTTTTGCTCTTGACAAATTTCGTCCATACCTTATAGGTTTCTAAGGTCCTATTCTACACCGATCATGCAGCTTTAAAGTACCTTCTCACGAAAAAAGATGCTAAAGCCCGTTTAATCCGTTGGATCTTACTCCTACAGGAATTCGACTTACAAACTCATGATAAAAAGGGAGCTGAGAATGTTGTAGCAGATCATTTATCTAGGGTGTGGTCGAATCTATGTCCGACTCACTACCTGTCCTTGAGACATTTCCTGATGAGCAGTTAATGTCCGTCTCCGCTTCCATTGTTCTTGGTATGCTGACATGTGAATTATCTTGTCACGGAACAGATGCCCGATCATGGACCAAGCAAGAACGATTGTGTTTCTTAGCTAGGATCAAATGGTTCTTCTGGATGAACCATACTTGTTCAAGTACTGTCCCGATCAGATCATTCGACACTGCGTTCCTGACTCAGAATTTAGGAGCATCCTTTTATTTTGCCATGACCAAGCCTGTGGAGGTCATTTTAGTGGGAAGAAAACTGCTGCAAAAATTTTGCAATGTGATTTTTATTGGCCACTCTATTTCGTGACGCTCATGTCTATTGTCAATCATGTGATCGTTTCAACGATTAGGGAAGATTGCACACCGAAATGAAATACCGTTAAACCCGATCTTAGTTGTTGAAATCTTCGATGTTTAGGGTATTGACTTCATGGGTCCCTTTCCTATATCCCATGGATACCAATATATCCTTGTAGCATTTGACTACGTCTCTAAATGGATAGAGCGGTAGCATGTAAAACCAATGACCACAAAGTTGTGGTAAACTTCTTGAAAGAGAAGTATTCTCTCATTTTGGCTTTCCTCATGCAATCATCAGCGATGGTGGAAAACATCTGCAACGTACATTTGAAGCCTTAATGAGAAAATATTACATCAATCATAGAGTAACCACCCCTTACCACCCACAGACTAGTGGCCAAATAGAAGTTTTCAATCGAGCCATCAAGACAATCTAGAGAAAACTGTGAACACCACTAAAAAAAGATTGGTCTTTCACCTGACTGATGCCTTATGGGCATATAGAACTGCATTCAAAACTCCTATTGGAATGTCTCCATATAGGTTAGTTTATGGCAAGACTTGCCATCTTCCTGTCGAGTTAGAACATAAAGCATGCTGGGCAATCAAACGCCTAAATTTTGATCTAGACAAGGCAGGAGAGTCAAGGAAACTTCAACTAGATGAGCTTGAAGAGATAAGGAATGATGCATATGACTGTTCAAAATGGAACATGGATCGTATGAAGATTATGCATGATAGTATCATAACTCGGAAGGAATTTCAACTAGGGCAAAAAGTCTTGCTGTACAATTCCCGTCTACATCTCTTTTCGGGAAAACTGAAATTCGTTGGACCGGTCCGTACATTGTTCATAAGGTACACTCACATGGTGCAGTTGAGGTCCACAATACCACAGATGGTACCACTTTTCAAGTAAATGGCCATCGTTTAAAACATACAGTGAGTATCTGAGCCTGAAGTGAAGGAAATCCTCTGGAAGATCTATTTATCAGAATTGATCTCTATACATACTAGGGATCCATTTATGTATTATAGTTTTTGTATTTTTCTCTTAACTAGACAATGATGGATGACATCCACTCGTCCTCATCAGGTACTATCTACCCTTCACATTCTTACATTTATAGCATGCTATGCATTCATTCATACATTGAGGACATGCATGAGATAAGTGTGGGGGAGGGTTAACATAGGTTTTCTTTTAAGTTTCTAAAAAAGAAAGATAATAATATAATAAAGATTAAAAAATAAAAAAATATATAAAAAAAATTTCTTTGTTACAAAAAAAACTTTTTGAAAAGAAAAATAATACTTTGATTTATTTTTGCAAGAATTAAGTTAATTTTAAGGAATAAGAGAATCATAATTAAGATTTCTTATACTTGGTTGAAATAAGAATATTTGTTTAATTTCTAGGGATAGGAAGAAAAAATTGAAAAAGTAATCCAGTCTTGATTTTTACCTTGATAAAATATGCATCTTTTATATACTTACATACTTAGGGTTCAAAAATAAAGATTCTTATGCCTTCAAAAAAAAAAAGAAAAAAACAAGAAGAAAGAAAAAGAAGAAAAAATATATTATATATATAATAAGAATCCTCTGATTAAGCTGGATTTTTGTGCTCATAAAGCATGATTCACGCCTAAAAAAGTTTCATATCACCAAATAAATCATTAGTTTTATGGCCTTATTTGCTCGAGTCCTAAGTCCTTGGGGTGTTTCTCACCCGGTGCCCTAAAGCCGTCCGGCTTGGGAGTCACCGACTAGGCTCATTACATGGGCAAATTAGAAAGCCTAAGAAAGCTAAGAAATATTACCACAAGTATATATATACAAATAAGGCATAAGAATTAGAGGAAGAACATTTAGTCAAAATATTCACGGTCACAAGATGCATATGACTTAGGGTAAAATAATATACTAGATGAGAATACAATTTATTCCTAACCTTAATTGATAAACAAATGTTTAAATAGAGGCTAAGTCTAGGGATGAATAATTCGATACTCTTATAAGTTACAAGTTGCTTAATACTTGTAAAAGCACTTCAAATATTTTCTCTTCTTTTCAAAATGTATTTTCAAAAATACTAACAAACTATTTCTTTTCTTTATGGATTTTGGGTGTAATCCACTGAAAACTCTCATGAGACAAAACTCATCCTCTAGGGGTAACCTAGAGGTTTAACGGCTTTGTTGCACAAGCTCAATGCAATCGCGTGACTTACAAAAGTGGTCTAATAATCTTTAGTTTAGTTTTTTATTTTGCTCGAGGATGAGTAAAAGATAGGTGTGGGGGTATGATCGTACACAAATTTTGCATTCTTTTCATTACACTCCTACATTTATCGTATAATAAATTTGCTAATTTCTTTGTCTTAAATGTCTATTTTGTAGAAGATAATAATGAAGAGAAAGAGGATTAAACCAAATAAATACCAGTTAAAATTAATTTATCTAGACCTATTTGGTTAGCTGAGTATGATCCCAGATCTAGTTAGAACTAATCAAGGATTGGGGCAAATATTCAGCTGAAGATCAGAGCAAATCAGAAAGATAACACCAAATAGAAACCGGTAAAATTCGGATTTCTATAAATCCATTTTGATTAACTAAAGATCAACCAAAGATAATATCAAATACAGAGAGATAAATGGATAGAGAGAAGATCAACGGATGAGATGAGGCAATTTAGATTCGGATTTAGACTGGATACAGTTTAGTATTTTAATCATAACTTTCGCTACCGAATCTCAAAACTGATGATTCAAGATTATATAGAAAGATGATTTAAAGGGCTACAACTCTTATGTTGATCACTATTTCGAATTCTATCATCTGATAAGCAATATTTCGCAATCAACACATCAATGAGCTGCAGATCAGAATTCTGAATAAATCAAGTTTGGAGATAAGGGGAAGATTGAAATTCAAAAATAGCCAACTCTTCCTATGTTCCTACGCTCTCTCTTATCACTATTTTCCTATAAATACTTGTATTCAATTAGAGAGAGAGAGGAGACAAAAGGGCTGAAAAGCCAGAAAAAAAGAGAGTTTTGAGCCTTGTAATGCGAGATTGGAGAGGTCAAGGGCTTTGTATTTGATGTTTATTGAATAAAATTCAGAATTCTTCTTCACAATCTTGCGGCGTTCAGTCTAAATTTTTCTTTAATTTCTCTTTATTTAATTTTTTTATGCTATTCTTTTCTTGCATATTTGATTCCATATAGTCATCTCTTTTCTTTTATTAGATTCTTTTGTTTTCAGCATCGCTTGGAGGAGGGAGACAATAAGGCGACGACAAGAAATAAGTTCACTGGTTCATCTTTCTCTTCCCTTTGTACAAATCTCTTAATTCCTTTTTTTACTTTTGTTATTCAAATCTTTGCAAAAAGGTTAGTATTTCTTTCTTCTTTTGCTTTCTTCATTTTTCTTTTACTTTATTCATATTTTTATTTTGCTTTTGCTTTCTTCTACAAGATCTTTATTTATTTATTTTAAAAAATAATATTTAAAAAAATAAAATTCTAACCTTCATCCAAGGGATTTCTCAACTAGAATAAGATAAAAGTGAGATTTTTAATAACTAAATTTTCAAGAACAAGTCTCTGTGGATTCGATCCTATACTTGCCACTACACACTTTGTTAAAAAGATTCTAGCAAGTTTAGGTTTCATAACTTGTACGTAATTCAACTACGATAGAGTTTTTCATGAACTTCGAAACGCGAACAATATGGATTCATATTTTTGTGTTCTCACTTTAGTTTAGCTATTGTTTATATCCTAGTTCTAATAACACTTGCATTTACACTAATAATTATATTTGTTTTCAATCATATTTTGGTGTTTTTGTGCTTCATGTCTTGATTACATGTTTAAATATAACTCCCATTAAAACTTGTATTAATATCTATACAATTAGTGAGCTACACTTGATTATTGTGTGTGAGTGCTTCATTGATCATGTGTACTCATTACATATATTTGTATAACCTAATTTTGATGATTCATACATTTACACTTGTATTCTCTATTTTGTACATGTTTTTATAATATATGTTTAGCTTCATGTATATATAAATTTTGCTTTAAAACTATATGATATACATGTTCTATCCTTGAGTCACTTATATTACATGTCATATATTATTTTTGTGAACTCATTTCATGTTTAAGATAAATATGTATGCTTTAGTTTTGACATAACATACATATGCCTTGATGTTTGTTTAGTTTCTGATAAAAATTGAACTTTATGATTTTTCATGTTTATGATAAAGGAATTTTGGTTGAGCTTCATTGTCTTATCTCCATGATTTTATTGATTACATAATTCTTATACACTCTATGTTTGGTGTTTACTCATGCTTTTTGTTTCATGAGCATATATGTGCTTTATCGCCCTTTGAGTGTCGATGATCGTGTAATTTCATGCTTTCATGAGACAAATAATTATTTTTATTCTTTACATGAAGGATTTCGTACTAGTTTTCAAAATTATTTTAAAACTAATTTCGTATTCTTCAATTGGTAGGATTTTCAAACTATGATAAGATTATTTTCATCTTGTTTTTTTGAAAACCCCTACCTTCAAAAGGCGGTTGGTTGTGCGACCATGCCTTGTGTGCCTTATTGAACATCTTTTTAACATGTGCATAATAACAGTGGATGTTATGAGTTATACATGATTTTTAATGATATTTCATTTTTATATACTTATGTTTTCTATATATGTATGTATCATATTTAAAATTGGTATTTAAATTGATCATCATACATATAAATATTTTCTTGTACTATAAAACATATATGATCATACATTTTTTTACACAAATTGATTTCATGCTAAGCTTGGCTCATGTTCTTAATGATAATTGGTATCTTCACAAGCTTACGCATTAGTTTTATTGGTAAAAGGGGAGAAAAATTCTTGATTTATCTTTCAATTGTATTTATTTTCAATTAGTATCTTACCTCCACTCTTTATGAAAAAAATATTTTATTTTGATAAATGCTAACATTTTCAATATTAGTATCAATAATCTTCAATTAATATTATTCTAAAATTGATATCTATATTGAAAATGATTTTAGTGTTTACCTTAAAAATTGGTTTAATATTTACTTTCAATGGTATCATTTATTTCTATTGGTATCAATTGGTAAAAAAATTGTTTCACTTTCAATTGGAAAAAAGATTGTTTTTCTCTCAATGGATATAAAAATATGTTTTTTGGTATTGTTTGTTTTTTCACCCTTCGTTGATGATTGACAAAAAGGGGAGAGAAATGTAGTGTTTATATATGCATATTATTTTTGGTTATGCATATATATTTATGTTTACTTATATATGCATGCTTATTTATGTTTATGTATATATATATGTATTTTTTTATGTGCTTCATAAATATCTTTATGCTTTTGCTATGAATGAATTAAGGGGGAACTTCTATGAAGCTTATCTTTAATCCATGCAAATATAATTTCATGAGTTTTGTCATCATTAAAAAGGGGGAGATTGTTGACCCAAAGGCCCATCACTCTACTTTTTATGATGATTAACTCATGTAGTTATAGTTACTAATGATCTTGTATTTATTAAGTTTCAGATATTGATCAAGATCTTAGTAGGTTTTTAGCTTAAATAAAGAATTCAAAGTCAAGTTTGGAGCTAACACGTGTTGATTCAAGAGCTCATGTATATAGATCGCATCAAGTACTCGATGGAGTCAAGCTCTTTGGATCAAGTTTGGATCGAGTCGTCTTGGAGAAGAAGATCTACAAGAAGACTTCAGTTTAGATTTGTTTAGTTTTTGTTTAGATCTTGTGTAAGGATAGCTTAGTTTTGATATGCTCAAGTATACACACACAAGTTCAATAGTTTTCTTTTCAGTTTAACCATTTTGGATTTTCAAGAATATATCTTTCGGTTTCATGAATAGATAGAATCAAAAGAAGTTTACATGGTTTAATATATATTAGATTTCATCCATATACATCTATATTTCATATTATCTAAAAACTTATTTTTATGTATCTCGCTCATGGTTTCAAGTTTTATTTTTATCAAAACTTATTTTGGTATTTAATATCAAAAACAAGTATATATATCATTTACCATGTGTATTGGATTCTATCCATGCACGTCATGCTTCAAATGTGTTTCTATATCTTGTTTTTGTATTTATACAAGTTTAGGAGAAAATGAATTTTCATTTCAAAATCTAAGTTTTAAAAAATACAATTTTTGGTTTAAGTTTAAAATTCTATATCTCAAAAATAGTTCAAATTGTTTGTAATATGTGTTGATCTTTGATCAAACATATTTGTACTTCAAATATTTACATGAACTTATTTTTGTGAAACTTATGGAGCTTTAGGGGAATTTATAGGTGTTTTAAAATCCAAATTTTAATCCCTTAAAAATTGTTTTTGGGCTATTAGCGGTCGACCGGGTCGGTCGACGAATGTGCACAAGGACGTGCACAACCCTTTGCCTTGGAGGCGGTCGACCGCATGGTTAACCGACTAGATCAACCCAACTCTCGGATTGGTCCTGGTCGACCGAGCGGTCGACCGACAGGCTGGTTGCCTAGGGGCGGTCAACCAACGGCCTCAAACGGTCGAAAATTTGATCGTTAGCCGATCGAAAATTCGACCGTTCGGGCGGTCGATAGACCGGTCATTCTGGACCGTTTTTGACCCCAATGACTATATTTTTCTAGGCCCTATAAATATGGGTTTTGAGACCAGTTTTCAATAAGAATTTCAGGAGCAAAAATTCTCTACTTCTCTAGGGTTTTTAACAAGTTTTCTAAAGAAGTTTTTTGTGCAAAAATTCTCTATCTTTATTTTGTTTCAAAGTTTTAGAAAATTAAAAGAAAACAAGTTTTGGGAATCTAGTTTCTTGTTCTTCATTTCTCTATCAATTCAAGAGTTTTTCGCAAGTGTTTTCTTTATGTTTTCTTTTTCAAAAACTTTATGCACTCACATACTTGAGCTCTTTATTGTAAATCTATCCTCTAGGATCTTGTTTGTGAGCGTTTATTGTTTGTGATCTCTTTAGATCACCAAGTTCTTGTTTATGGTCATTGGATTACTAAGTTTTATTTTTTTCTTTACTTTGTGCTACCCTCTTGTGTAGAGGTGTTGTTGGCCCAAAGGCCATTAGCCATAGTTTTGATGATAACAAAACATATGTAGTTATACTTTTAACAATTTTGTTTAACAAAGTTTTAGATTAACTCTTTATTGCATTTCAGCTCCATCATAAGACTCACACGTTTGGAAGCCAAAAAGATACAGATCACAGAGCCTAAGACATAGAAGAGCTCAAGAATCAACTTTGTAAAAGAAGACTATATCAAGAATTGTATTTTTGCTTTTTGCATTTTAGATAGGATTTATAGTCGTTTATTAAAACCAAGATGATATAGGTTGATATCTCTTTTGGGATTGACACACACACATATTTCACAATTCTAAAGTGTTTTAAAAAAGTTCAAAATATTTCTTTTTTTCGTTTTCAAGATCAAGTTTCAGAAAAACGAGTTTCGAAAAAACCGATTTTCAATTTAGATAAGTGTTTTTTACAAAATATAATTTTAACTTTGTTTTGTGTTGATCCATGATCACACACTGGTTCTATCAAGTCCTTAGAACTCTATTTTATGTTTAAAGATCAAAGTTTATTTTGCCAGAAAAAGATCAGTTCAAAAAGATTTCCATAACAAGCTTTGGCCCAAAGTCGGTCGACCGTAGGCAGAGCAGATTTGCTTTGTCGGTCGACCGAGCAGTCGAGCGACGTGCACCAAAGTGCATTGTGTGCACTTCGGTTGACCGTGCGGTTGATCGACTGCAAGAGCTTTGCTCTCGGTTGGGTCTGGTCGACCAACAAAGAGCTTGGCTCTCTAGTTGGGAAAACGGTCGACCGATCGGTCGACCGCTATCCCCAACGGTCAAAAATCTGAGTGTTGGTGGTCAACCTTCCAGTCAACTGACAAAAGAATTTCCTCTGATTTTTTCCAATGGCTATATTCTGTTTTGTCTTTTTCTGGGTCTTTTCCCAATGACTCTTTTGGATTTTCTTCTCATATTTTCATTCCCTATAAATAGTGGGACTGTAGAAAAACCCAACAACAAGATTTAAGAAGTTGAAAAAGATTTTACATGTATACAAGAAGATTTAGTCAAGTTTTAGCCTTTTCTTTAAAAGATTTTCTTTTGAGCCAAAATTCCACATTTTAATTTCTTACCTTGAGCCTTCCTTCAACATCTTTGAAAGCTATTTCCACTATACAATCCCAAAGAGTTTCACCTCCTCATCTTGGTTATAAGATTGTGCTTGTGAGCCTTTTGTGATCGAGAGAAGATCACCGATTTCCTTCTATTGTGAAGTTGTAGAGGTTGCGGCCTCAAGTGAGCTAGTGAGCTCCGTGTTGGTGTTGTAGCACAGTGAGAGAGGACTTGTGAGTCCATTGAGTTCTAGTGAGAACTTGTAACGGTTGACGATCTAATGAGATCGGTCATAGTGAAAATCCTTCATAGTATTGAAGGCGGGGATGTAGAGTAGTGGCTCGAACCTCAGAATATATCATCATGTTTGCGATTGCTTACTCTTTCTTTCTTCCCTCTACTTTCTCTGTACTTACTTGCACACTTACATTGTTTACTTATTTGCAAGTACTTCTTGTGTTGTGATTGGTATTTGCTAGGTTGCTAGCAAGTAAATTTTTATTCCGCATTATTTGCCATTTAGTATAGCCATCATCTATTCACCCCCCTCTAGGTGATTTACAATTGGTATCAGAGCCTAACTCAAGTTTTTGTTCAACAATCGTAGGGAGTTTTTTTTTCATTTGGCTATATTCATTTGTTGCATTTGTTATTTGTCTGTACACTTATACTTGTTTTCATGGCATCTCACGACTTCTCTAGCATTAAGTCCCTACCCAAATTTGATGGATTGAACTTCCCCATTTAGAAGGTCAAGATGAACCTATTCCTTAAGTCCCTAGGAGTTAGAGTTGCCAAGGCCATTACTAAAGAATTTGTTGAACCTCACGGTGATGAGGATACATAGTCCGAAGCAACCGGCAAGGACTATGAGGCCAATTAGTATTAAATGATGATGATCTTTCTCGTGTAATTAACTGCAAATTCGCTTATGAAGTTTGGAATGATCTAATCATTACTCATGAGGGGACGTCGCAAGTTAAGAGATCAAAAGTTGACTTACTTCGTTCTCAATATGCGAATTTTTACTTACTTGAAAATGAATGTATAGATGAAATGCTTATTCGGTTCACTAAGATCACTAATGGTTTATCTTCTTTAGAAGACACCATTGATAATGACCAAAAGACTTGGAAGGTCATTAGAGCTCTCCTCAAAGCTTGGGAAGTCAAGGAGACAACCCTTAAAGAGTTCGACGATAGAGAGGAGATGGATTTCTCTGGCTTCAGTGGAAATCTTAAAACCCATAAGATGGAAATGAAGGTGAGAGAAGAAAAGGAGACTCCAAAGAAGAAAGCGATAACTTTCAAGGCTACTCCCTCATCCTTTGATGAAGAAGAATTGTCAAAAGACAGTGATGAGGACTTTGCTATGCTCATTTGGAAAGTGGGCAAGATATTTTTTAAAAAGAGATGACAAAGCAACTTCTGAAGAGGAAGACATCAAGGAAGATTTGAAAGAAGAAAGAAGAGATAGGTCCTTACTTGCATTGCAAGAAGACGGGTCATCTAATTGCGGATTACCCCTCACTTCAAATCACTACCTCCAAGAACGTGCATAAGAAGAAAAAGGTGATGGTAGCCACTTGGGATGATTCGGAAACGGATTCCGAAGAGGAGATTGATGCCGCACATGTTTGCTTCATGGCAAAAGGAGATGAGACTTCTATGGTAAATCTTGAAACCTCTTTAAAAGATAATGATTTAACTATGAATGAACTTGCACAATTTTTTGAAGAATTACAAAATAGATATGAAATTTCTCTTGCAAAAATAAAAAATTGAAAAAGGAAAATATTTTTTAGAGAATAAGCTAGAAATTATTTTAAAGAGAAGAATGACTTATTTATTTCTTTTGAGAAAACAAAAAAGGACTTTGATAAATACAAACTTGTTTGTAAGGGTAAAAGCCCTAATATCGCTTTTAACAAAAATGAATTTTTGGATATCCAAAAGCGTATGATGTTTGCATACCACTTTGAAAAAGTGTGCATTTGACATGAACAAATTTGCTTCTATGTTTCAAAAGGAAAAAACTCAAAGGAAATATACACCTCATTCTTCTCACACACACTGTGAAAAACATGCACAACATGCACATACACATTAACATAAGTATGCTTTCATGTATGGTAAAGTGTTCACATATGCACATTGCGGCCGCAAAGGCCATTTAGCAAAATTTTATTATACTAAGTCAAATATGTTAAACAAAAATGTTTGGTTCGAGAAAATACTAACCCTATAGGACCCAAAAAGATTTGGGTACCAAAGAACACACCAAATTTGATTGATGTAGGTGTGTAATCCTCCTCCAAGACATAGAGGGAGATGATACCTTGGTGGTGACAATGCATCGGAGTGCAAGGGATTAATCGTCATATTGCATCGCTATCAAGAAGCACCTATTTTGAAGATTGCCTATGGTTTGCTAACTTCTACATTTGAAAATTTCAATTCTAACTAAATCTATATATGTATAGGAATAGCTAGCTTCTCTTTTTTTTTTGGGTTAATATACTTTAGTTATGAATACATGATTTTTGTTGTTTTTTGGCTTGCTTAGACTCGAGCTAGTCAGTTAATATTGCTTTTGCTCTTAACCAGCCCATGAATTGCTTGCCCATATTTATAGTATTTTCCCATGCTCACTTGGTTGATAGATATCTTTACATGTATGTGTACATAGATTAATTCATTTGCTCATATACATGTGTGTGTGTGTGTGTATATTGTTTATATATCAATCTTGTGATTGAGTATTATATTTAAACTATATTAAGCAATAAATTAAGATAGCAATTGCACGCTTTAACTCTTATCTAGAGGAATGACGAGGAGAAGTTCAGAACTCGTTAAGGGTATTCGGCTTCAATATCTTTTTATTTGCTTAAATATGATTTAATTGTTGAAAATTTTATTTTTAATAGAATAATAAATAAAATGTTTTGATATCATTTTCATGTGTTTTTGATGCCTATATGATTTTGGGTGTTATTTCTCTATTTTACGTATAAAAATATCCAAGTAAAAATGATTTTCAAAAGCCCGTATTTCATATTTTCTAAAAACTGATTTTTGGGTAACCCCGGTAGACCGACTGGTCAACCGAGTTGACCTGGAATAGGTCCGGTCAAATGGGCGGTCGACCTAGAAAACCTGAAATATAAAAAATATATATATTTGGCCTAAATCGGTCGACCAACTGTAACCGAGAAGCTCTCGGTTAGACCCTGGTCAACCGGGCGGTCGACCGTGAGTTGGGTCTGCTGCTTTTTACCTAATTTTAAAAATCCTAAAACCCTAATCTCTCTCACTTTTCTCTTCTCCACCGTCTCTCTCTTCTTCCCCACCATATTTTCCTTCCTCCCATCTCTCCCAAACCCTTCTAAATCTCAAATTAAACTCTAAAATTTGTTGGATCTCTCCTCAAAACTTCAGATTCACCTATTTTCAAGGATAAATTTTGGGTTCTTCAAGGTATAATCCCTAATCTTCTCAAATCTTCTTTATTTCATAATTTTTCTTTGAAATCAATCTAAAATCCATGCCTAAATCTTGTTTATCATCTTCCTAGCTTCACCATGTCTAAGAAGCCTAGATCTGAGAAGGGTAAACAACCCGCAACATCATTAAACCCCTTTGTTTCTCAGAATGCATCTCATAGATTTTCTGTGATCCATAATAAGCATGTAAATTCTGATAGACTTGTTGTGCTTGCTGATTTTGAGCACTTAAATCTAGCAAACTTTCTGAACACAAACTCTCTTGAACACCTAGTCACCATTAAGAAACCCGTCTACCCTGAGCTTGTGCATTATTTCTACTCTAATTGATATTTCAAAACAATCATGTCAGATCGAGGGTTCTGGGCAAGGATATTAACATTTCTTTAGATCGATTTGTCCATCTGCTACATCTCTCATATGAGGGTGTAGATATCTATAATGTTGATATACATGATTTTGAATATCCTGACGGTGAATCTGCCTTCACTGCATCTATCCTGCTACATGATTTTGATAACCTTGCTTTAGTTAGGAACGAGGAGGTGAAGTATTATACGCACACTGCCCAGGTCCTAGATAAAATAGTGTTCTATAATCTCCTGCTAAAATCTAGAGAATATAGTCATGCTCAGGGTTCTGCTCTCCTCTTGATCTATTGCCTTCTGAAAGGCATTAGAATAAATATTCTTAAGCTCATCATCGATTACATGGCATCTGAGCACCTCCTGATCCCAAACCGGCACTTACCATTTGGGATGCTAATTACCCGACTCCTCAAACAATTAAAATTTGATCTTTCTGTTGAACTGACCATCGAACAGTCTATTGATATCAACAGCACTCTCCTAAAGATGATGCGTGCTAGGGAGCGTGCTCCTACTCCTCATCCCCCTCTTATCATTCTTGCTTTTGCCCCTGGATCTTCTTCAGCTCCTTAGCCGCTATTGACCCATACACAACTCTCTCTGCTCAGCTTCATGAGCATGATCTGAAGATGTCAGTAAATTTTGAAAGGATTAAGCATAGAGTTCAGAATGACCTGCAATATATCTTCTCATCTATTCGCTGTCTCCAGACATACGTCAACAAGACCTATAGTAGGAACGCTTGTCCTGTTCCACTTCTGAGAGGCCACGCACAGCCCCTTCTTGCATCGCGTCCTCCGTTTAACACCTGGGTACGTCCTCCAGCTCCTCCTAAAGCCCAGACTTTCAGCAAGAGTGACCCCTTTTCTGTTGATGACAAAAGGGGGGAGAGAGATTTAGAGATTTTGTGGAGTTATCTGAGAGTTTTTACTTTCATATCTTTATTTATGTACTCTTTTATTTGGACATGTAGTATTTGGTGTGTAATTGGTGTTTGGACATGTGTTTTTATATTGTAGTACTTATTTTGTGGTATAAAACTTGTTCTGAGGTTGGCATGAACCTTTGTATGGACAAATTTCTTTTATGATATCAATATTCTCTTTGGAAAGTTATGTATCTCTTTTTATGATTGATAGCTGATAAATATCTTCTATGTGTGGTATGTGATGTGTTTGTATTCTTATGTATCCTGTGTAAACCAACCATTTTACCACTTAATTTAGAGGTTGGAGGTTATTGGTTGGTTGGAGGAAACCATTTGTGCATACACTTTGTAATTATGTATTCTTAGTATATATAGATGGGTTACATAGAGCTTGATTGATATATCTTATTCATATGCTTTTATTGATGCATCTAACTTATAAGTCACATTTTGATATATGCATGTGGTTAGGGGGAGCTTCACTTGAAGTCTCTTCCCAAATTATTTGTGATAACTCCATGTGTTTTATCATCATCAAAAAAGGAGAGATTGTTGGAACTTGTTTTGATGATAACAAATGTAATTTGTACTATTTTTGTATATTTTTTAGATACTTGTAAAAATCCTTGATCACAATAAAATAGTCCTATTAGTAGACTTGACCCTTCCTATTAGTAGACTTGACCCTTCTTATAGTCGACTTATAGGATTGCTAGTCGACTTATCAACATTACTAGTCAACTAATACATGTTGTAGTCGACTTATAATTTATGCTGGTCGACTAACAGTGGTTTCCAGAAACTTGCATATCTGTATCAGTCTTGATGTAGTCAACTTGCTCTTTTGACTAGTCGACTAACCGTCAAAAATGCCTCTACTAGTTGACTTACTCCCTACCCTAGTCGACTTATAACAGTTTCTGACTGTTAAATAGTTATTGATTTTCTAGTGTTTATCCAATGTTTTAATATTCAAATTTGTCCTGATAACTTCCCTAACTGACCATAGATTTTGATCGGGGCGAAACAAGCACTTGAAAAAGTGTATTTTATGAAATCAATAAAAATGTATATGTCCTAATGTTCCCTCGATACTTTCGTTATAGCATTCGCTCAACGGGTCGAATCCACAGGGACGGAAGGCGATAGAAGCATTAACAGTCTTTATTCACGTTGGTTATATTAACAATTCTTCTTTGTTTAAAGAATTAGAAAAGAAAAGAAAATGAAATCAAGCATGTGATCGGTGAAAACGGCGACGTAAAAATAAAAGAGAAGTGGTTTGGAAAACAAAATAGAAAAGAAGATGAAACAAAGGTGAACTAAGAAGTTGGAAAAGAAATCCAGAAGTGATAGGTGGAGAAGGCGATGAAAACGACGATGTGAAAACAAGGAGAAGTGGTTTGGAAAACAAATAGAAAAGAAGATGAAGCTTGTGGTAAAGAAGATGAAACGAAGGTGAAATAAGAAGATGTGAAAACAACAATGGGAAAATGATAAAAGATTTTGGAAATGATTTTTAAAGCAAAGTAAAAAAAGCGAGAAGAAAACTATGAAAGAAAACTCATGGCTACTAACTACTAATTGCTCCACTAAACATGCTAACCTTTTAGTGATAGTTACCTCACATGGATCCTTGGTCATCACTAATTCTTGGCTTCAAGAGACGATACAAAGCATGGCTCATAAGATTGTTCTTTTACATTCAAACAACACATCCATATCGCATAACAAGTTGCAAGCTACTATTAAATCATCAAAATCGGTTAGAGATGAGCATGAAATAAAGTTAGCATTTGCAAGTTAGCAAGTTAGTGGGTTAGGTGTTAGAAATGTTAGAATGTTAGAATCCATCATCATGAGCCATCAATAGCTCTTGCAAGAGCAAGGCCTTGTAGAGGCTACTAGATTCATGTGGATTATCAAGTAAGTGGTTAGATGGTTAGTGGTTAGTAGTTAGATTGCCATGAGAAGAAAAGTTAGCCAAGCATCATGTAGAAGATGGAGAAGATTATATTGGAGAAGAAAGAAGGCACCTTTATATAGATTGTCACCATCTACTACATCGATCCCTCTCTATCTCTCTCTGAATCTCTCTACCCTACTATAAGATCTAGAAAGCAAATGAAAATACAAAAGAAGAAAAAGGAAGAACACCTACACTACGCTACCCTAAAGATAGAAAATCTAGCCTAAAATTCAAAACTGCTTGTGTTTCGGCCAAACCCTGCCCTATTTATAGGCAGAAGGAGGTTCCAAAAGACGAGACAGGGCCACGCGTGACGCGTGGCCCCACCATATTGCCGCAGATCCGCGGCTATTATCGCGGATCCGCGGCAAAACCAGGCAATTGTTTCCCTAGGTTTAGCGAGGAGCTTCCCGTTGCTTCGAGGACCTTCCTGGTATATCCCAATTCTGGTATTTTCGCTCGAATATTCGTCTGACGTGTGTAAGGGTCTAGGTTTAATGTATCTTCTAGAAGATCCCTTACTTGGCCTCCAAGAATTGCGGATTTAATTACCCAAAAATGGGTTTAATTAAGCTCTTATTACCCTTTTGCCCTTAAACTCTTGATTCATCTGCAAAGTAGACAAAAACGCAATTAGAACTGATATTTTATTCATAAATCGGTAGGGAATGCGATATAATAATGCAGAATTGTAGACTAATCACACTTCCACACTTATCTTTTGCTTGTCCCGAGCAAAACAGGAAAAGAAAAACTATACTACAAATGTTATTACACCACTTTCGCAGGTGACGCGATTGCACTGAGCGTATGCAACAAGCCGTTAAACCTCTAGGTTACCCCTAGAGGAGGAGTTTTGTCTCCTGAGGGTTTTCAGCGGATTGCACCCACAAAATCCATAAAGAAAGAAGACAATTGTTAGTATTTTGAAAACACATTTTGAAAGATAGACAAGTTTTTGAAATATTTTTGCAAAAATATAAGTGATCTAAAGTCATAGGTCCACCAAAAATTATTCTTCCTTAAACTTAGTCTATATGCAAGATCTTGTCTTCAATTAAGGTAAGAATTCAAAATTGGATTGAATATTTTATCCTTCATAAATAAAACCAAGATAATATGCACTTTGTGATAGTGATGATTTCTGGGATTTCAACTCTAACCATCAAGCCATTTATATATATATATATATTTCTTTTTCTTCTTTTTTTCTTCCCTTAGTTTCTTAGGCTTTCTAGTTTACTCGGGTAGTGAGCCTTTAACCGATGACTCCCAGACCAGATGGTTTTAGGGTAGCAGATGAGAAAACATCCCTCAGGTTTAAGGACTCGAGTAAACAAGGCCACAAAACTAATGGGGATTATTTGTTTCTTTTGACCACCGTTAGGCGTGAATAACCATGCTTCTTGAGACATAATTATCCAGCTTAATAAGTGATTTTTTTATTCATTTATACCATATATATATTTTTTTCTTTGTTTTGGCTTTATGGCATTTTAAGTCTTTGTATCTATCCCAAAAATTGTGTAAGTGTGAAGTGCATACTATCTAAGGAAAAAATTCAAGATAAAATTATCCCTCCAATTTATCTTACTTAACCTATAATTTTAAAAAAGATCCATTATTTTGACTGGGTTTAAGATGTCATAATTAAGGCTTCCTTAATTTCTAAGATCATCTTAATTTTCTTAAAAATAGATCAAAACTTTGTCTCTTGTTTCAAAATGTTTTTTAAAGAAAGAGAAAAATCCTATACAAAAGGGAAAATTTTTAAAAGTATCCTAAAAGAAGTGTAAAAGAAAGACTCCTAAAAGAAGTGTAAAATAAAGAAAATCTAAAAAATCTACGTTAGTAAACCCTCCCCCACACTTATCTCATGCATTATCCTCAATGCATCGTGATGTATGTATGCATGAAACAAACAGAGAGGGAAGGAAAAATCACCTCAATGTGGTGGTTCCGGTGGTGGTCTGATTGGTCCACGAAATGCGGCCCAATCCAATATGCGTGGAATCCGGAGGAACCCACCAGAGACCTCTATAATACAACCCACTAGAATGATGTATAAATGTATGATTTTTATTAAGAATTTAACACTATCTAATTTCTAAATTTTCAAAAAAAATTTCAGGGTCAAATTTATCAAGACCCTTGTCCCAGAATGGAATGATTGATTTGGACTCAGAAAATACAGAAACTAATACCGACTCAGGAAAAAGACTTAAGTCAAGTAAAGGTTCAGGAGTCGAGATTGGTTCAGGAAGTAGGTCCAAATCAAGAAGTTGAAACTCAAGTCCACATTCATTTCCCCATGATGAAATTTGACTTTCTAGGATTGGTAATTCAAGGTCAAGAATGACAGGTATGGGAATCAAAATTGACTCTAAAATGTTGCTTAAATTAGGTAACAAAACAGGAGTCAATATTGATTTAGAAATTTGAACTTGATCACAAATTTGAGAATCGAACTCACATTCCTCATTGAGTTCAATTCCATAAAAATGAGAACTTGCCAATTTATCAATGGGACTTTCAAAAGTATGAAATTAGTCAAGTTCGATATGGTGATTGAAAGTACACCTAGAGGGGGGTGAATAAGTGTACGGCTAATCTAATGAACAAAATACGAAAATTAAAAACTTAATACAACACACTTAGTGTAACCAACGAGTGTAGCTGAATTGCCGGTGAAGGGCTCTGGACTAACTCCTCTTGATTCCTCTGAATAAGAGTTGAGGTGCTATATGAAGCTCTCATTTAAACACAAGTGAAGCACACAAACAAACACAACCAAGCATATAAGTATGATATGATAATATGAATGATGCAAGGCCCAAATGTAAGAGAGAGAGTTAGAGCAAGTGGATCAAACTCAAACACCAAGATATGTTTCGAGGTTCGAGCTCCCAACTCTACGTCCCGCCTTCACACAGAAGGATTTCCACTATCTCGTCCACACAGGACTCCCACACAGGGAACCTCTACTGAGGATTTTAGGAAATACAATAACCGGGAGTACACAACTCCTCTCTCAACCAATACAACCTCTCACTAAGGCAAGGCACAAAGCCAACACAAATCAACCTCACAAATGAGGGATAGGCACAAAGCCAAACAATAATTTCCTCTCACTAGAGGGATATGGCACAAAGCCACCACTCCAATAATTAACCTCTACACAAGAGGGATGTCACAAATAAGGAGGGTTTACAACTTGGTGATCACAAAGACCACAAACAACTTCTTTTCCCACAAAACAAAGATCCTAATAGATAGGATAGAATGATAAGCTCAAGTGTGAGAAGTAAAGAGTTTGAAAAACAAAAAAACAAAGAAAAACTCTTGGGAAAACTTCTAGAGAGATATAAAAATGAAGATCAAAACCAATCCCAAAGACTTTCTTTTTCTTTGAATTTTCCAACCTTTTTTAAAAACAAATAAAGATCAAATCTTTAAGCTTAAAAACTCTTTTGAAAACTTGTATTAAAACACTTGAGAATGGGAGAAATTTTGCTCTTGTAAAACTTTTTTTAAAACAGCTCTTGAATGGGGTATTTATAACCCCCAAGAGAATCTACCCGTTGGCAGCCAGATAAGGTCCGTTTTGACCTTCTGGTCGACCGGCCGATCGACCGGCCAACGGTCAAAAAATCGACCATTGAGCCCACCGGTCGACCGCCCGGTCGATTGTGCCCAGAACCAGAGATCAACTGCTTTCTAGCCGGTCGACCGCCGGTCGACCGGGCCAACCCAAAAGTGGGCTGACTTCAGTCGGTCGACCGCTCGGTCGACCGGCCGAAACACTTGGCCTTTGTGCACGTCTTGTGCACATCGGTCGACCGGTCGGTCGACCGACCACTGGTCCGGTCGACCGTCCCGGTCGACCGCCAGAGCCTAGCAGGGCGAAATATGGGATTCAAAATCTAGTCTTTTTATTATCAAATAAATTCCATAAAATCTCATAAATTCCACAAAAATCAGTTCATGTTATATCTTTGAAATACAAACATGTTTGAGTAAAAATCAAACCATGTTACAAACATTTTGAACCATTTTTGTGACTTACAAATTTTGCCGAAAACCAAAATCCGTATTTTCAAAACTAAGATTTTTGAAATGGAAATTCGATTTTCCAAAACACATGTAAATACAAAAAACATGATATTTAAACAACTTTGAAGCATATAGTATATGGATAGAATCTAATATACATGAAATGTATTATATCTATGTTCTTGACATTAAATCCAAAATTAAGTTTTGTTAAATTACAAAACTCCAAACACATGAATAGTGTATCAAAATAAGTTTTTCTAAGTATGTGAAGCATAGATGTATATAGATTAAATCTAATATACATTAAACCATGTAAACTTGTTTTGATTCTATCTATTCATGAAAACCAAGATCGGTTAAACCAAAAACGAAAACCAATAAACATGAAACTTGAAACAAGTGTGTGTGTTGTGAACTTGAGCATACGACACTATCTAATCTTTAACAATGGATCTAAACTAAATCTTAATTAAATGAACTGAAGCCTTCTTGACGAACTCCGTCTTCAAGTCGACTCGATCCAAACGCGATTCACCGAGCTTGACTCCAACGAGTGTTAGATATGAACTTTGACGCTCGAGCTCTTGAATCGCCATGTGAAAGCTCTAAAACACCTTTGTTGAAGCTAATCACCTACTAATATCTTGATTAAATATCTGAAACTAAATATCACAAGATTATTAGTAAACTATATCTACATGAGTTAATCATCATCAAAACTAGAGTGGAAGGCCTCTGGGCCAACAATGATCATAAAAGATTGGTAATTTAATTTCACAATGGACTGGCACTGGATCCAATACTGACTTGGGAAAAGGCCTGAATTCAGGTAAAAATACCTTAGTCAATATTGAATCAGGAAGTGAAATTGAATTACCAAGTGAAAGTTCAGGATCATATTTATGCTCAAGTTTAATTTCAGGAAAAGGATAACTTGCCAAAATATCAATAGGATTTTTAACATTTGAAGTTTGGACAAGTTCAGATGGGTGTGCTGAAATTGAATCTTGGTGTCCAAAATGACAAGAGTCCTGGGTCAGATCAATAGAGTTAGGGATAGCTAAATTGGTTAAAGGTTGATAAGATAGAGTTTCCTCATTCTTATAAATGCTAACCAATTGGCTCAATTGTGTATCAACCTATTGATAGACTGGGTAGAAGATTTTTGAAATTGTAGCGTGGACTCCTGCAAGACTTCTATACTCTTTTCTAGATGTGACGTTTCTTCAAGTGGTTATTCTAGAAAAGGAATGTAGGAATCTTGGTTTCCAAAACAACAAAAGTCATGGGTCAAATTGATAGAGTTAGAGATATTTGAATTGATCAAAGGTGGAGAAGATAGAGTTTCTTCATTCTTATAAATGTTGATCAATTTATTTAATTGTGTTTCCAACCTATCAATAGACTGAGAAGAAGATTTTTGAAATTATAATGCAGACTCCTGCAAGACTTCTATACTCTTTTCTAGACTTGATTTTTCTGCAAGTGGATGTTCCAGAAAGGGAGAATAAGAATCTTGATTTTGGAAAGATAGTGAAGATTGTGAGTCCAACATGTTTTTAGATTGAAGCTTAGACTCACATAAGAGTTCCTTACTCATTTCCAGGGCAGAAGGTTGTTCATTATGAGGAGGTGGAACTGAGTAAGACTCTTGAAAATATTGTGAAATTGGAGAGGCCATCATTTTCTAAAGTTGTCGTTCGGCCTCTTGTAGGTTGGCTTCTATACTCTTTTCTAACTCAGATTTTTCTTCAATTGGTGGTTCTAGAAAAGGAGTATAGGAAGCAAAATTGGGGAATGGAGATTGCGAAAATTGTGAAAATTGTGGACAAGGTGGTGAAAATTTTAACTCGAGGGAGGTGAATCCCCATTGACACTGTGACGAGTTGAAATTATTTTTGAAATTATAGTCATAAGATTAGGGGTATGGGTTGTATTGATTCGGATAAGGCTAACTCAGTGTATTTGGTTGGCTCATTTTATGAAAAACCAGGTTGGAATTATCCGAATCGAATGAGGTCGGTGTGAAATATGGATTCATATTAGGATTGAAAGAATTGTTATTGTTGAATTCCATTTCACAAACAATCACAAACAAAAAAGAAAAATCAAACAACAAACAAAAAGAAAGAAAATATCAAAACCAAGCCTATATTAAGGTTGACCTAGACCTAGATGACTCCTAACTGGTCGATTACCCGGGGGAGGTTGTTGCTTGAATCCGACCACAAGCTAATCGGCCAGGTAGTGGCAAAATACAGTGGGAGATATCCGTGCGTAAGCAACGGGCCTTAATTACGCCAAACCACGGTATCTTCGAGGCGTAACCTCTTAATCCCCAACCTTAGACACCGATTTCACAAGAGTAAGATTCAAAACAAGTTCCACCCTCGGTCAATCTCTTAATGAGTCCGAGATGTCCCTAGGGGCCAACGTCTATCAATTTTTATTAGGGCTTGGGTTGTTTGAGTGGGGAGGTGATTTTGGGCTAAGGAAGGGTGATGAAATCCCCACCTTATCTTGTATGGGTTTTACCCTTAATTTCAATTCGTGTAAGTGTGCAATATAGACAAGAATATAACACAAAGCGATAAATCATCCACATGTTTGTCCTATGCTATATGCAATACCATATGTACACCTTAATCCAGATCACAACAACAGAACAAAATACAATATATTAGAATTGAATTGACATGTGTCTAAATGCAAATGTCTAAACCGTTTTAAAAAACGTCCAAATACCGTATTTTAGATCTTTAGTTTATTGTGGTGTTTAGGCAATCAAAGTAGAAAAGTAATAGTACAGATCCACTAGCTATTACAATGAACACATCCCAACACAACAAAATACACAATGATCACAAAATAGCCGCGGTGGCACGGCAAATGTCACGTGTGCGTGGCTTTTCTTTAGAAGCTGGGTCCCTGCTTTCTAGAGCAGGGAGATGCAAAGCTAGTTTTTGTTCTGTAATGTTAAGATCCTGTAAAGAATGTCCTGCACACCAAAACAGAGAAGAAAAATGTTAACAAAAATGTGAAATCTAAACAATTCCCGTTCCCCCGCAACGGCGCCAAAAATTTTGATCGGGGGGGACGAGCACTCGAAAAAGTGTATTTTATGAAATCAATAAAAATGTATATGTGCTAATGTTCCTCGATACTTCCGTTAAAGCATTGGCTCAACGGGTCGAATCCACAAGGACGGGAGGCGATAGAAGCATTAACAGTCTTTATTCACGTTGGTTATGTTAACAATTCTTCTTTGTTTAAAGAATTAGAAAAGAAAAGAAAAGGAAATCAAGCATGTGGTAGGTGGAAACAGCGACGTAAAAATAAAAGAGAAGTGGTTTGGAAAACAAAATAGAAAAGAAGATGAAACAAAGGTGAACTAAGAAGTTGGAAAAGAAATTCAGAAATGATAGGTGGAGAAGGCGATGAAAACGGCGATGTGAAAACAAGGAGAAGTGGCTTGGAAAACAAATAGAAAAGAAGATGAAGCTTGTGGTAAAGAAGATGAAACAAAGATGAACTAAGAAGATGTGAAAACAACAATGGGAAAATGATAAAAGATTTTGGAAATGATTTTTAAAGCAAAGTAAAAAAGCAAGAAGAAAACTATGAAAGAATACTTAAGGCTACTAACTACTAATTACTCCACTAACCATGCTAACCTCTTAGTGATAGTTGCCTCACATGGATCCTTGGCCATCACTAATCCTTGGCTTCAAGAGACGACATAAAGCATGGCTCATAAGATTGTTCTTCTACATTCAAACAACACATATATACCACATAACAAGTTGCAAGCTACTATTAAATCATCAAAATCGGTTAGAGGTGAGAATGAAATAAAGTTAGCATTTGCAAGTTAACAAGTTAGTGGGTTAGATGTTAGAAATGTTAGAATGTTAGAATCCATCATCATGAGCCATCAATGGCTCTTGCAAGAGCAAGGCCTTGTAGAGGCTACTAGATTCATGTGGATTATCAAGTAAGTGGTTAGATGGTTAGTGGTTAGTAGTTAGATTGCCATGAGAAGAAATGTTAGCCAAGCATCATATAGAAGATGGAGAAGATTACATTGGAGAAGAAAGGAGGCACCTTTACATAGATTGTCACCATCTATTACATCAATCCCTCTCTATCTCTCTCTAAATCTCTCTGCCCTACTATAAGATGTAAAAAGGAAATGAAAATAAAAAGAAAAGTAAGGAAGAATACCTACACTACACTACCCTAAAGATAGAAAATCTAGCCTAAAATCCAAAACTGCTTGCGTTTCGGCCAAAGCCTGCCCTATTTATAGACAGAAGGAGGTTCCAGAAGACGAGACGGGGCTACGTGTCGAAGATCGATGCGTGGCCCCACCAAATTGTCGCGGATCCGCGGCTATTATCGCGGATCCGCGAAAAATCAGGGAATTGTTTTCCTAGTTTTGGTGAGGAGCTTCCCGTTGCTTCGAGGACCTACCTGGAATATCCCAATTCTGGTATTTTCGCCCGAATATTTGTTTGACGTGTGCAAGGGTCTAGGTTCAATGTATCTTTTAGAAGATCCCTTGCTTGGCCTCCAAGAATTGCGGATCTAATTACCCAAAAATGGGTTTAATTAAGCTCTTATTACCCTTTTAACCCTTAAACTCTTGATTCATCTGCAAAGTAGACAAAAACGCAATTAGAACTGATATTTTATTCATAAATCGGTAGGGAATGCAATATATTAATGCAAAATTGTAGACTAATCAGATTTCAGCTATAAATAATGATGTTGTCCTAAGCAAAAGACACCAATTCAAATAATTAGTTTCCTGTCCAAACTCTGTTGAAATATTCTGTTTTCCAGAAAATCAGTTCTTTACACAAATTCTAATCCTCTAGTGAAGAATTCTGAGAGTCCACCAATAAGAGTCCTTGTTCACGATCATATACAAGTTCTTAAGGCTTATTGGTTATTTTGCAATCACTCAAAGAAAGGATTTATACAAGGTTATATTCTTGGTGTTGAGAAGAGGTGTACAAGGAAATTATCTTCATGGTGTAGAGAAGAGTTGTACGGATTTGGCAACGGTTGTTTTGTCAAGTGGTGTACAAGGTGTTAGTTTTGGGTGTACAAAATCAAGGATAAGGAAAATCTCAAGCGGGATGCTTGGGGACTGGATGTAGGTCAAGAGGACCAAACCAGAATAAAATCTCTTATGTTTCTGTTTGCATTATTTTCTGATATTTATTTCCTTTCTTGCAAGTTATTTTATTTAACGCTAATTATCTTTACTTAAGTGTTCTATTGACATTATTTTTAGTTCCTACAATTGGTATCAGAGCCCGGCCCGGCAACTCTATCAAAGCCCTGCATACTCGGTCAACATCCTACAAAGATGGCAACGGAGTTTCCTTCATCACAATTCAGAGAAGGACATTCTACACAACGTCCACCACTATTTGATGGATCTAACTACAATTATTGAAAGTGTAGAATGAAGATCTACTTGCAATCACTCAACTATGAACTCTGGAACATATTAGAAGCATCGTACACTAAGCCGACCACCAATTACAGTGCATGGAATGAAGAACAAAAGAAGTCTGCAGACCTTGATGCCAAAGCAATGAACGCGCTTTTGTGTACCTTGAACAAAGAAGAATTCAATCGCGTGTCAATGGCTAGATCTGCAAATCAAATATGGCAGATTTTATAGGTAACCCATGAAGGTACAAATAAGGTTAAAGAATCTAAAATTTATGTTTTTGTTCACAGGTTTGAACTCTTCTAAATGAAGGAGAACGAAATAATTTCAGAAATGATTACAAGATTCACGGACATTATAAATTCTTTAGCATCCCTTGGAAAGGAATACACTCAAATGGAAAAAGTTAGAAAGGTTCTTCATGCACTCACATCAGATTAGGAGAAGAAAATCACTGCAATAGAAGAAGCAAATGATCTCTCAACGATGTCATTAGAAAACCTTATTGGTAATTTAATGGCATTTGTGTAGGCTGTCTAAAAAATCACTAAAAAATAAGTCATCAAAAAGCAGAGTCCCGAACTCCAAACGCAGCACCAAGACGCGAGGGTCAAAACCGGCGTCTCAGCATCACTGCAGCACAAGGCGCGAGGGTCGAAACCCGCGTCTCAGCATCACTGCAGCACTAACGCACGAGGGTCAAAACCCGCGTCTCAGCATCACTACAGCACTAACGCACGAGGGTCGAAACTCGCGTCTCAGCATCACTGCAGCACTAAGGCGCGAGGGTCGAAACCCGCGTCTCAGCATCACTGCAGCACTAAGACGCGAGGGTCGAAACCCGCGTCTCAGCATCACTGCAGCACTAAGACGCGAGGGTCGAAACCCGCGTCTCAGCATCACTGCAGCACTAACGCGCGAGGGTCGAAACCCGCGTCTCAGCATCACTGCAGCACTAACGCGCGAGAGTCGAAACCCGCGTCTCAGCATCCCTGCAGCATGAAGACGCGAGGGTCGAAACTCGCGTCTCAGCATCACTGCAGTACCAAGGCACGAGGGTTGAAACCCGCGTCTCAGTTATAACTGCCCTTGTTATAGGGTCAATCACTGCCCACATAATAAGGAAGTTAACCCCCCATTATGGAGTGTTTTTAGGGGGCACGTTCACCTCTGATACCTCTATAAATAGCCCCACTTGCTATTGAGCAGGGGTCGGTCAGTCGGTTGATTAAAGACTTTTGGAAGAGGAACTTGGCTCGTGAGCTATAAAAACTCCGAGACTTCCATCAAAAAGAAAGAGAGTCTAGCTCTTCAAACAACTTGCTGCGTACAAGTTAATCTGCGCTTCTAATCTCTTTGAGATTCCTGGTCAACTAGAGCTGTGTCACTCCATCGACCATCAAAGAGAAGATCCCCAAGAGTTCTTGACGTTCACCCGATCAACGAAAAACAAGATTCACTTTCCACCGCCACCTGAAGAACCCAGTATTAAACAAAGGGGAGATTCAAGTCTCAACATCTTCCCTCTCTTGTAATCGAGTGTAAATCCATTGTAATCTTTCATTTGATTCAAGGAGATTTTACAAGGAACCTTCTCCCGTCAAACAAGAGATGGCGACTCCGCTGGGGACTACTTTCTCTACTGACAAGCAAGTGGTGGCGCAAGGTGACGTCCTCTACATGGGGAAAACAGTCGAATTACTCGTCGTGGAATTTGACCAAGCGAAATATGAAGAGTTCCTCTCTTCCGGCTCCAAGAACCCGAAGGCCCGGGCCTACCACAGGGTCTCTACGAGGATTTGCCTCGAAGTTTGCTCTGAGATCCTTTCAGACGCGACTGCTGTGAAGGATGCCGTGGCTAATCGCATCATACGTAACGCTCGCGTAAATGTCTCTCAGGAGACCAGCACGGTCAACCTTCCTGATATCCAGCCAGTCTATCCTCTTCCTCAGCACCAGATCGCCAGGGGTTCCCTTCAACCCCCGCGACGTAACCAAAACGCTGAACGGCGACAGAGAAGGCGTGCGCGTCATCAACAAGTTGGAACAACTGATTGTCCAACAGAGATAGGACGCGAAGTTCAGACCAGCCATCTCTTCTGTACCATATCCGACACGTAAAGTCCGCGTTTGGCAGCCCAAACGTGAGGTTCACCAGGCTGGCTCTTCTGAAGCACCACTCCCCAAACGCCAACGCGAAGCTCGTGCACCTTGTCAAAGACAAGAGGCACGCGCCTCTTGGCACGGGGCCCAGTAGCCTTGCGTTTCTCAAGCGTCTCTGTCCAGACGCAATAATCAGCAACACGAGAGCTGCGTCTCTTATTAGCAGAGACGCCAGACTCGCTTTTCGAAGACACGACGCAAGAACTGCGTTCATGAGCCTCATGTCTCTGAACCTTGCGACCTAGCTGCGCGAAGCCAGGATGCCTCCCACCCTCAACATTGCAAGGCTAATCTCTTCGATCCCCCTTCCACGGATCTAAGGGATTATTTGACAAGGAAGAGAAGTGCTAATCGAATCACTTCGTCATGTTGCTGCGAACGGCTTATCACAATGCTCTCTGAGTGTCGTTGTAGTTCAGGTGCAAACCAGCAGTCTCTAGTTAGATAACTGACTCTGATTCACCGATCAGCTAAAAGAAATCGTTCCCACAGGAGGAGGATTTTCTCTGACGCTGAATACCCTGAGCTCACTCCAAACATGACGAGCAAGAGTAGGGGAAAGCAACCTGCGGTCAGCTCCGATGATGAGTCTGACAAAGAACCAGAAGGAGTGTACGACACACTCGCACCCGGACTGGGGCAATCCCTCCGATGACTACAATGCCCTGGCTCGGGGCGTTGAGGTAAATGACTCGCATTCCGCTATTGCAGAGTCACAGGCTTCAAACTCTTCTATAGAGAAGGAGGCCTTTATATATATGACAAGCACTCTTGAGGAAATAGCTAGGCGCTTGGAGCAGCAAGCCCAGGTCCAGAAGGAGCAATTCAAGATGATTCGTGCTCAACAAGAATCTATCGATTCCCTCAAATAGATGCTGGCACAGGTGCTTGAAGACAAGAGGAAATCAACCGACAAAGCCTCCTCTAAAAAGTCTAAAGGCAAACGAAAAAAGGGAGAAAGCTCATCTTCTGTACATATAGAGGAGAAAGAGCAGCCTACTTCTGGTTCGTCTAAATCCTCATCGTAGGAAAAGGATGACCGAGACCAGGGAAAGGTTCATTCTAGAAGAATGAATCAATTGGAGCAACGTCTTGAGGCCCTTACCAACCGGAAAGGCCTGCAAGAAGCAGGAGTGGTTCGGCCATATCCTACCGAGTAGGACCTTGTTCCATACCCTCCCAAGTTCAAGGCTCCGACCCTCCAAGCATTTGATGGTAAAGGGTCACCGAACCAACATATCTACTACTTTAAGTCTCAAACAGGGAATGTGGTAGATAACGATGCCATCCTGGCACGTTTGTTCATCGGCACCCTAAAAGGTCTTGCCTTTGAATGGTTCATGAAGCTCCAGAAGGCTCCATTAAGAATTTAGGCGATTTGGAGAAGCTCTTCCTAACGCGCTTCTTTGAAGACGACTCAGAGGTCACAATGCCTACTCTTTGGCTACAAAGCAGCGAAAGGGAGAGTCCGTCAAATCATTTGTAAAAAGATTTTGGAATGTAGCACTCCGATGTCCAAGCGGTATGACCCAGGTCACCCTGGTGGAAACATGCCGCCACAATCTACAAACTTTGCTCCTCGCCCAAATAGGAGTTGCTGAAAGCCGCACCTGAAAACAATTGATCCAACAAGGTGAACTGGCTGAAGAAATTGTCGCCCGAGTTAGGGCAGAAGAAAACAAACCCAGACCTGAGAGGTCGACAAGGCGTGCGCCAGACACATCCCTCCAAGCGAAAAGGAAGGATAACTTGGCAACAGAGACCAAATCCCATATCAAACCTCAATCAGTCAAGGGAAGTGGCTCTTCAAGTCAACCGCGCGCCAGCAAGCAGTATTCCTTCAAGGACGAGCATGTTGACTCGCTCTTCAAGTTACTTAACAAGAGCAACAAATTAAAACTTCTCGAAGCTAGACGCCCTGAAGAAGTCGGTAAAATCGATAATCCCAACTACTGCTTGTATCACAGGATGCTGGGACACCCCACCAATAGCTGTTATGTCTTCAAAGACATCCTTCAGGCTCTGATTGACACAGAGGTATTAAAACTCCGTCCAGAGCAGAAGAAAGTGACAGCCAATATGACACCATTTCTCCAGTTTGGAAGACAACCTCCAACACCCTCTGGAGTAGTCCCTGTCCCAAGAGGGGAGCTAAGAATGGTCAACATAGACCCTCACCAGCAGCAAGAGAAGGGCCTTGTACCTGTTTCCACACCTCGGGGAGAAGTTATGTGGGTTCATCCCGACCTTGTGGACGGTCAGCAATGGACCACTGTGACCAGCAGAAAGTCCAAAAGCAAAGCTAAAGCTTCATCCTGTAATGTGGTATGTGCTTCTTCTCGGGAAGCGGAAATTGATGTTCCCTCGCTGACTGATTCAGAAGAGGAAACGATAGCTAGGCCACAGAGCCCAACCAACTTGTGGCAGAAACCCGTTCGGGTCAGTCATATCTGAAAAAGTATGACGAAATGGCGGCAACTCCTCCAAAACCCGCTACAGAGTCAGCCAAGCCCTCCACAAAACAACCTGTGGAGAGACAGAAAGAGCTTCAGTTTTCTAAAGTTCTCTCAAAAGACATCGCGTAAGGATCCACAGCACCTTACCGCTTTGACGTCCTGACTCAACTGGCCAATATCCCGGCCCGAATTACTCTTTATGAGCTCCTCAGGCTGTCAAAGTCAACCAGAGAAGATGAAGAGGATTGCCTCCATGCCTCCCAAAAATGCTGAGGTTTTACAAGAGGCCCTAGCTAATGCTGAGGTTTTTATGACCCAAGTGCCGATTGGACCACAGGAGGAAGATGAAGAGGATTGCCTCCATGCCTCCCAAAATGCTCCCTGCATCACCTTCACGACAGATGATATGCAGGTTAAGGGGAAACATGATCGACCCCTATACTTCATAGGGTATATTGGTTCATCTGAAGTAAGCCGCATTCAGGTAGATCCCGGGTCCGTATTGAGCATTATGCCTCGCAGGGTCATGCAACATTTAGGGATTCCTACACACCGGTTGAGCGCTACCCAGACGACCATTTATGGGTTCAATGCCAATGGTACCCGTCCAATGGGGAAGATCAAGCTCAAATATCAGATCGGGAACTTAAAGTCGGAGGTGACATGCTACGTGATCGATACTGACACCTCCTACAATTTGCTGCTGGGACGACCATGGATTCATCGTAATTCTATCGTTCCCTCCACTCTCCACCAAGTCATAAAATACATCGACGGGAGCGGAAAGGTGCGAACGTTGATTGCCGAAAGGCATCCGTTCAAGGGAGTCGAGAATTATTTCACAGATTCTCTCCTGTATCAAGACTCTGTGGAAACAAAAGAAATCCCACAACCAGAGGAGCTAGACTCTGGTAATGAAGCCGACACCGAGCCGGAAAAAGAAGAGTGCATGTGGGAACTAGATCCATTTGTAACGAGCATTGATAAGCTTGGTGTTGATGACACCACCGATGATGTAGGCGGATGGTATATTAATAAAGAATTAAATTTAGCTTATTTTTCTGTGTTCGCTTCTGATTCAGTGCCGTCAGACACTAGTACTGAAGTAGATGATGACGCCTGGTCGGCAATGGATGCTTTGACATCATTACATGTACCAGTGAAGTCATCCTTCGAAACGTACCAAGATGCCGGCGATGCGCAAGAATCAATATTCATGGTTCCAGCAAGACGGAAAGGCCAAAAACCAATTCTTTTCGAACGAATTAAATTCGAACCAACGTCCCGTGAAGAATCAGAAAGCGAGAAGGAACCCCCTCAATTCGGTCATTATGAGCCAAATGCACTCAGAATGATGGAAAGCATGGGATATGATCTGACAAACGGTCAAGGGCTGAATTTCGGCAACGGAAGGAGAACACTACTCCGATCTTTTGTGTCAAAAGGGAAAACCCCTGATTATTAACGTCAGACTTGCAGGGGGTTAGGCTATGTGTCAACCCCGATCCCATCAGCCTCTAACTCTGAAGAGTCATTAGGCCATGATTGCTCATCGGGCACGTCATCGTGGGAGTCAGATGTTAGTGTCGGCAACATCTTCAGAGAACTTTCAGTGAATATGGTTTCAACAAGCCACATAGAAGACAGGGATGAAGAAATGACCCAATCTGATACAGATCCTTGGATCAAACACTTAAATGCTCTTTGGGATACTCGCTTCGAATAGCGCGAGCCACCCACAGAAGATAAGGTTTTTCAGATTAATTTAGGAGATGAGGCTAATCCTAAGCCCATCTTTATAAGCGAAAGCCTGTCATCTTCTGAGAAAAAGGATCTAATATTTCTTGTGCAAGAATATATAGATGTCTTCGCCTGGAATTATGAGGACATGCCTGGACTGGATCCTCAAGTGGCCATGCATCGCCTCAACATTAATGCGGACGTAAAGCCTATCAAACAACAGCAGCGACGATTCCATCCAGAAGTAATGGAGGCAATTCAATCAGAAGTCAGCAAACTTATAGACTCTGGCTTCATTAGGGAAGAACAACATCCTGATTGGGTAGCCAACATCGTCCCCGTTGCTAAAAAGAACGGAAAGATCCGGATCTGCATTGATTTTCGTGATCTAAACGAGGCCTGTTCTAAGGACGAATTCCCACTGCCAATCACAGATGTCATGATTGACAATACGTGTGGATTCGAGCGAATGTCCTTCATGGATGGATTTTCAGGGTATAATCAAATCAAAATGTATCCTGGTAATGAAAAACATACCTCTTTCAGGACACTACTGGGCGTATACTGCTACACCGTCATGCCCTTCGGACTAAAGAACGTAGGGGCAACATATCAAAGGGCTATGAATGCCATTTTCCACGAACACATGCGTAAAATGGTGGAATGCTATGTGGACGACATTGCAGTAAAAAGTCGCGCCAAAGTAATCACATAGCTGATTTAAAGGCTATTTTTGATATCATGCGGACCCATCAGTTGAAGATGAACCCTACCAAATCCTTTCTGGGGGTGGCCAGCGGCAAGTTCATAGGGTTTGTAGTGACTTCCACAAGAATTCATTTGGACCTGGAAAAGGTTCGCGCTATCTAGGAGATGCAACCTCCGAGAAACCTCAAGGAGCTCAGGGGATTGCAAGGACGATTGGCGTACATCCGAAAGTTTATCTCAATTCTCTCCGGAAGATGCCAACCCTTTACCAAATTAATGAAGAAGGGTGTTTCGTTCATCTGGGACAACGCTTGCCAGCAAGCATTTGAGGAAATTAAATAATACCTCACGCAACCACCGATCCTTACGGCTCCGGTGTCTGGGAAACCTTTCCTGATATACGTTCGAGCAATGGATCATTCTTTAGGAGCTTTACTAGCTCAGAACGATGATCAAGGATGAGAGCAAGTGATCTACTATTTGAGTAGAATAATGATCGGGGCCGAACATCGATACAACCCGATCGAGAAGGAATGTTTGGCATTGGTGTTCGCTATTCAGAAAATGCGACACTATTTGGTAGGCTAAACTATAAACGTCATATCAAAAGTCAACCCCTTGAGATTACTCATGACAAAACCTTCATCGTTAAACGGCTAACTGGCAAAATGGGCAATATTACTATCCCAATATGAAATGTACTTTTTACCACAAAAGGTCGTTAAAGGACAAGCGGTGGCGGATTTCCTGGCTGAGCATCCAGATCTGAGGGCAGCCAAGCTTTACGAGGATCTCCCAGACGAGGTCGCTGAAGTCTGCCTCACCCAGATATCTTTTGAAAGACAAGTGTGACAACTTTTCTTTGATGATGCATCGATAACAGGCCCAAAAGGACATATAGTGGCAGGAGTAGGGGTAGTACTCGTCTCCCCACAGAACTATGTGACTCCTCGAGCTGTCTCATTAACCGAGCCTTGTTCCAATAATGTAGCGGAGTACAATGCCCTTTTGATTGGGATGCAACTCGCCGATGAGATTGGCGTTAAAAATCTCGAGCATATGGTGACTCTAAACTTATCGTCAGCCAAATTCGCTGGGAGTACGAAGTCAGACATGAAGATCTAGTACCCTATTACAACGCAACTGTCCACATGGCCGAGAGGTTCATGAACTTTTACATTGACCATGTACCACGCAAGCAAAATGCGCATGCAGATGTACTGGTGTCTCTCGCTGCCTCCTTAGCCCTTCCAGCTGGAGTAGTAGAGAAAATATTTGTCCATAGCCATGACTTGTATTGCCCGAGAATTGTTCTTGAGGACTACCAGGAGCCAATGGGAGATTGTCAAGACAAAGAAGCTCTTGAGTTGTCAACCGGTCCAGAGCCTAGAGACTGGCGATTCCCTTATATTGATTATGTCTTGTATGGTATCATACCTGAGGACACCAAAGGAGCGGCTACCATTAGAAGGAAAGCCCCCAAATTCTACTATAATGCGATCACACGAACGTTGTATCGTCGATCGCATGACGGGATCTTGCTTCGTTGCCGATCGCAAAAAGAGGCACAAGAGGTATTGAAAGAAGCCCATGACGGTATGTGTGGAGCCCATCAACCTGGCCCAAAACTTGTGAATCGACTCCAAAGGTTGGGATATTATTGGCCTAAGATGATCGCTGACGCCATCACCTATGCCAAAAGATGTCACGCCTGCCAAGTGCATGGTGATTTCATCCATCAAGCACCAGGGTACCTTCACTCTACGACTTCTACCTGGCCATTTGAGATGTGGGGGATGGATGTAGTTGGCCCTATCAGCCCACCATCATCAAGAGGACATCGGTTTATATTATCCATAACCGATTACTTCTCCAAATGGGCTGAGGCCATTCCTCTGAAGGAGGTAAAGTCATCTGATGTGATCAAGTTCGTTAAACATCACGTCATTTACCGTTTTGGTGTACCTCGGCGAATCGTCCATGACAATGGACCCCAGTTCATCAGTCAAACTTTCCAGAGGTTCTGCACTAAGTATAGAATCTAGAGTATGTCCTCGACCGCCTATTACCTTGCCGCTAATGGTCTCGCAGAAGCCTTCAACAAGACCATTGGCAAGCTTCTCAAGAAATTCGTCTCGAAAAGTCAGCGTAACTGGGACGAAAAGCTAGGTGAATGCTTATGGGCCTATCGAACAACTGTTCGAACCCAACTAAAGCCACGCCATTTTCTTTGGTATATGGGTGTGAAGCCGTGCTTCCACTAGAAATCCAAATCCCATCTCTACGTGTTGCCTTGACAACGGAGATGACAAGTGAGGAGAAGCATCGACAGCGACTCCAAGAATTGGAGGCCTTAGATGATAAACGTCTGCAGGCCCAACAACAAATCGAGCTCTACCAAGCCCGGATTACCAGAGCCTTCAACAAGAAAGTTAAGGTGCGAACTTTCAAGAAAGGTTACCTTGTCTTAGCCGTCAGAAGATCTATGGTGATGACACATAAGACAAAAGAAAAATTCCAGCCTAAATGGGAAGGACCATTTGTAGTAGAGTCAATCTACTCAAATAGAGCATATCGCCTCATAACTTCAAATGGCGATACACTCATGATGCCGATCAATGGCAGGTTCCTGAAGAAGTACCGTCCTTAATAGTACTTTTCCTCTGATCAAGTTAAAATTACACCTCTGATCAAAGCTCCAGATCCAAGAAAAGTTTCTTTTCTTTATTAGGTCACATCACGGTAGATCGGTGACAAGCTAATCGAGCGCAGACTGTACCATGATGCATGATGTAAATATTGATAAAGAAACGAAAGACGAAACTTGGGTTTTAATATCGCTCTCTTCAGTAACGTCCGACGCCTCCGACGGCTAAGGACAAAGGAAAATGTTGGCTTCTAAGCCCAACATAAGTCTTCGACAACTCACTATACTGAGGGGAATAGCATGGCTAGCCCAACTCAAATGGTAGTTGGTAAGGCACCTCAAATTCGTTGATAGCTGAGGTTTGCTAAAAATCCCAAGTGGGCTAGTTCCACTCTTTCCTCCAAATCCCTTACCAATTCTCATACACAGAATGGTAGGTCTACAAAATACAATCATTGCTACGTTAACACTATACCTCTGGTGATGAAAATTTTCAATACTCCCTATCGAGTATAACCTTACTTGTCAACCCTATGTGGAGTAGAAAGCCTTCAAATTTGTCAGGTTAACACTACACCTCTGACACTTTTAAAATTCCACTTGTCATTCTCATCAGTAGAATAGCAGGTCCTCAAATTGCTCCCATCACGAGTCAATTTCTGTCAAGTTAACACCACACCTCTGACAAATTACTGTTAAGTTAACATTACACTTCTAACAGTAATTAAGTTGCTGCCAAGTTCAATATTAAACCTCTGACAGTCATTCTCCCTCAGACTTCCGTATCGAAGCTGAACCAAGAACGATGCTAAGTTTAACACTACACCTCTAGCGTCCAGGTCATTGCTAAGTTCAACAATACACTTATGGCCATGACTTTCCCTCGGACTTCCTTGTCAAAGTCGAGATGACCAATGCCAAGTTCAAAATTACACCTCTAGCATTACCCCCGCTGCTAAGTTAAACATCACACCTATGACAGTGACATTTTCAGTTTTCCCAAATAAAGCTGAAATACTTTTGAGTTAAGTTAATATCACACCTCTGACTCACACCCTTGTCAAGTTAATATTACACTTCTGACAAGACTTAAATCAACCCGTCAAGTTAATATCACACCTCTAACGGTAAAGATTTTCCTAGATCCCCCACGAATCTAGTCTCACTTGTTATTCTTGTCAACAGAATAACAAGTCCACCTAAAAATATTGTTAGGTTAACATTACACCGTTAACAGTGTTTTCATTAAACCCCCAGCTGGTCTTAATCAAGTTAATCCTAAACCTCTGATGAAAACTCATACTCCCTGGGGGTACAAATTCCACCTGTCACTCTCCTTTATAGATTGGCAGTTCCATAAAACTTCTGTCAAGTTAATATCACACCTCTGACAGCACTGTTGAATTTCCTGAAACAGAATTTTTCTACAAACTTTGACTCGTTAAGATTATTATCATATTTTTACCAAGCCAAAGATCCTTTACTCCTACGCGTCCGAATTTCAATGCAAAAAGGGAATTCAAGACAATAGAAGGAGACAAAAAAATATCGCTTTTATTTATGTCCAGACATATGAAAGTGATACAAGACGCTCTCTTATATAATAAGATTGAGTGTTACAATAAAAGAGTACAAAGAAGTCCCTCTCTCTCAGTAAGAGGTTGCACTCACTCCTTGAAGCATGCTCACCACTCCAAGTACCAGATGTTTGGAAAGGCGCCAAAGAAGGGCTGTGGTGACAATCGAAAGCTGAGTACATCATCACGCATGATGTACACATCGAAGGAGCCCATCGCTGACCAAGAACAATGGTATTTCTTGAGGTCGAAATGCAGCAGAACCTTCTGATTCCACCTGACCAACTGATGTAGGCCATGATCCTTCGTTGATGAACATCTCTACCACCAGAAAGTCATCTAATGAATATGGACTTTTTGTCGATGTCACTTCTGGGGTAAGATTGGTGAAGGGAGGATTCGAGACCTTACAGGTGACGTCCTCTTTCCAGTGACCTGCAAGAGGACCATACCCACCACTATATCCACCGCCATACCCATTGTGACCATGGCGAACCCGGAGGCATGACTGGTGCATCGTGTCCAATGAGGTCTCGGTGGATGTCAAATTCTCGTCTCCCATAAACAAGAGCCGTGACTTCTCCTCCAATGGTCAACCATCGAACAAGTTCGCTGGCCGATATATTCTCCCAAGGGCCCAGCGAATATGCGAAAGGATGATTGAGGCTACCTGCGAGAAGTTAAAAAAAAACTAGAAGGTCAGAATGCTGAAATGGAAGAACTGAAAGGCAGACGTAGGTATAGCTATGGACTTCAAACGCAGGAATGACCCACGCAGAAAGTCAAAATTCTGTTGCGACAGAAACAGACGCGATCAAAATTGTGAACTTCGAATACACACAGATTTGAACGCAGTCTAATTTTAGACCCGCGTCTAAAATATGAGACGCGAAGAGAATCAGACACGAAAATTGCCACGTCCTTGTTTGATAAACAGGGGTTGTTACATTCAAGTCTGAAGCCTTTGGCCTGAATTAAAATTCTTCGAAGAGAATCAGACGCGAAAATTGCCACATCCTTGTTAGATAAACAAGGGTTGATACATTCAAGTCTGAAGCCTTCGGCCTGAGTCAAAATTCTTCTAAGTCAAACAGCCTCAAACGCGAGCTCTGTATGTAAAGCTCGCGGTCCAGGTGCAAAGTCCATTACACTCGCGTCCAGGGGATTTTGAGTCAGAGTTCAGACTCAATCAACTTGCACTTCATCAGGAAGTCTAAAAGGCACAACTTCCAAATAATGGGCGCACCAGTCAGACTTCAAGAGAAGGTCAAGAAGATGAATCTCTTCAAGGGACAGTAAAACTGAAACTTAGTTGGGCTGAATATTTCATGGCGGACAAGTAATTCCTACCCGCAGAATAACCCTTTAAAGGTTGAACTTTCTGCATCAAGGCGCGGATATAAAAAGTACTCAAAGAGACGCTTTTTGATCTTGAAATCACTTGATAGTGATAATCTTCTGGAAAGATTAAATGAAAGCACGAAAGCTTTGGGTCATCGTTGTCCATGGGGGCAAATCCCATTGAAGGAAGAAGATGAAGTCCCTCAGAGCACCTGCTATTGAGGAGAAAATAGTCCAAGCAATGGACTGTTAAGGGGTAAGGCCTATTTATAGGCAACCCATAAGGCCTGTAATTTGGCGCAATAATCAGAGCCATCGGCCTTAATTCCCGCACGAACGTCAAAGCCCAATAAAGAACTGACGTGTGTGTTGCCGTATCGAAAACGTCAAGGGCACAAATCCCCAGTCGTCAACGCCAACTTGGCATTTAAAGGTATTAACGCCAAAGCCCAATGAAGGCCTGACGCGTGGGTCGCAGCTTCGGAAACATCAAAGGACACAAATCCCCAATCGTCAACGCCGATTTGGCATTTAAAGATCCAACAAGATCTTTTGCATGCAACGCTTGGGAGGTTGCATCAAACGCAGACCCAAAGGTCGCGCCCTGAAAACCGCGTCCCTTTGTGAACTCGAAGGCGGCGTTCTTCTCATTCCTGTTAAGAGATCTGTGACCGCGTCTCTTGGAGTGGTTCAGAGCCACGTCCCCTCAGCAAATGGGGCCCATTTAGAGGTTGCGTTCTGAGTCTGCATCAACTTGAAAGCTGCGTTCTGAAGCTTGCGTCCTCAGTAGAGAAGGCCTATGTCATTCACGGGAAGCTTGGAACTGCGTCTCCATTGCGAGACGACAGTTGTGTTCTTATCTATAACGCCCCGAGCCTGCGGGTACGGAGACGTCACTGCAACGTATATACGTAGGTCAGAATACCCCCACGTATATACGCTAAGCATCAGTACAGGCAAGAATCAGAGTACGGAGGCAAGTGGTGCATTATACATTCCAACATATGAGTACAATTACAAAGTTATCACCAGAGGTGATAAATATTACAATAATATTACATCACCTGATAGGCGCAAATGCGAGAATACAAAGAGATGTACATATATGAACAGTACAAAAGGGTGCTCACGAGATAACTGGAGAAGCCGCGAGCCAACAAGGGGAGCAAGGAAGGGACTGGAGCTACAGTTGATCTGTCTGCTCCACAGAAGTAAGCTTGGTCCTCAGCAAGATGGTCCCCTTCGGTCCAAGCTCCAGGACCTGGACATGAGGATCCAGAGGAGTCAGAACTCCCCAGGCGAGTGGTGAGGCGAAAGCCAGATGGCGTGCAAGGATAAGCACATGTGTATCGATAAAACTGAATCATAAGCATGCATTGAAAACTGTGTCGTGAGCATAAGCATGCAGAAGCAAGTAGATACATAACAAGTGATATCAAGCAGAGAACACTCATGGTATGATAAGATAAGGGAAAGTAACGAGACGAGAAATAAAGTAAATAGGATAACACCAGATATCTCCTAAACTAACATAAAACCGACAAAACCGAATAAAACTGAATACGAGCAAATCCGATTGTACGGGTTTAGGTTACGGCTCCATGAGATCAATACTTCGAAGGAATAATCCAAACAAGGAAACCCTCATTTATATACCTTTATCCCATGTCACCGTAATCCAAGCACGTACAACCCGAGTTACAAAATGGCACAACAAAATAGCATATTAACATCTGATTATAATAGGGGCCGTCTAAGTTCCAGGCTTCAGTATGTGTCCCATTCCACATACTTCCACTTACAACTTATAAAGCAAGTTATTTGAAAACTGATAAAGTTCGATGAATCATGTTTCGGATGGGCCCCGTACATGCCCGGGACAACGGTTCAGGAGTATCCGGTGCTGAGCCGAAACGTACCGCTAGGTACCGGGACTTATTCACGCCCGAACAGGAATAGAGTATCGCAGATCCCATAGAAATAGGCCTAGGGCGTGTGCATACCCGGCAGGAATAAACAGGAGTAAGGGTGCCAGCACACCCCACGGAATCCCTGGTGGCCACCAGGTGATCCCTCAAGTATGTGGCCACGCGCGGCTCGATAAGACCACCATAAACATGATTAATCAGGGCCCATCAGTTTCCTCCAAACCAGGTACAAGTTGTCTATTTATAATAATTTATCCAGTAATAATGTCCACAGAGTATTCATAGTAATCTTATATTCATGGTTATCCCATTACGGGGATCAACAGGAGTAAAGTCAGGAGCCTCCCTATTTCAGGGGTTCAAGTATCAACGTGTTAAGAAGCAGGTGGTAAAACATATGCTAGGTAGTAAGTCATGTCAGGTGGTAACACGTCAATTGTCAAGTATGATACAGACAGGTGTATGTCAACAGTTAATATAACAAGTACGACATCACAATACCAAACGAGAACACCGATATAAATACATAATGTTATGCAAGTCAACCCGACGATGCGGGAAAGTCCAATGAGAAAGCGAGAACACTCGCCTAGAACTCCAAAAAACACCGTGAAATCCCAAGCTCTGGAATCCAGGAAATCAACGCGTAAACGCGTTCAAATAAAGGGAGAAGAGAAAATGGAGACGCGGGAATCGCAGACGCGAGAGTCGCGTCACGTAGAGGTCACGAACGCGGGGTTCGAGGACCGCGTTCTAGCAGGGACACGAGGAGAACGCAGACGCGAGTATGAACTCCGCGTTGCGTTGATATAAGAACGCAAATGTCGCGTTAAATAACTACTCAGACGCAGGGGTAAAATTCGCGTCTAGTAATTAAAGAGAGTGACAGGGGGGATGTGAAAGAGACGTAGAAGGAGAGAGACGCAGGAAATCAGGGAAGGAAAGGAAAATAAGGAAAAAGAAGAAAGAAGGAAGAAAGAAAGAAGGAAGGAAAGGAAGAAGAAATGAAAGAAAAGAAAGAAGAATGGAAGAGGGGATGATGGCCAGCGATGGCCGGCGGTCACCGGCGGCGGCCGGAGGTGGCCGGAATCCGGTAGCTCAAGCCCAAGCCCAAGCATTCATGGGGGTGCAAGTGTAGTTAAAATGGATTTTTGGAGTTTTGGAAAAGGGATTTCGGATAGCGAAGCAATAGCTCGTCGGAAAGAGTACGACTAGGAGAGGGAGATGGCGTGGTTCATGGTGGCTAAGGTGGTGTATATGGTGGTGGAGATGGTGGAGAAGGTGGTGGTGAGAATGGGTTGTTTTGATAGAAAAGAGAGGAAGAAGAAGGTAGAGAAGATGGTGTTGTGGTTGTTGTTGTTGTTGTAATGGAGGAGGAGATGGAGGAGAATGAGATGGTGGTGTTGGTGGTGAAAATGGAGGGAAAATGGTGGAGAAATGGGTGGCCAAAGGAGGGAACAAGAGTTCTTGGCTGCTGGAGGCTTCTCTGTTGGCTGCAAAATGAAGAGGAAGAAGAGAAATGAAAGAGAGAGAAGGAGTGGGGGTGTTTTATAAGGGGGAGAAAATATTATAATATTGGCATTGAAATTCCCTATGGAATGAAACCTGCGTTTCACTCAAGAAGAGTTGCGTCCACATGACACCAAGCTGCGTCTGGGCAAATTGAACTGGACGCGGAGAAAAATCCGCGTCCAAGAGAATAAACGCGAGTTTTGCGTTTAACAAAGGACAAAAGTCATAATGACTTGATTGGAATTGATTAGCAGTGCATTAAATGCAGATAGAAATGGAATCTCCACATTTAAGATCATACCCGAGACTTAGGAGGGAGAGAGAAAATGAGAAAAATATAAATATAATATCTGGATAGACTCTGGTATCTTGGGAAAACACCGGAAATTCCAGAAAAGCCTGAGAAATAAAGTAGCTTGGAAAGCTTCCCAAAAATTCTCAAAAATAATAAATATTATATTAAGATTTTTAGTGAAATCGGTTTTCAGAAATTCAATCTCATTTTCAAGATAAAAATCTCGGAATCCACTATGGACGGTGTCTACACCGGGTAGGCCGGATTTTTTGATAAAATCTGAAAAATCTCATAAAATGCCTGAAAGGAGAAAATATAATTTTAAGAAGAAATATGAAAGAGGAATTCAGAAATTTGATTCCAGTTGTAAACTAAAATTTCTGGAATCAACCAGTAATAGTGGCAGACACCAAAACTAGTGGAATTTCGATAATTTTAGAAAATTCTCAAAAAAAGTATTTAGATAGAAAATGTGTTTTTAAGAAGTTATAGGAAAGCCGTTTCTAAAAATTCAACTCCGTTTGTAAATTAAAAATTCGAGAATCGGTCAGCGGTATCGGTCGACCCCGGTTTTGAAGAATTTCAATTTAATTCTGAAAAATTCCAGAAAATCATAGAAATTTGAAATATTAGAATATGATGTTAAAACTGAAATCGGTCAAATTGGAATAGAGAAAATGTCAAATCGAGCAACTCACTAGGATCGGGTTCCCGGTTCAGATTAGGGCTGACTCCGAGTTTACGAATCCAGATATAAGGCAAAACGATCATGTAAGTATCTCATAATACAAAACAAATACAGAAAGTAAATCGAAAAAATATGATTAAAAAAATCTGAATACGCAATTAAGCACGTATTTTGGGAGCGGGGTGTTACAATCCACCCACCTTACAAAAATTGCGTCCTCGCAATTTCGATAAGGGGAAGATAAACACAGGAGAGATCAGGGTCGATAATGAGAGAATGATAAAGTGGAATATTTACGAAAGATTACCAACTCAAAATACAAAAGATCAGGGGTAGCGGTTACAGTGACATCCTCAAGGTTCCTGTTCCGGATATCGAGCTTCACATTCTGCTGCTGCTTCGTCTGATGCCTCTGCCGCCGTGTTGTAGACTTGACCTCTACCATGATCTGCTCTAGTTCTCACTCATCTCTGTGGCTGATCATACTGCTGGGGCGGAAATGGGGCTCTTCGGTCAACGGGTTCTGGGTTTCCTCTCAGTGGTGGGGCTGGAAGTGCTGGGGTGTTGGTCGTGTTGGAAATGTTGATGGTGTTGGATAGGTCCTCTTGAATGGGCAACCACCTGTCGAGTGATTACCGGATCCACATACCAAACATAGTCCATTAGCCCTTCGGCAGTTGCGTTGGAGGTGTCCGGGCTTTTGGCAGTACCCGCATATCATCTGCTGAGGGGGAGATCGGAATGGTCGCTTGACTATCGGCCCGTTGGGGGTCCTTGCTGCATCTTCTTCGTTCATTAATTGAAAGGGTCTCTTCACTGACTTGTTCTGTACCTGGTTCTCATTCTTCTTCTCCAGTCCTCGTTCTACTTCACGGGCAATGGAGAGAACCTGGGGGTATGTCTTCAGCTGTTGAGGAATAAGATACATCTGGACGTCCATCTTTAGCCCTTGCTGAAATCGGCTGGCCCGTTTTTCTTCGTCTGCCACCATGTAGGGAGCAAACCTGCTGAGCCTCAAGAATTCAGCAGCATATTCATCCACTGACCGGTTGCGCTGCTGCAGGCGGATAAATTGTTCTTCTATGTCCCTTTGAGCTGTTGCAGGGAAGAATCTCTCGTAGAAACCCTTTGAGAACTGGTCCCATGTGATGGGTTTCTCCAGTGTTGCTTCTTTCGCCAACCACCATGTTCGGGCCACATCCTTTAATTGTATTTTGGCCACTTCCACTTGGTTCTCATCGGGGACTCGGGCCGCCTTTAAAAGATCTATTGTGTCTATTAGCCACTGTTCTGCATCCAGGGGCTTCTCTGTGCCTGAAAAGATAGCCGGTTGTAATCTCCTAAAGTCTGACACATTGCCTGGCCTCTGTTCTCGGGGTGCAACTAACAATCCTTGACGTAGAAGCTCAGTCTGTTGTTGTTGACTCTGCATCATCCCTTGAAGTATCCTCATCATACCATCATTGTCTCTGTTGGATCCATCTTGAGAAGTACCAACACCATTACGTGTTCCCCGTCTTTCCATATTTGAGTTGGTTGAAGAGGGTAACAAAAAGAAACTGGAAGGTAAAAGATTGAAGGTCTCAGGATTCAAGAAATGGATCAGAAGGAAGGGATAGATAACTCTGCACTTGTAGTTGGATTGTATAATCAGGACTCTAGTATTCCAGTTGCAAATTTCTTTACCATTAATTTGTCGTCTGGACGTACTGAGGATGTGAGAGCCTAGGCTCTGATACCACCCTGTAACGCCCCGAGCCTGCGGGTACGGAGACGTCACTGCAACGTATATACGTAGGTCAGAAATACCCCCACGTATATACGCTAAGCATCAGTACAGGCAAGAATCAGAGTACGGAGGCAAGTGGTGCATTATACATTCCAACATATGAGTACAATTACAAAGTTATCACCAGAGGTGATAAATATTACAATAATATTACATCACCTGATAGGCGCAAATGCGAGAATACAAAGAGATGTACATATATGAACAGTACAAAAGGGTGCTCATGAGATAACTGGAGAAGCCGCGAGCCAACAAGGGGGAGCAAGGATGGGACTGGAGCTACAGTTGATCTGTCTGCTCCACAGAAGTAAGCTTGGTCCTCAGCAAGATGGTCCCCTTCGGTCCAAGCTCCAGGACCTGGACATGAGGATCCAGAGGAGTCAGAACTCCCCAGGCGAGTGGTGAGGCGAAAGCCAGATGGCGTGCAAGGATAAGCACATGTGTATCGATAAAACTAAATCATAAGCATGCATTGAAAACTGTGTCGTGAGCATAAGCATGCAGAAGCAAGTAGATACATAACAAGTGATATCAAGCAGAGAATACTCATGGTATGATAAGATAAGGGAAAGTAACGAGATGAGAAATAAAGTAAATAGGACAACACCAGATATCTCCTAAACTAACATAAAACCGACAAAACCAAATAAAACCGAATACGAGCAAATCCGATTGTACGGGTTTAGGTCAGGCTCCATGAGATCAATACTTCGAAGGAATAATCCAAACAAGGAAACCCTCATTTATATACCTTTATCCCATGTCACCGTAATCCAAGCACGTACAACCCGAGTTACAAAATGGCACAACAAAATAGCATATTAACATTTGATTATAATAGGGGCCGTCTAAGTTCCAGACTTCAGTATGTGTCCCATTCCACATACTTCCACTTATAACTTATAAAGCAAGTTATTTGGAAACTGATAAAGTTCGATGAATCATGTTTCGGATGGGCCCCGTACATGCCCGGGACAACGGTTCAGGAGTATCCGGTGCTAAGCCGGAACGTACCGCTAGGTACCGGGACTTATTCACGCCCGAACAGGAATAGAGTATCGCAGATCCCATAGAAATAGGCCTAGGGCGTGTGCATACCCGGCAGGAATAAACAGGAGTAGGGGTGCCAGCACACCCCACAGAATCCCTGGTGGCCGCCAGGTGATCCCTCAAGTATGTGGCCACGCGCGGCTCGATAAGACCACCATAAACATGATTAATCAGGGCCCATCAGTTTCCCCCAAACCAGGTACAAGTTGTCTACTTATAATAATTTATCCAGTAATAATGTCCACAGAGTATTCATAGTAATCTTATATTCATGGTTATCCCATTACGGGGATCAACAGGAGTAAAGTCAGGAGCCTCCCTATTTCAGGGGTTCAAGTATCAACGTGTCAAGAAGCAGGTGGTAAAACATATGCTAGGTATTAAGTCATGTCAGGTGGTAACACGTCAATTGTCAAGTATGATACAGACAGGTGTATGTCAACAGTTAATATAACAAGTACGACATCACAATACCAAACGAGAACACCGATATAAATACATAATGTTATGCAAGTCAACCCGACGATGCGGGAAAGTCCAATGAGAAAGCGAGAACACTCGCCTAGAACTCCGAAAACACCGTGAAATCCCAAGCTCTGGAATCCAGGAAATCAACGCGTAAACGCGTTCAAATAAAGGGAGAAGAGAAAATGGAGACGCGGGAATCGCAGACGCGAGAGTCGCGTCGCGTAGAGGTCACGAACGCGGGGATCGAGGACCGCATTCTAGCAGGGACACAAGGAGAACGCAGACGCGAGTATGAACTCTGCGTTGCGTTGATATAAGAACGCAAATGTCGCGTTAAATAACTACTCAGACGCAGGGGTAAAATCCGCGTCTAGTAATTAAAGAGAGTGACAGGGGGGATGTGAAAGAGACGCAGAAGGAGAGAGACGCAGGAAATCAGGGAAGGAAAGGAAAAATAAGGAAAAGAAGAAAGAAGGAAGAAAGAAAGAAGGGAAGGAAAGGAAGAAGAAATGAAAGAAAAGAAAGAAGAATGGAAGAGGGGATGATGGCCAGCGATGGCCGGCGGTCACCGGCGGCGGCCGGAGGTGGCCGGAATCTGGTAGCTCAAGCCCAAGCCCAAGCATTCATGGGGGTGCAAGTGTAGTTAAAAATGGATTTTTGGAGTTTTGCAAAAGGGATTTCGGAGAGCGAAGCAATAGCTCGTCGAAAAGAGTACGACGAGGAGAGGGAGATGGCGTGGTTCGTGGTGGCTAAGGTGGTGTATATGGTGGTGGAGATGGTGGAGAAGGTGGTGGTGAGAATGAGTTGTTTTGATAGAAAAGAGAGGAAGAAGAAGGTGGAGAAGATGGTGTTGTGGTTGTTGTTGTTGTTGTAATGGAGGAGGAGATGGAGGAGAATGAGATGGTGGTGTTGGTGGTGAAAATGGAGGGAAAATGGTGGAGAAATGGGTGGCCAATGGAGGGAACAAGAGTTCTTGGCTGCTGGAGGCTTCTCTGTTGGCTGCAAAATGAAGAGGAAGAAGAGAAATGAAAGAGAGAGAAGGAGTGGGGGTGGTTTTATAAGGGGGAGAAAATATTATAATATTGGCATTGAAATTCCCTATGGAATGAAACCTGCATTTCACTCAAGAAGAGTTGCGTCCACATGACACCAAGCTGCGTCTGGGCAAATTGAACTGGACGCGGAGAAAAATCCGCGTCCAGGAGAATAAACGCGAGTTTTGCGTTTAACAAAGGACAAAAGTCATAATGACTTGATTGGAATTGATTAGCAGTGCATTAAATGAAGATAGAAATGGAATCTCCACATTTAAGATCATACCCGAGACTGAGGAGGGAGAGAGAAAAATATAAATATAATATCTGGATAGACTCCGGTATCTTGGGAAAACACCGGAAATTCCAGAAAAGCCCGAAAAATAAAGTAGCTTGGAAAGCTTCCCAAAATTCTCAAAAATAATAAATATTATATTAAGATTTTTAGTAAAATCAGTTTTCAGAAATTCAATCTCATTTTCAAGATAAAAATCCCGGAATCCACTATGGACGGTGTCTACACCGGGTAGGCCGGATTTTTTGATAAAATCTGAAAAATCTCAGAAAATGCCTGAAAGGAGAAAATATAATTCTAAGAAGAAATATGAAAGAGGAATTCAGAAATTTGATTCCAGTTGTAAACTAAAATTCCTGGAATCAACCAGTAATACTGGCAGACACCAAAACTAGTGGAATTTCGATAATTTTAGAAAATTCTCAAAAAAAGTATTTAGATAGAAAATGTGTTTTTAAGAAGTTACAGAAAGCCGTTTCTAAAAATTCAACTCCGTTTGTAAACTAAAAATTTGAGAATCGGTCAGCGGTATCGGTCGACCCCGGTTTGAAGAATTTCAATTTAATTCTTAAAAATTCCAGAAAATCATAGAAAATTTGAAATATTAGAAAATGATGTTTAAAACTGAAATCGGTCAAATTGGAATAGCGAAAAGGTCAAATCGAGCAACTCACTAGGATCGGGTTCCCGGTTCAGATTAGGGCTGACTCCGAGTTTACGAATCAAGATCCAAGGCAAAACGATCATGTAAGTATCTCATAATACAAAACAAATAAAGAAAGTAAATCGAAAAAATATGACTAAAAAATCTGAATACGCAATTAAGCACGTATTTCGGGAGCGGGGTGTTACATTATCATAATATAACTTGAGTTTGCGCCTTGTCAAGGGTCCAGAGACGCGTTTCTACTAAGCCAGTGCCGCGTCCCCATCAATCGGCTGAGTTTCAGGCATCAGTTTTTGAGGAACCTAAGATCGCGTCTCCACTGCATCCTAACAGAATAAAGGACCGCGTCTATGGATTTGCGTCCTTTCATAAATATGAAGGCCGCATTCCCTTTATTGAAGAACGTAAATTCGCGTTTCAAAATAATGCCTTGTTGTCTCTAAGCCTGAGCTGCATCCTATTAAAGACCCGTGCGTCTTCCTTGATAAGCCTGGACGGCGTGTCCATTAATGAATCAAAATCGCGTCTCCCAAAACCGCGTCCCCACTTCGAGTGAAAACCGCGTCTCGCTCAAGAACTCAGTTCAGCTTGAGTTTATTATTCATGGCAGATTAGAGATTACGACTACAATTATGAAAATCGAGTTCATCTACAGCAAGTAAAGGACCTTGAAAGATGGAGATGGACCAAAATTTTGAAGACTTTTATTATGTGATTCAAAAATTATAAAAGTAACACAAACACTCTTGACAAATAGAGTGTTTTAAAAAAAAAAATGAGGCGAACCATACAAAAAGAAAGAGGCTAATAATCTTGCTTCGCCAAAGAACGGATTTGTTCCCGGAGACGATGCATCTCGTGCCAACGTGCCTTCTCAGCCTCCATCAGAGCTTGGACCCGCAACTCCTCCTCAGATAAAAATTTCTTCGAAGCCAGTTGCGCTTGAAAAGACTCCAACCTAGAGGAATGAGCGGAGAGGCTTTCTTTAGCCTGCATTCTGGTATTTTCCAGCTCCTCCAGCCTTTTCCTAGCAGCGGCAAGCTTCTGCTCGTTGATCTCGATCAAGGCTTGTGCCCTGGCTATGGTAGCTTGAGCAGTGGCAATAACCTGCTCTGCACTCTGTACAATGATTTTCGATTCCTTCGAATAGCCAATCAGCCTTTGATAGTCAGCTTGGAAATGCCTTTGACAGTCAGCTTGGAAATGCTGAAGATGACGGGCCTCTTCCGCTATTTGTTCCTCTATCTCCCTTCGCTCATGTTCCTGAGCGGCAAGAAGCTTATTCAAGGTTGTCCGAGCCTCATCTATTGAGCCAGCATCTTCCAGAGTCTTGAGTTCCTTCAGGTGGCTCCCCAGTTGCTCCACCAGCATCAGGCATGCCCTAGGCTGCGAAGGACTCCCAGTATGACTGATGTTCCCAATCTGATTTTCGAGAAATATTCGGGCAAACTCAAAAGTGCTACCACCAGACAGAATTAGGTCAATACAAGATCGCATGGAAGCAAAGAATTGCTGCACCATTTGACGTGCTAGCTCTTCCATGATGTCATTAACTGGAGAAAACTCTGCTGACGCCCGGTCCCCCTTTCCATGACAGGGTGAGAAACGGAGGTCAGTTCATCTTGTGCAGGAGTAAGGCCGACGATAGGCTCGTCAGATACTGAGAGGGTCGCCGACACTTTCAGGGCGGTTGTTGTTGTAGCAGCCTCCACTGCGATTGGAGTGATAGCAAACCCTGCGACATCGGGTTCACCGATCGAGGTCTGAACTGTACTGCCTTCTGCGTCAACGTTTGCTTCCGGGGCAGTTATTGTTGTAGCAGCCTCCACTGCGATTGAAGTGACAGCAAACCCTGCGACATCGGGTTCCCCGGTCGAGGTTTGAACTGTACTGCCTTTTGCGTCAACGTTTGCCGCAAGATCCTCTACCTGAGCTCCCTCAGCGCTCTCTGCAAATCACCAAAACATCAATCATGACAACAAAAAGGAGAAAATTCAATGCGTCAATATCCTCTTACCAAGCTGAGGATCTGAAGACGGTGAATTCTTGGACAGACTTGTAAGGTTGAAACCTCCCTCTCTTGAGGCCTTTCAGTAGTAGGAGCCTCAAGGCTCTCCTGCTGGGCCAACTCTTGTATCATTTCCTCAATCTGGGAGGTTGTAACCTCACTGCCGACAGCCAGCCCTATAACACAAAGTCAAAAGGAAATGTCAGAACCCTTCCCTAGCCAAAGGGGAAGCCGGTTCAAAAAGACAAGGAAAGTACCTTCAGCAGCAGCGACCGTTGCTATTGGCGAAACCGTCACGGGATCACACCCTTGTATCTCTTCTTCCAAAATATGCGAGAATATGCTCGTATCTGGAAGAGCGGGTTCATCGCCAAAATCGACTTCATCACTAGAATAATATTCATGTTCTTCAGCCGATGAAGACGACAGTTCAACACAAGAGGTCTCAGCAATCGAGACCTTACCACCAAGTACCCCAGTAGTAGGGCTGGGATCAATAACCCGTGAGCTGGATATCAATACATTTGGAGACCCGGGCTGTTGCACCTCATCCCTCTTCTCTTGAACTGAAGAAGTCCCTGGCTGAGACGAGATACCTGGAATCTCAACATCATCTCTTCCTACCAAGTCAACCTCAGGTCGCTCAGCCTCTTCAGCCGTGGCGGGTTCATCTGCAAGCTCCCCTTCTTCTAAGTCATGGGGCCCCTGTTGCGTAGTCCACGGGGACGAAGAAGGGGGATTTCCTCTTCCTCTTCCTCTTCCTCCTCTGCCCCTCGATACCAGAAGGGACTAGTTCGGGCATTGAAGCTCCTGCCACCGGTTCTCTTCAAGCCTTCTTTGAGATAGGCTCACTCTTTGAAGTAGAGCCATGGGAACGTTTGGATACAGCCTGTCGACTCTTCTTAGCAGGCTGCTTCTTCGGTGCTGCTGCTCTCAGTCCCACCCCTGTCTCCCCTCCTGCCTCTTTCTCAGCTGCCTGGTATTCCTCCATGCATCGTACTGTTGGCCCAAGAGGTTACACTCTCCATTTGTCTTTTGATTTTGATGATGACAAACCAAATATGAGCTATTTGGTACTAACAAGTTTGTTAAGATGAGTTTCAGGTTTTGTACCATGTTTAGAGACCATTCGCTTAGCTATTGCAAGAACTTCTAAGATCCACAAAGCAAGGAAGGCAAATTGCACATCAAGGAAGGATCATAGAAGAGAAGGCACTAGCAAGGCATTGGATGGCTTAAAGACTTGAAGATAGCTCAAGAAGTCTTCATGTAATTTGATTTTCAGTTTATAGTATGTTAAAGAATAGTGGATAGGTTTGAAGCTCTATCACACACGTTTTTGCGCACATGCTCATTCCAAAATAATTTCTTATAAATTATACAAAAATATTTTGCATACAAGTTTTTGCCTACAAATACATCTTTATGTTTAATTCTATTCCCTGTTCAAAAGTATTTTTGTTAAAATCAAAATCCTCTTTATTTTCTTTTCCAAAAATGATTTTTGACCTGATCCGGTCGACCGGGACAGTCGACCGAGTCTGTGTCAGTCTGGTCCGGTCGACCGGACCAGTCGATCGCAGTTCTGGCAGATGCACGTATCAGTGTGCATGTCTGCCAGTCGACCGGGGCGGTCGACCGAGATATTGTTTTTGCTCACAGGTTTTCTCAGTCGACCGGGTCGGTCGACCGCTAGCCTATAACGGTCAAATTTTTGATCTACCGGTCGACCGGCCCAGTCGACCGATGTGTCCGTTGAACAGTAACGGGCAGATTTTAAGTAAGCTGTTTATTTTTGTCTTTTGTGTTTAAAAATTCGTTTAAGGATATATTTTGATCTAATTACCTCCTAAACATCAGTAATTATGTTTTATCCCTAAACCCTAGCCCTCTCCTATAAATAGGGGTGTTTGGGGAGAGATTTGTTACAACAATTATTTGCTAGAAAATTCAAAAGTTTAATGCTTTCAAAAGAGACTTGTTTCTTGGTTTTTGTGCTGAATTTCTCACTGATTTTCTGAAGGGTTTTCAAATACTCTCTGATTTAATTTTCTTTCTTCACTTACAACAAGAGCTTCATTCCAACTCAATATTCTCTAAGGACCTTTGTAAGGGAAGAGATATTTGAAAGAGAGAGTTTGTGGTCTTTTGACTACCAAGGAAATTACTTGTACTTGAGATTGTAGGAGTTGGGTACTCCATTGTATTTGAGATCTCTGTGATAGTGGAAGTGGTCGGAATCCTTCTGGGGAAGGCGGGGAGTAGAGCTGGGTGCTCGAACCTCGATAACATATCCTTGTGTTTGCGATTGGTTTACTTTTCTTGTTCTTACACTCCTTACTCTACTTTGCTTGCACTTATTAATTGCTCATCATATTCATTGTCATACTTAATTGCTTGCATTCATCTTGTGATTCTTGATTGGTGATTGTTGTAGCTTTAAATTTTTAATTTGCCCTTTGATTAGCATCATCACCTATTCACCCCCCTCTAGGTGATTTTCAATTGGTATCAGAGCTTGGACTCTAGGTTTGGCTTAACATCCATAGAGAGATCCTTAAAACTTGCTAATCAACATTTTCATTTCATTCATTCATCACTAGTAAACATGGCCGACAACATTAAATCCCCACCTAAATTTGATGGACTCAATTTCCCAATTTGGAAGGTTAGGATGACTATATTTTTGCAATCTTTGGGTAGCTTAGTAGCCAAGTCCTTGACCAAACCCTATGAAGCACCCGATGGTGATGAGAGCACTGGGACCGACCTTGACTTTAAACTATATGAGGCTAACTCCAAGGCCCAAAACTCCCTATTAACCGCCTTGAATGAGGATGACCTTACACGGGTAATTCATTGCCAATCCGCCTATGAGATTTGGAAACACTTATTGGTCACACACGAGGGGACTTCACAAGTCAAGAGAGCTAAGATAGATCTCTTGAGGTCCCAATATGAGTCATTTAAAATGCTTGATGATGAGTCTATTGATAGTATGGCTACAAGGTTTACTAAAATCACTAATGGTCTTTCTTCCTTAGGTGATGACATCTCCAACGATCAAAAGGTGCGGAAAGTAATTCGGGCTCTTCCTTCATCATGGGAGATCAAGGCCACCACCTTGAAGGAGTTGAACGACAAAGACGAGATGGACCTCATTAGTCTCATTGGGAACCTAAAAACCTATGAGATGGAGAAGAAGGCAAGAGAAGAGGCCACTACTTCAAAGAAGAAATCCATAGCCTTCAAGACTTCATCCACCAATGATGACGATGAAGATGACGAAGAAGATGATGAGGAGCTTACTCTACTTGTTCGCAACGTCAAGAGGATGTACCGGAAGAACAAGCTCAACTTCCGGAGAAAATTTGAAGGCAAAGAGGAGCGGAGGATCATATGCTACAATTGCCGCAAACCCGGACATATCATGGCGGATTGTCCGGAGTTCAAGAAGAAAATGACTTCCTCCTTCAAGCCAAAGAAGCCGGAGGAAAAGAAAGCTTACAAAGCTACGTGGGATTCGGAAAGCGAGTCCGAAGAGGAGGTGGATCAAGCTAATATGTGTTTCATGGCAAACACACCCAAGGTAACCCCTCAATCCCTTGATGATGAAGATGATGATGTAAGTAAGGAAGTTCTAGTGCATGCTTTTGTAGAACTTTCTGAAACTTATGATAACAAGAAACTTGAATGCATAAAATTACAAAAAGAAGTTGCTTTTCTTAAGAATCAACTTGCCATTGTTTCTAAAGAAAAAGATGATATTTCTTCTAATTTCATTTCCATGCAAAAAGAATTTTGTGCCTACAAGAGTACTTGTAAGGCAAAATCTCCTATTATTGATGAAAAAGAAATTTCTTCTTTTAAATCCAAAATGAATGATTTTGAAAAAGTTTTAAATGATTGTGCTTTCAATACTAAGAAACTTGAGAACATGTTTTCTAAAAAGCACACTTCACATGCTAACACTTCACAAGCTAAGAATTCTCATGCTCACACCACCCATGCTAAAGTTTCCCATGCTCACAATTCACACACTGACTATGCTTTTAAATATGGTAGAGTGTATAGATGCACATATTGTGGTAAAAATGGACATTTAGCTAAGTTTTGCTATGATCAACTAAATAGAACAAATAATCTTGTTTGGGTTCATGACACTAACCCTAGAGGACCCAAGAAAATGTGGGTACCAAAATCAAGTCTTAAATTGTTTGATGTAGGTACACACCAAAGCTCCAAGACGTAGGGAGCGGTGGTACCTTGATAGTGGTTGTTCAAGACACATGACATGGGACATCAACAACTTCACAACCCAATCAAGGTACATGGAAGGTGGCACCGTCACCTTCGGGGATGACTCCAAAGGAACTATCATCGGTATAGGTAACATTCAAATTGGTGCATCTCCTATTATTGAGAATGTTGTTTTAGTAGATGGTTTAAAACATAATTTGCTTAGCATTAGTCAACTTTGTGATCGTGGACTTAAAGTTGTTTTTGATGATACTTCTTGTAAGATTTTTGATGTTAAATCCGATGTTTGTATTCTCACCGGTTTTCGTGATAATAATGTTTATATTATTGACATGCTTAATTTAGATTGTTCTACTAAATGCTTGAATGCTTTTGATGAAAATTCTTGGCTTTGGCATAGAAGACTAGGACATGCATCTTTTGACCATATTTCTAGGATTAATTCAAAGGAATTGGTGAAGGGTATACCTTACTTGAATTTTGAGAAAGACCGCATTTGTGGTGCGTGCCAACTTGGGAAACAAACCAAGTCTTCCTTCAAACCAATCAAGGATATCATGTCAACTAGGCCTTTAGAATTAATTCATATGGATCTTTTTGGACCAACTAAAACTAAAAGTTTAAATGGAAGTAGATTTGCATTTGTTTTGGTTGATGATTTCTCCCGTTTTACTTGGGTTTTCTTTTTGCAACATAAAGATCAAACTTTTTCTCATTTTAAGATTTTTCGAAAAAGAGTTGAAAAAGAAAAAGGTTTTCCGATTTTGAGAATAAGGAGTGATAGAGGTGGTGAGTTTGTTAACCAACTCTTCATGACTTATTGTGATGAAAAAGGAATTAAGCATGAAATGTCTTGTCCTAGAACTCCACAACAAAATGGAGTTGTAGAAAGGAAAAATAGAACACTTCAAGAGATGGCTAGGACAATGATTAGTGAGTATGACCTCCCTTAATATTTATGGGCCGAGGCCGTAAACACCGCATGCTATATATCGAATCGTATTTATTTGTGCAAAAATTCTTCAAAAACATCATTTGAAATGTATCATTCTAGAAAACCAAATGTTGCATATTTTAAAGTTTTTGGATGCAAGTGTTTTGTTTTGAATACTAAGGATAATTTGGTTAAATTTGATGCTAAGGCTTATGAGGCTATCTTTATTGGATATTCCTCTACTAGCAAAGCATATAGAGTTTTCATTAGATCTTCTCAAACCATTGAAGAATCCATGCATGTTAAGTTTGAAGAATCTAATGTGGTTGTTGAGAATGTTGTAGAGATTGAACCATTAGGTGAAGACATGGAGAGACTATCCTTGAAGGACTCACCCGCTCAAGAAGAAAAGCTAGATCCTATTGGTGAAGTTCAAGAGGATAAGGAGGAAAGCACTCAACCGCTTCCTAAAGCTTGGAGATACGCTACAAATCATCCTAAGGAGCTCATCTTGGGTGATGCATCTAAAGGAGTCACAACGCGCTCCAAACTCCATGACCTATGTGGTAACTTTGCTTTCATTTCTCATTTTGAACCAAAAGGCATTCTCGAAGCCGAGACGGACCCATATTGGTTGCTTGCCATGCAAGAGGAACTCAATCAATTTGAGCGCAACCAAGTTTGGCACCTTGTTCCTAAGCCCCACGATAGACCAATAATTGGTACTAAGTGGATCTTTAGAAACAAGATGGATGAGTCCGAAAATGTCATTAGGAATAAAGCTAGGTTAGTGGCCCAAGGTTACACTCAAGTTGAGGGAATTGACTTTGAGGAGACCTTTGCACCCGTAGCACGGCTTGAAGCCATACGGATGACACTAGCTTTTGCATGTTTTAAAAATTTTAAACTTTTTCAAATGGATGTGAAAAGTGCATTTTTGAATGGTTTTATTAATGAAGAAGTTTATGTTTCTCAACCTCCCGGGTTTGTTGATCATGTTCATCCCGATTTTGTTTTTAAACTTGATAAAGCTTTGTATGGATTGAAACAAGCTCCAAGAGCTTGGTATGAAAGGCTTTCTAGTTTTCTCATTTCAAATGATTTTATTAAAGGCAAAGTAGACACAACTCTTTTTACTAAGCATGTTGATAATGATATTTTAATTGTGCAAATTTATGTTGATGATATAATTTTTGGATCTACTAATGAGCTTTTATGCAAGGATTTTGAGAAGGTCATGCAACTTGAATTTGAAATGTCTTCAATGGGTGAGCTCAATTTCTTCCTTGGACTCCAAATCAAGCAATTGCAAGACGGAACCTTCATTAACCAAGCCAAGTACGCAAAGGAGCTAGTAAAGAAGTTTGGGCTTGAAGGATCAAAGGCTTGCAACACTCCAATGGCAACTACAACCAAGCTTGATAAGGACGAACAAGGTAAAAATGTTGATATTAAATTATATAGAAGCATGATAGGAAGTCTTTTATATTTGACGGCAAGTAGGCCGGATATCATGTTTAGTGTGTGTCTTTGTGCTAGATTTCAATCGTGTCCTAAAGAGTCTCATCTTATTACGGTAAAACGCATTATTCGTTATATTAAGGGCACTATTGGAATGGGTCTTTGGTATCCGAAAACTAGAGATTTTTCAATGACTAGCTATTCGGATGCCGACTATGCGGGTTGTAGAGTAGATAGAAAGAGAACTAGTGGGACATGTCAATTTCTTGGTAATTGTCTTGTTTCATGGTCCTCTAGGAAACAAAATTCCGTTGCTCTCTCAACCGCCGAGGCGGAGTATGTTGCCGCGGGGGCTTGTTGTGCACAAGTCCTTTGGATGAAACATACTCTCCTTGATTTTGATTTGCACTTTGATCATATAAAAATATTTGTGATAATACTAGTACTATACACATGACCAAAAATGTAAATCAACATAGTAAGACCAAGCACATTGAGATTAGATATCACTTTCTTAGAGATCATTTTGAGAAAGGTGATATAGATATTGATTATGTTTCCACGGATTTACAACTAGCCGATATTTTCACTAAACCTCTTAATTTTGCTAGATTTTCGTTTATTTGTGGAGAACTTAATGTTTGTATTATTGAATAGACATGTTTTTCATAACCCTTTTTGATGTATGACAAAAAGGGGGAGAATAAGTTTACATGACAAAAATAAGTTCATTTGGTCTTGGTTCCATATGAATTTATATGCTTTAATTTTAAGATTTGTTTTATGAGTTTTATGTTTATGTATGTATGAGTTTTTGAATTCGTGTATTTTGAGAATTCTTGTGTTTTGTCTCAATTTCTTTCTATTGGTATCAAGTGCATAAATCTTTTGTTTTCAAATGAATTCTTGTGTTTTAAGCTTAAGTGTCTTTTTATATAGCATAATTTGAGGGGGAGTTTTCTCCTCCCCTATATTTTTGTTTATAGCCTATTTGTTTTGTCATCATCAAAAAGGGGGAGATTGTTGGCCCAAGAGGTTACACTCTCCATTTGTCTTTTGGTTTTGATGATGACAAACCAAATATGAGCTATTTGGTACTAACAAGTTTGTTAAGATGAGTTTCAGGTTTTGTATCATGTTTAGAGACCATTCGCTTAGCTATTGCAAGAACTTCTAAGATTCACAAAGCAAGGAAGGCAAATTGCACATCAAGGAAGGATCATAGAAGAGAAGGCACTAGCAAGGCATTGGATGGCTCAAAGACTTGAAGATAGCTCAAGAAGTCTTCATGTAATTTGTTTTTCAGTTTATAGTATGTTAAAGAATAGTGGATAGGTTTGAAGCTCTATCACACACGTTTTTGCGCACATGCTCATTCCAAAATAATTTCTTATAAATTATACAAAAATATTTTGCATACAAGTTTTTGCCTACAAATACATCTTTATGTTTAATTCTATTCCCTGTTCAAAAGTATTTTTGTTAAAATCAAAATCCTCTTTATTTTCTTTTCCAAAAATGATTTTTGACCTGATCCAGTCGACCGGGACAGTCGACCGAGTCTGTGTCAGTCTGGTCCGGTCGACCGGACCAGTCGACCGCAGTTCTGGCAGATGCACGTATCAGTGTGCATGTCTGCCAGTCGACCGGGGCGGTCGACCGAGATATTATTTTTGCTCACAGGTTTTCTCAGTCGACGGGGTCGGTCGACCGCTAGCCTATAACGGTCAAATTTTTGATCTACCGGTCGACCGGCCCAGTCGACCGATGTGTCCGTTGAACAGTAACGGGCAGATTTTAAGTAAGCTGTTTATTTTTGTCTTTTGTGTTTAAAAATTCGTTTAAGGATATATTTTGATCTAATTACCTCCTAAACATCAGTAATTATGTTTTATCCCTAAACCCTAGCCCTCTCCTATAAATAGGGGTGTTTGGGGAGAGATTTGTTACAACAATTATTTGCTAGAAAATTCAAAAGTTTAAGGCTTTCAAAAGAGACTTGTTTCTTGATTTTTGTGCTGAATTTCTCACTGATTTTCTGAAGGGTTTTCAAATACTCTCTGATTTAATTTTCTTTCTTCACTTACAACAAGAGCTTCATTCCTATTCAATATTCTCTAAGGACCTTTGTAAGGGAAGAGATATTTGAAAGAGAGAGTTTGTGGTCTTTTGACTACCAAGGAAATTACTTGTACTTGAGATTGTAGGAGTTGGGTACTCCATTGTATTTGAGATCTCTGTGATAGTGGAAGTGTTCGGAATCCTTATGGGGAAGGCGGGGAGTAGAGCTGGGTGCTCGAACCTCGATAACATATCCTTGTGTTTGCGATTGGTTTACTTTTCTTGTTCTTACACTCCTTACTCTACTTTGCTTGCACTTATTAATTGCTCATCATATTCATTGTCATACTTAATTGCTTGCATTCATCTTGTGATTCTTGATTGGTGATTGTTGTAGCTTTAAATTTTTAATTTGCCCTTTGATTAGCATCATCACCTATTCACCCCCCCTCTAGGTGATTTTCACGTACGCGTTTGTTGGACGCCAATTTGTCCTTATAAGATTCTTTGATGCTCTTAATGCATGAGATATTTATTGAGAAACCAGGCATCTTGCTAGCCAGGGAATACCAAGTACAGAAGCTGAGGCTCGTGTAGCAGTTGGGCGTCTTGTGAGGCAAGCTGAAAATAGCTTTTGTCCCTCCAGCCACACTGTAATACCATGCCCGAGCACCTTCAAATAAATTCCCGCTAAAGGAAAGTTTGGCATTGGGGTTACCAACATATAATTGATCATAACCGAATTGTTGAGCAAAACAGTTCGGCATATAGGGCTCGATCGTACATAAGTTCCCTTGCCGAAAGAGCAGATACCCGGGCCTAATGTTAATTAGCCACCAGAAGACTCCCGATGGCAACCATGTGAAATCATCTGGTCCCAGCAAGGTCAGCAAATTTATCCCCGTAAGATGCGCCAGCAATCTCGGGGAAGCAACAGTCAAGATGATAGTTCGAACCGTTCAGAATACATTTCCGAACATAGAACATGTAATAGTAAGACCAGCTTGAGTTCTCCAGCCTCTGCACAAAAGGGACAAAACCCTCAGATGCAGGCACCGCCGTCATCAGTGAAGGACAGTGCATAACGTACCAAGCCATTAAGTACGATATGGAAGCTCGAACCTAGGGTTGGGGGTCTTCACTCTTGGCCTTCCCTCTGAGTTAACCTCTTGTCTACCTCTGGAGTCGACGATGGCCTCCACTTTGCACAGGCTTTGAACCAGAGCCCGTAATCCACTTTGAATTCCAGCCACCATTGCTGGAAGGAGGGCGATAGACCTGCCGTAGGCTAACAAGACCGCCGGGTACACCACATCAGTGACAACTACTTCATGTGGCAATGTTGGCACCACGCAGCGCTTCAGCCATAGCATGAGAAAGCCCGCCAATAGTGCCCGGTCAGAAATGTGAACCCGGGCTTGATGATGAAAACTTTCAAAAACCGTATCAGGTTTGAAAGTATCTTCATTTGAATCCGTGGTGTAAGAGCTCACAGAGGCGTCAATCCTCTCAGTAATTTCTTCATCAGTACTAGGAGCCAGAATGGTCACTGGGTGATCTTTCTCAGTTATACTGTTGAACAGGTAGCTCGCCCAAGACATCTGCTTGACACCCCTGGTTCTCTAAGAGGTAATTTGACCGCAGATGTGGAAGTGACACAACACTTCCCAGTATGTCTCATATATTTGAGGGCTCTCCTTCTTCAAGAGATGAAGCTCTTCAGAAGTTGGAACATATTCTTCATAAGGGGCGTCTCCCATAACCAGCCCTGAAACTTCATATAACTCATGAAGGGCGAGCCCCATCTCTCCGACCGGAGTAAAAAATGTCCCCGTCAAAGGATTATAATGCTCCAAGATGCCGTAGAAATTATGGGAACTTTGCGGGAGGCCATACTGCACAGCCCTAACCGAGTGATACAGCCCCACCTGTTCCAACAGAGCTCCAAGTTCGACAAGGACAAATCCCACCATCTTACCCCACCAGGATCTGTCGGAAGAATGAACCCACCCGAGAGGGCGGAAGTCAACGGGAAAATCACCCCTTACCTTCATGAACTGATTGATGATGGTAGTGCCGAGCTAAGGGGTTTCCCCTCTCGGATACTCAAATCTGACCAATCCGGAAAATAAACCAAAGACCTCTTTCCCATGACCGCCAGAGTGTATTCCTTTGGCACCTAGTATGCCGAGGAGACACCGGAGACAGATCGGGTAAGATCCCATTCCATTGCATGGTGAACAGACATATGCTGGAGATAAGATAGGGGATACATCCTCTTCATATTGGGAAGAAAGAACTTCCTATCCCCAATCTGACGAAGCCACATATAATCGCCGTCATGCAAGGCCCTATCATCCTCGTCGATGTCATCACCAAAGAAGAAAACAGGTTTCTGTAATGGAGTGCGTGAATCCATCTCAAACACTCCGTCAGTGATAATTTCCCGGAGGGTCATCATACTGGCCTTAGAGATCTTCTCCTTTCACTCCTTCGATTTATCAGTAAGCACAGGAGCAGACTTCTGCAACACAAAAGTCAGGTTATGATCAGCGCCGCCTACATGTCCAAAGTGGTACTTTTTGGATAGAGGATTGGAGGAGTATCGTACTGCAAAAGAGAATAACATTTGATCAAAATTTGAAAGAAAATGATTAAGTGTTTGCAACTCAAACGCAGGATAATCCAGACGCAAGAATCATCAAAATCTGCGTCCAGATTCAAAGATCGCGAGGCTAGCATGAAGCTCTCATTTTAAAACCCAGAACTTAGAAAAATTTCTATGTATCGGACTCAGACGTAAGATTCATTAAAACTTGCGTCTGATCTTACAAGACGCAAGAATCATCTGAAGTCTGCGTCTGAACTCCCCACACTTAGAAATATTCTAAGCATTAAGTCCAAAACACAAGGTTCAATGAGGCCCTGTGTTCAACAAACAGATACGGGCTCAAGTGGATAAAAGATGCAGAGGTCGTCAAACCTGCGTCTTGTCTATCAACTCAAGAACCGCGCCTGAAGATTAAACACGGGCATGAGCCCACGTTGGCGGTTCACATTCAAAAGGAATTTGAGAGTTAAAAGAACTCTGTAAACCCCTTTAATGGCGGAAACCAAATCTGTTGGCTTTAATACCTGAAATAGGGCTTCCTGTATGGGGGAACCACCCATCTGGGTCTCAAGAACAACAGCCTTTGAAGACGAAGCAGGATGCTTAGCTTTTGGCGCCATTGCAACCGTGGAATCAGTGTTGAAGATGGTAGGAACGAGAAGAACAAAGCTTCAAGTTTTCTTAACCCTAAGAGGCTCAAATGGAGAAGAAGAGTCTAATGATGACTCTTGAAAGACTGTTGTCTTTTATAGACACGGAAATCCCCAGAGATACGCGACGTTTGGCTCGAGGCCTAATCCCCGTTCGATGCGTGGCATGCATATTAAATGTAGCGCAAAATTCGCGTGCCAAAAGGGAGATGTCCCCTCAATTCTGTCGGACACGTGGAAACGCGCCCACAACACGGATTCGTGTTCAAACAGAAAATCGCATCCCTCTAAAGATCGCGCCTCTTCAACTAGGCCAAAGTCGCGCCTAGTTCACAGAACGAAAGCTGCGTCTTAATCTCAAAAGACGCATCCTTACAAGAACCGCGTCTCTGCAGCAAATTGACAGACGCGTCCCCAATCCAAGTGAAGACTGCGTTTCCAAAACAACATGACCCCTGCGTTTAAAGAACTGACTTCCAGTCCTTGCTTCTGCAATTCAGTTTAACAGTACACTGGCACAAGCAGATGACTGTTCACCCCTGGTTCAAAGTACACCAACAACAAAATCAAAGCACTGGGGAAGTCTAGACTGTGTATCTAGACACTCGCTACGATCATTTCTGGCAGCTTCAAAGAGTTTCACAGTACACTTACGAAGACCACATTCCAGGCAGGATCAAGCTCAGAGCATCTCAAGTGATTGTCAGTCCAATCATGAGAATATGAACTCAACAAAAGTCCAAAGTATTTCGAAATCCGTCCCAGTCAATCGCGGAATATCGAAAACTTTGGAGGAGATTTTGTAGGCTGTCTAAAAAATCACTAAAAGACAAGTCATCAAAAAGTAGAGTCCCGAACTCTAGACGCAGCACCAAGACGTGAGGGTCGAAACTCGCATCTCAGTATCACAGCAGCACTAAGGCGCGAGGGTCGTCTCAGCATCACTGCAGCACTAAGGCGCGAGGGTCGAAACCCGCGTCTCAGCATCACTGCAGCACTAAGGCGCGAGGTCGAAACCCGCGTCTCAGCATCACTGCAGCACTAAGGTGCGACGGTCGAAACCCGCGTCTCAGCATCACTGCAGCACTAAGACGCGAGGGTCGAAACTCGCGTCTCAGCATCACTGCAGCACCAAGGCGCGAGGGTCGAAACCCGCGTCTCAGTTATAACTGCCCTTGTTATGGGGTCAATCACTGCCCACATAATAAGGAAGTTAACCCCCCATTTATGGAGTGTTTTTAGGGGGGCACGTTCGCCTCTGATGCCTCTATAAATAGCCCCACTTGCTATTGAGCAGGGGTCGGTCAGTCGGTTGATTAAAGACTTTTGGAAGAGGAACTTGGCTCGTGAGCTATAAAAACTCTGAGACTTCCATCAAAAAGAAAGAGAGTCTAGCTCTTCAAACAACTTGCTGCGTACAAGTTAATCGCGCTTCTAATCTCTTTGAGATTCCTGGTCAACTAGAGCTGTGTCACTCTATCGACCATCCAAAGAGAAGATCCCCAAGAGTTCTTGATGTTCACCCGGTCAACAAAAAACAAGATTCACTTTCCACCGCTACCTGAAGAACCCAGCATTAAACAAAGGGGAGATTCAAGTCTCAACATCTTCCCTCTCTTGTAATCAGAGTGTAAATCCATTGTAATCTTTCATTTGATTCAAGGAGATTTTACAAGGAACCTTCTCCCGTCAAACAATATGAAGTGCAACTCGATGATCAGAAGAATGATGAACTTCAACTTCAATCAAAGAAGAAAGTACTTACCTTCCATACATCCTCAGATATAGAAGATTCAGATGATGATAAAGAAGAGATGGCAATGCTCTCAAGAAAATTCAGAAAGTTCTTGAAGCAAGGTAAGTTTAATCCTACATGTTTTAATTATAATAAAACAAATCATATGAAGAAGGATTGCCCATTGCTTAAAAACAAAGAGAAAATCAAGAGCAAAAAGTTCAAAAAGAAGAAAGATTATCAAGCATCATAGGAGAATAGTGATTCATCTTCCTCAGATGAAGAAGAAGCCACTGAACATGCAAATGTTTGCTTTTTGGCTCAAGAAGAAGATGAGCTATAATATACTGAACTCTTAGATGCATTTCATGAACTATATAATGATCTTAAGAATGAAAAGATGAAAAATAAAATTTTATCAAAAAAAATTCTATTTATTTTTCTCAAATTTCTTCTATAAATTCTCAAAATGATGACTTTAAAAAGTTATATCTTTATTGAAAAAGGATAATGAGAATTTCTTAAAGAAAATCTTTTGCTTAAAAAAGAAATTTGTCTTTAAATGAAAGAATTTCTGGTTTAGATAAAGACATGACAAGTTTCAAAGATAAATATAAAAAACTTTTGAATAAAGTAACAAAGTTTAATAAAGAAAAAGAAAATTTAAATGATATATTGTCATATCAAAAGGTTTCATATAATCATTTTGGACTTGGATTTTCAAAAGATAAGCATATTAGTCTTGGTTGTTCAAAAAATAATGTTGAAAGAACTACACATGTCTACAAAAAGAATAATGATAATTCTTTTGTTAAAAGACCATTAAATCAAAGTATAAATATATTTAAATTCCTAAAAATCTAAATAATATGGATAAAAATACTTATATTGCATCATATATACATCATATATATAATTCATGCAATTATATTTATACTAATAGATGGAAACTAAAATCAAATTTGGTTTGAATTCCTAAAGGTTAATATTTTGATCATGTTATGATTGGTACCATTAACAATGTTTTATCTTATTAGGTACCACATAAAGAAAAGGGAACACTTGTTATATATATTTGTTATAACCTGCTTTCTACAGGGGGAGTTTCTCTAAGGGGCAGCTTGTGCGTACACACATTGTCATCATCAAAAAGGGGGAGAATGTTGGAACTTGTTTTGATGATAACAAATGTAATTTGTATTATTTTTGTGCATTTTTTAGATATTTGTTAAAAGCCTTGATCACGCACAAAATAGTCCTATTAGTAGACTTGACCCTTCATATAGTTGACTAATAGGATTGGTAGTCGACTTATCAACATTACTAGTCGACTGATACATGTTGTAGTCGACTTATAATTTCTGCTGGTCGACTAATAGTAGTTTCCAGAAACTTACATATCTGTATCAGTCTTGATGTAGTCGACTTTCTTCTTTGACTAGTCGACTAACCCAGTCAAAAATGCCTATACTAGTCGACTTACTCCCTACCCTAGTCGACTTATAACAATTTCTGACTATTAAATAGTTATTGATTTTCTAGTGTTTATCCAACGTTTTAATATTCAAATTTGTCCTGATAACTGCCCTAACTGACCATAGATTTCAGCTATAAATAAGGATGTTGTCCTAAGCAAAAGACACCAATTCATATGATTAGTTTTCTGTCCAAAATCTGTTAAAATATTCTGTTTTTCAGAAAACTAGTTCTTCACACAAATTCCAATCCTCTAGTGAAAATTTTTGAGAGTCCACCTATAAGAATCCTTGTTCATAATCACATACAAGTTCTCAAGGCTTATAGGTTATTTTGTAATCACTCAAAGAAAGGATTTGTACAAGGTTATCTTCTTGGTGTTGAGAAGAGGTGTACAAGAAAATTGTCTTCTTGGTGTAGAGAAGAGTTGTACGGATTTGGCAAAGGTTATTTTGTCAAGTGGTGTATAAGGTGTTGGTTTTGAGTGTACAAAATAAAAGATAAGAAAAATCTCAAGCAGGTTGCTTGGGGACTGAATGTAGGTCAAGAGGACCGAATCAGGATAAAATCTCTTGTATTTGTGTTTGCATTATTTTTGGAGATTTATTTTCTTTCTTGCAAGTTATTTTATTTAACGCTAATTATCTTTGTTTAAGTGTTGTGTTGACATTATTTTTAGATCCTACAGAGATTGTTGGCCCAAAGGCCATTAGCCCTAGTTTTGATGATAACAAAACATATGTAGTTATATTTTTAATAATTTTGTTTAACAAAGTTTTAGGTTAACTCTTTGTTGCATTTCGGCTCCATCACAAGACTCACACGTTTGGAAGCCAAGAAGATGTAGATCCCAGAGCCTAAGCACATAGAAGAGGTCAAGGATCAAGTTTGCAAAAGAAGACTATATCAAGATTTGTATTTTTGATTTTTGCATTTTAGATAGGATTTATAGTCGTTTGTTAAAACCAAGATGATATAAGTTGATAGCCCTTTTGGGATTGACACACACACACATCTTTCACATTCCTAAAGTGTTTTAAAAAGAGTTCAAAACATTTCTCTTTTCCGTTTTCAATATCAAGTTTCAGAAAAACGAGTTTCGGAAAATCAGTTTTTGATTAAGCAAAGTTTTTTTTACATAATATAGTTCTAACTTTGTTTTGTGTTGATCTATGATCACACACTAGTTCTATCAAGTCCTTAGAACTCTATTTTGTGTTTAAAGATCAAAGTTTATTTTGTCGAAAAAAAATTGGTTGGGAAAAGATTTCCATAACAAGCCTTTGGCCCAAGGTCGGTCGACCGACCGGCGGACCATAGGTAGAGCAGATTTGCTCTGTCAGTCAACCGAGCAGTCAACTGACATGCACCAAAGTGCATTGTGTGCACTTCGGTCGACTATGCGGTTTGATCGACTACAAGAGCTTTGCTCTCGGTTGGGTCTGGTCGACCACCGCGGTCGACTCGGTCGACCGACAGAGAGCTTGCTCGGTCGACCGACATGCACCAAAGTGCATTGTGTGCCCTTCGATCGATCGTGCGGTCGACCGACTGCAAGAGATTTGCTCTTCGTTGGGTCTGGTTGATCGCCCCGGTCGACCGACAGAGAACTTGGCTCTCTAGTTGGGAAAAACGGTCGACCGACCGGTCGACCGCTATCCCCAATGGTCAAAAATCTGACCGTTGGTGGTCGACCGGCCGATCGACCGATAGAAGGATTTCCTTCTGATTTTTTCCAACGGCTATATTCTGTTTTGTTTTTTTCTGGATCTTTTCCCAATGACTCTTTTGGCTTTTCTTCTCATGTTTTCATCCCCTATAAATAGTGGGACTGTAGAAAAACCCAACAACAAGATTTAAGAAGTTAGAAAAATATTTTACAAGTTTACAAGAAAATTTAGTTAAGTTTTAGCCTTTTCTTTAAAAGATTTTCTTTTGAGCCAAAATTTCACATTCTTGATTTCTTAGCTTGAGCCTTCCCTCCACATCTTTGCAAGCTATTTTCACTACACAATCTGAAAGAGTTTCACCTCCTCATCTTGGTTATAGTGTCGGTTGAGCCTTTGTGATCAAGAGAAGATCACCGATTTTCTTTTATTGTGAAGTTGTAGAGGTTGCGGCCTCAACTAAGCTAGTGAGCTCCGTGTTGATGTTGCGACACTGCGAGAGAGAACTTGTCAGTCTATTGAGTTCTATTGAGAACTTGACGGTTGACAATCTAGTGAGATCGGTCATAGTGAAAATCCTTCATAGTGTTAAAAGCCAGGGGTAGAGCAGTGGCTCGAATCTCGAAACATATCATTGTGTTTGTGATTGCTTACTTTTTCTCTCTACACTCTACTCTCTCTTTACTTACTTGCACACTTACATTGTTTACTTATTTACAAGTACTTCTTGTGTTGTGATTGGTATTTGCTAGGTTACTAGCAAGTAAATTTTTATTCCGCATTATTTGCCATTTAGTGTAGCCATCACCTATTCACCCCCTCTAGGTGATTTACAATTGGTATCTGAACTTAACCCTAATTTTGGTTTAACCACCTTAGGGAGATCCTTTCATTGGCTATATTCGTTTGTTGCATTTGTTATTTATGTGTGCACTTATACTTGTTTTCATGGCATCTCACGACTTCTGTAGCATCAAGTCCCCACCCAAATTTGATGGATTGAACTTTCTCATTTGGAAGGTCAAATGAACCTATTCCTTAAGTCCCTAGGAGTTGCCAAGGCCGTTACCAAAGAATTTGTTGAATCTCACGGTGATGAGGATACATGGTCCGAAGCAACCGCTAAGGACTATAAGGCAATGCGAAAGCCCAATATGTACTTACATAACCATTAAATGATGATAATCTTTCTCGTGTAATTAATTGTAAATCCGCTTATGAAGTTTGGAATGATCTAATCATTACTCATGAGGGGACGTCACAAGTTAAGAGATCAAAAGTTGACTTGCTTCGTTTTTAATATGAGAATTTTTACACGCTTGAAAATGAATGTATAGATGAAATGCTTACTCGTTTCACCAAGATCACTAATGGTTTATCTTCTTTAGGTGATACCATTGACAATAACTATATGATTTAGAAGGTCATTAGAGCTCCCCCCGAAGCTTAGGAAGTTAAGGCGACAACCCTTAAGAAGCTCAATGATAGAGAGGAGATGGATTTCTCCGGCTTCATTAGAAATCTCAAAACCCATGAGATGGAAATGAAGGTGAGAGAGAAAGAGAGACTCCAAAGAGAAAGCAATAGCTTTCAAGGCTACTTCATCATCCTTTGATGAAGAAGAATCGTCGAAATTTGGTGATGAGGACTTTGTTATGCTCATTCGAAAAGTGGGCAAGATGTTTTATAAAAAGGGAAGACAAAACAACTTTCAAAGAGGAAGACATCAAGGAAGATTTGAAAAGAAGAAGGAGGAGATGGGTCTTTGTTTTCATTGCAAAAAGATAGGCCATCTATTTGTGGATTGCCCCTTACTTTAAGCCACTACCTCCAAGAACATGCATAACAAAAAGAAGGCGATGGTAGCCATTTGGGATTATCCGGAAACAGATTCCGAAGATGAGATTGATGTCGCACATGTTTGCTTAATGGCAAACAGAGGGAGACTTCCATGGTAATTCTCCAAACATCTTTAGAAGATATTGATTTAACTATGGATGAACTTGCATAATGTTTGGTCAGGGAAATGTTTAGAGGATCGTAATAAAATTTCCTTGAATCAATGAAATTTTACAACAATCTCAAAATTTTCAATTACAAGAGAGAGAAGATATTCAAGCTTAAATCTTCTCTTTGTTTAATGCTAGGTTCTTTATGTGGCGGTGAAAAGTGAATCTTGTTTTTTGTTGATCGGTGAACATCACAATCTTTTGGGAATTTTCTCTTCAGACTATGGACGGAGTACCACAGCTCCTGTCCAATGAAATCTCAAAGAGACCTAAGGCAAAATAAAATTGTACTCAGCAAGTTGTTAGAAGAGTCGAACTCTTTTGTATTCCTCAGCTAGAGATTCTGATTTCTCCAAGACTTGCGACAAAAACTCTTAACCCCTCTTCAGTAGCAGACTGAACTATTTATAGGGGTTTTAGGGGTAAAACTGTCCCCTAAAAACCCTCCATAATGGGGGTTAACTCTCCTCATTACGTGGGCAGTAATTGACCCAGTAATGAGGACAGTTATAACCGTAACGCAGAGCTTCTCTGTAGTCAGAACACGGGCTTTGAGCCTCGCATTTCAGATGCCAACTCCGAACCTTGCTAGACGCGGGTTTCAAACTCTGCCAGACGCGGGCTTCAGGCTCTGCGTCTTGAGACTACAGTGATGTCAAGTCGCGGGCTTCAGGCTCTGCGACTTGAGACTGTAGTGATATCGAGACGCGGTTTTCGACCCTCACCTCTTAGTATTGTACTGATGTAAGGACGCAGGCTTCGAGTCGCGTCTTGGTTACTACAGTGCAGCTGGGACGCGGGCTTCGACCCTCGCGTCTTGGTATTGTACTGATATTGAGGCGCGGGCTTCATGCTCTACGTCTTGGCATTACATGAGTGGCTATGATTAGCCTCCCATCTGGAATATAAACTCTATTCTCTAATAACTTGTCTTCAGTGATTTTTAGTCAGTCTACAGAACCCCGTCCAAAGTTTTCAAAACTCTGTGGTTGACGGAGACGGGTTTTGAAATAGTTTGTACTCTTCTTCTAGCAGCAATGCTATCAAGACTAGACTAACAATCTTTTAAGATATTTTGAGCTTGACCTTGTCTGGATTTTGGTCTCCGTGAGTGTACTATTAAACTCTTTGAAGCCACCAAAAATGATCATTGTAAGTATCTGGATACACGTCCGGATCTCATTGATGCTCTGAGCTGATTGTTGGTGTACTGTTGAACCGAGGGGAATAGTCATCTGCTTGTGCCAGTGTACTTTTGAACTAATTGCAGGAGTAAAGACTGAACACAAGTCTTGTAAACGCAGAGTTCATGTTGCCTTAGAAACACGGATCTCTCCGAAGTAGAAACGCAATTTTCTCTTTTTTTTCATATTGGAGAGATGCGAACATTGAGGCAGAGACGCAGCTCTCACTTTTTTGAAGTAACGCGGACTTTAAGGTGGTGACGTCGTCCTTCTTCAAAGAGACGCGGTCTTGTTAAACGCGAGATTCGTGTTCTTGGGCATTGTCACGTGTCTGGCGGAGCTGAGGAGACGCATTTCCCTTGATACGCAGGGATCACGTTCAAGACGCGTGCCACGTGTCGGGTGGGGCTCAAAGAAACATGTTTTCCTTGATACGCGAGGATCGCGTTGCCTCAGGCGGAGATTGGGCTCGAGATATGTGCCGAATATCTTGATGGATTATTGTGTCTATAAAAGACATCAGTCTTTCAAGAGTCATCATTAGACTCTTTTTTTCTCCACTGAGCCCTGCGTTGAGGACTTTCAGACCTTAAGAAAAGCTTCAAGATTTTTTTTCTTTCTTTCATCTTTGATACAAAATTCACGGTCGAAATAGCCCCAAAAACAAAACTCGTGGCTTCGTCGTCGAGCGCTGTCGCTCCAGAAGTGCAAATGGGCGGCTCCTCCACGCAGGAGGCCCCCATTTCAGGTAAAGAACCATTACCCTGATTTTCGCCATTAAAGGACTTGAAGAGTTACCTTAACTCTTAAGTCTCTTCTGAACTGAACCGCTAACGCGAGGCTCACGCCTGTGTTTTTGACATCCAGACGTTGTTCTTGCACTGGTAGGCAAGATGTGGGTTTGACGACATCCGGTCTTCGCTTCATTAGCTTGAATCCGTATCTGCTTGTTGAACGCGGGCTTCGTTGAGCCTTGCGTTTGATCTTGACACTTAGAGAATTTTCCTAAGTGGGGCATTTCAGACGCGGATTTCATGTGAGTCTCGCGTCTCTGAGGTTGGACGCGGGCTTCACTGAGTCTCGCGTCTGGGTCCAGCACATAGAAAAATTTCTAAGTTGCGGAGTTCAAAGATGTGGGCTTCATGCTCTGGCCTTGTGTTTTTGAGTTTAGACGCGGGTTTCACTAATCTCCGCGTCTAGACTCAATCATGCGTCTAAGCTTCGAATACTTAGTCTTTTTTTTTAGATTTCTGACTGTGTTATCCTCTTTGCAGTGCGATATTCCTCCAACCCTCTGTCTAAGAAGTGCCACTTTGGACACGTGGGTGGCGCTGATCTGAATCTGACCATCGTGCTTCGAAGGACTGCTCCTGTGACTACTGGTAAGTCAAAGGAGCGAAAGAATAGGATCAATAAGGCCAGTATGCTGACCTTTCGGGAGATCATTTCTGATGGCCGGTTTGAGTTGGATTCTCGCGCTCTGCTGATGAAGCCTGACTTCTTCTTCGGTGACTCAATTGAAGAGGATGAGGTTGCCCTTTATGACGGGAATTACAAATGGCTCCGCCAAATTGGTGATAGAAACTTCTTCCTCCTGATTATGGAGAGGATGTATCCCCTGGCCTATCTGCAGCACATGTATGTGCATCGGATAATGGATTGGGATTTAATCAAGCCATACTCTGGCATGTCTTTAGGTAAGATAGGCATCCATGAAGCCTACACTGTCAGACATGGGAGGGGTGTGCTGGGGTTGCAGCCCGGCTTGGTCAGGACTGAGTACCCGATGGGAGAGACTCCCCAGCTTGGAGCCACTTACATCAAACAATTCATGGGGTGGGAGGTGACTTCCCTGCTAAATTTCGTGCAGCCGGCTAGATTCATTCTACTGGTAAGAACTGGTGGTGTAGAATGGTGGGTTGGTTCTGGCAGAACTTGGTGACCTTCTGCTATAGGCTGGGCTATACGAAGCTATCAGAGCTATTCAATACGACATCTCGCAGAACACCCAACATTTTTACGCTGTCCTGGAGCATTATAATCCAGAGACTTGCACCTTCTTCACTCCCCTGGGGGACATGGGACTCGCCCTTCATGAGATGAATTATATGAAATCTCGGGGCTGGTGATTGGAGATGCCCCATATGAGGAGTACGTCCCATCAACCGAGGAGTTGCATCTGTTGAAAAAGAGTGACCCTCTAGTGTACGAGACGTATTGGGAAGTGTCGTGCCACTTCCACATTTACGAGCAGTTATCCTGATGGAGGAATGGGGGAATCAAGCAGATGTCATGGGCGACTTATCTGTTCCCGGGGTGAACCAGGCTACCCCAATGTCCCGGCTAGCTCCCAGTACTGATGAGGAAGTTTTTGAAAGAATCAGTGCCTCCGTCAATTCCTACACCACCGAGTCTAATGAAGACACCTTCAAACCAGACACGATCTTCGAGAGCTTCCATCATCAACCAGAATTCCAATGTCTGACCGAGCTCTGTTGGCGGGTTTCCTTATGCTATAGATAAAGCGATGTGTGGTGCCAACGCTGCAGCATGAGGTGATCGTCACCAATGTGGTGTACCCAGCGGTCCTTCTTGCCCATAGGAAGTCTATCGCCCTTCTCCTAGCAATGGTGGCTGGGATCCAAAGGGTTGCATGCATTAACAGAGAGCTTCTGCCAAGTGGAAGCAATTGTGGACGCTAAGAGCCTTCCAGTCACTGATTCTAACGGTCGTCCCTTGGTCAAGACTCCCAACCCTCGCGTCGAGCTCCCATATACATACCTGATGGCCTGGTATGTTATATATTGTCCCTTACTAATGACGGCGGTGTCTGCCTCCGAAGGTTTCACGCCTTTTGTGCAGCGATTGGAGAATTCGGGCTGGTTGTAATATTATATGTTCTATATCCGGAAGACAATCCTTAATGGGAACAACTATCAGTTGGACAGGTGCTTCCCTGAGATTCATGATGCGTCTTATGGGGACAAATTTGCAGATCTAGTTGGCCCGGATGGCTTTACTTGATTATCCTCCGGCGTCTTTTGGTAGCTGATCACATTCGGCCCGGGTACGTGGTGTTTTGTAAAAGGAATTTCTACACGTCGGAGCCTTATATGCCTTGCCGATTTGCTCGACAGTTTGGTTATGACCAGCTATACCTTGGCAACCTAAATCCCAGCCTTCGATTCAGTGGGAATCTATTTGAAGGAGCCCGAGCTTGGTACTACAATGCAGTGGGAGGAACCGGAGCTATCTTCACTCTTCCTCACAAGACTCCCAACTTTTATGCCAGTTTTGACTTTTGTTCATGGTACTTCATGGTGAATCAGGTGCCCGAGTTTGGAATAAATACTTCGTGTATCAAGGGCATCAAGTTCACGTACAAAACCAAAGTGGGGTCCAAGGGTTACCAGATGCGGGGGATGATCGAGTATCAGGAAGCAGAGAAGGAGGAGGGGGGCGAATCTAGAAGGGAGGTCAGTCGAGCAGGGATAGCAGCTGTGGAGCCAGAGCCTCGGGTAGTAACAACCAAGGAGCAACCCACTAAAAGGATTCGGCAAGCTGTATCCAAACGTCCTCATGCCTCTGCTTCCCTAGGCAAGCCCAGCCCGAAGAAGGCTAAGAAATGATCTGAGGCTAAAGCTCTAGCACGGATATCTGAAGTAACTCATCCTGTTACTGAGGAGCAGGAGGAGGAAGAAGAAGAAGAAGACGCAACTCGAACCCTGCGTCCCCAGGCTTGCGTAGTAGAGGTCTTGCAATCTTGTCGGAGGGAGAACCTGTAAGCGAATCCGCCATGGCCGAAGGGGCTGAACGGCCTGAAGAGGTGGTAGAGGACCTTGAAGTTGAGATTCCAGGAGTTTCAACTCGGCCTGGAACTTCTTTGACCCATGAGAGAAGGACGGAGGTGCAACAACCTGGGTCTCCCAGTTTGTTGATGCCTATCTCGCGGGTTGTTGAGCCCAGCCCTACTACTGGGGTCCTCAGTAGTAAAGCCCTAATCATTGAAACTTCTTGGGTCCATTTGTCATCTTTGTCGTCTGAGGAGCATGAATATTATTCCAGTGAAGAAGTCGACTTCGTCGACGAACCCACTCTTCCTGACACGAGCAAATTTTCGCATATATCAGAGGAAAAGATGTAGGGGTACGTACCTGCGATGGTTCCGCCGACGGGAGGGATTGTCATTGTCGAGAGTATTTATTCTATCCTCTTTAACTATTTCTCCATCAGGTTGGGAAAATGTTTTAACATTTTCTTTAAATTTCTTCTACAGGGGTGCCTACCAGTAGCGAAGCCACAATTTTTTCTCACATCGAGGATATGATCTAGGAGCTGCCCCAGCAGGAGGGCCTTGAAGATCCCGCTACTGGGATGCCTCATGAGGGTGCAACCACCGAGATCGGGGAACCCTCCTCTCCAAATGGCTTGTCTAAAGACTTGTCATCTTCAGATTCTCAACTTGGTAAGAGAATAAAGATGTGATATATACTCTCTTTTCATTGTTATCACTGACATTAATGTTAAGGTTGCAGAGAGTACTGGGGTAGCTCAAGTAGAGGATCCTGCGGTAAGCATTGGCGCAGAGGATATCGCAGTTCAAACTTCAGCCGGTGAACCCAGTGCTGTGGAGTTTGCTGCTGCCTCTATTGCTGTGGAGGCTACCATAACGACCGTTCTGGAGGTGTTGGCTATGACCTCAGCGTTGCAAGAGCCTGTTGTTGACCTTATCCCTGCAGAAGTTGAGTTGGCTTCCGTCTCTGTGGATACTACCCGTACTATCATAGAAAGGGGATTTGGCGTGCATTAGCAGGGTTATCTCCGGCCACCGACATCATGGAAGAATTAGTGCATCAAATGGTGCAACAATTTTTTGCTCCCATAAAGTTCTGCATTGAGTTAGTCCTTTCTAGGGAAGTTCCTTCGAGTTTGGTCGGATGCTTCTTCAGAATCAGATCGAGAACATCCGTCACACTCGAAGCCCTGAGCAAGCTAGGGCGTATCTAATGTTAGTTGAATAGCTGGGGATATGTCTGAGGGAATTAAAGACCCTAAAAAAGGATAGCTCGATGGACGAGGCTCAATCGACACTGAGTAAGCACCTCGCCGTTCAAGAGCACGAGCAGAAGAGATGGAGGAGCAGATGGCTGAAGAGGCCCGTCATCTCCACAACTTCCAAGCCGACTACCAAGGTTGGTTGACGATTCGAGGAAATCTGAGATTGTCACAAACAGTGCGGAGCAAGTCATCGCCATGGCTGGGCAACTATTGCTAAGGAACAAGCCTTGATTCAAGTCAACAAGCAAAAGCTTGTTGTTGTCAGAAAAAGGCCGGAAGAGCTGGAAGCTAGCAAGAAGCTGGTCCAAGATAATCTTGCTGCTCATTCCTCCAGGTTGGAGTCTCTTCAGACATAGATGGCTATGAAGAGATTCTTAGCAGAGGAAGAGTTGCGTCTTCAAGCTTTGGCGGAAGTCAAGAAGGCACGCTAGCAGGAGATGCAGCGGCTCCGGGAATGGATCCATTCTTTGGCGGAGCAGGATTATTAGCCTTCTTCCCCTTTGTATTTTCTCATTTTTCATAACACTCCATTTATCAAATAAGAGAATGTTTGTATCATTTTTTAATCAACTAATAAAAGTTGTCCAATTTTTGTCTTGTCTTTATTCTTTCTTTGCCTTTGAGAATCAGACGAACTCTTTGTTGCTTTGATGAACTCAGTTTTCATAGTCGCAATCCTTGTCTATTATGGAAACGCAATCCTTAGTCATTTTGTTAGATGTGACCATGAATGATAGGGAATAAACTCTGGCTGTACTTAGTTTGTGATTGGGACGCGACTCTCATTTGTAATGGAGACGCAGCTCTGATTCATTAGAAGGACGCGACTCTGGCCCTTTGAGAGGACGCGGCTCTGAATCGTTCAAGAGAAGGCAAACCTGCATTCATCAATTTGATAAAGGGGACACGGCCTTCAGGTTTGTGAGGGGACGCGGCCTTCAGGTTTTTGAAAGGACACGGACTTCAGGACGTGATCTTGAATTATTGAGGAACGCAGTCCTGGATCATTGAGAGACGCGGCTCTGGATTACTGAGAGGACGCAGCTCTAGATCACTAAGACGTGGGTTGTGGCTTCTTCAATTAGACGAAAGGAACGCGGCCCTCAGATTTGTAGACTTATGGACGCAGCCTTTGAGTCTACGTAAGAACATGAACGTCAGGACGCAGCCTTCAAGTCTTGTGAAAGGACGCGAACTTCAGGACGCGACCTCCAAAGCGTCATATGTAATCCGTTTTAAAGATCTTGTTGGATCTTTTAATGCCAAGTCGACGTTGACGGTTAGGGAATTGTGTCATTGGCGTTTCCCAGAGTAAAGATCCATGTGTCTCATCCACACTGGATTTGATATTCGTGTAGAATTAAGGCTGATGGCTTTGATTTCATGCCATTAATTATAGGCCTTTTAGCGAGCCTATAAATAGGCCTCAGCCTTAACAGACATTCATCTCGACTGTTTTCCTTTGCGAGCATACACTTTGAAGGACTTCATCTTGATTGTCCACCTTCCCTTCAAGGGCATGTGTTTTGAAGAACAAAAAGAACCCAAAGCTTCCATGCTTTCTTTCAATCTTCTTCGAAGATTATCACTGTTAAGTGATTTCAAGATTAAAGAACATTGCTTTAAGTGTTTTTACAGTTGTGCCTTGACAAATGACACCCAACTTCTAAACTGTGCCTTGACAAATGAAGCCCAACTTCTAGAGAATTATCCTCGGGTAGGGACTGGCTTTTGCCATGATAAAGCTCGGTCCTTCAAAAGTTCTGTCATCCTCGTCTATGAAGAGACTTTGTCTCTTGATCTCTTTTTGAAATCTTTTCTTGGGATTTATGTGTCCCTATTCTGCAAACGCGCCTTTCACATTACTTGATAAAACATAAGCTCGTTGACTTCAAAATCTAAGTCTCAAGTTCTTCAGACGCGAGTGTGATGAACTTTGTGTTTGGGTCTTGAAATGCGAGTTTTGCATGTAAAGCTCGCGTTTGGGGTTCTCGACTTAGAGAATTTCAAGTTTGCTCTTTTGAGCTCTCTAAACGCAAACATGATGAGCCCTGCATCTCAAATGCGAGTGTGGCGAACTCTGCATCTTGGAATTGCCTCAGGCAATTTTTTTAAGACACGTATCTGCGCCTTTGATTTGTGCCTCGCGTCTCATATATCAGACGTGAGTCTAATACCAGACTGCGTCTGGATTCCATATTCTCTATCCCTGTGTCGGTTTAATCCCGTCTGGGGTTCATAAGTTTAGCCTCATGTTTATGTTTCGGGCTTTCTGTTTTTACAGAATTTTAACCCTTGGGTTTTTGTTTCTTGTAGGTTCTGACCATATTGATTGTATCTTTGCTGGGTTCATGGGAGAATATTTGGACCGGCTAGCCTGTTTCGATTGGCGAGTACTCAGGAAGTCAGAGCTCCTATCCATGGCGTGCTTGGTTCATTAGAGAATATTTGGACCGACCCTGCTTGTTCAATTGGCGAGCATTTGGGAAGTCAGAGCTCCTGTCCATAGGCGAGGAGGATTCGCGCAGTTACTGATACCCGTCAAGGCCTTATTGGACATGCGCACCAACAATGCCCCGGGTTCTTCATGGTCACAGTAGGTATGGCGCCTTTGAAGGCCATAGGAAAGAAGACGTCACCAGTAAGGTCTCGGATCCTCCCTTCACCAATCTTACTCAAAGAAGTGACAGCGACGAAAAACTCATGCTCGTTGGATGACTTTCTGGTGGTGGAGATGCTCATTAAGCGAAGGATTACAGCTTTGTGGAGACCTTCACACCAGTTGGTCTGGTGGAATCAAAATGCTCCCCTGCATTTCGACCTCGAGAAACACCATTGTTCTCAAGAGGAGAGGAAGTTGATCCGCCATTCTTGGCCGCAGTCAAGAGGATGAACTTCGATATTTTGAGGAGAGAGTGCAACCTTTCACTGAGCAAGAGGGACTTCTTTGTACTCCTTTACTGAAACACTCAATTTTATTGTATAAGACAGCGCCTTGTATCACTTTTATATGTTTGAATATCAATAAAATGACACTTTTTCTTGTCTTCTTATATATCTTGACTTCCTCTTTGTATTGAAAATAAGACAAATAGAAGTGGTTACTTTTGATTTGCTAGAAATGTGATATTTCACTTAGCAAGTCAAAGTTAAAAAATTTCATTTAAGGAATTTAAGATTACTGTCAGCGGTGTGATATTAACTTGACAGGAGTAGGATAGTTTCTGTGGACTTGCCAATCACGGATGAGAATGACAAGTGAAGTTTTCACCCCCACAAAGGATTATGACTGAGTATTCATTAGAGGTTTAGTATTAACGTAATTAGGATGGAAATTTGATGAAAACACTGTTAAAGGTATAGTATTAACCAAACAGTGCTTTTAAGTGGACCTGCTATTCTGTTGACGAGAATAACAAGTGAGACTAGATCCGTTGGGGATCTAGGAGAATTTTTACTGTTAGAAGTGTGATAATAACTTAACGGGTTGATTAAATCTTGTCAGAGATGTGATATTAACTTTACAAGAATGTGAGCTAGAGGTGTGTTGACTGAGTTTTTCCTGCACGCAAAAATATGAATATTAGATTTGAGAATTAAGGTGTGCGAGTGCTCAATACTAATCCGCGGTAGCAAGGCTATGCGGGTCGTGATCCTCAGGGAGGGACTGCGATGGAAGCGTTAAGCAAGTTTCTCTAAAGTTTTTATCTTTTTTATTAGTTATGATGGTGGTATTTACAATGGGTGGTATTTACAGTGAAGTGGAAGAGAAGAATTTAGGAAGATGTGGATCTAAACTAAAGGAAGAAAAGAAAGAAAGATTACCTCTTCAGTCTGCTTACCGTTTGAACCGTTGCGATGATTTACCTTTTCTTGGAAGGCGTACAAGCATAGCGTATAGGATCGTCCGCCTTCCTAACTATGAAATAAAAGCAACTTTGAAGATCTGTTCATCGCCATAGGCCATCAAGGGCTCTTCCTCGGCTAGGTATTCTCGAAGCAGTTGGTTCTCATGGTGGGCAAGACATTAGAGAACAAATAGAAGGAAGTAAATATTGAGATACACAAGATTAATAAAAGAAGAAAAGAAATAAAACAATACAAAAATAAAAGCAAACCTCGATTTGATTATTAAACAATGGTAGAAAAATAGAACTTACACCGACTGTCACCATCAGTACAAGTAGATCCCTTCCTCCATGAATACATCATTCCTCTCAGTTTTACAAAAAGAAAATAGAAATTTACAATGGAGGAAATAAAATCTAACCTAGAAGAAAAACCTAAAAACCCTAGCTTTTTGGCCCTCTGCTGGACGCTGGACCACCCTGTACGTTGCACTGCAGGGGGTATTTATAGGTGCAGAAGGCCGAAGAGTCCCGGATGAAGTTGCTCACAAAATCTGTTGCCTGATCTCATCCATACTGCCGCAGAATTGCGGCTTTTGCCGCAATTCTGCGGCAAAAATGTGGCTGTTGGCCACGCGCTTTGGCGCGTGGCCTCTCCTGGTCCGTCCATGTGGGCGCCTGCTTCTGGAAGTATGATCCTGGCTCTTCATATTGGGATTTCGAGATAACTTGATAATCAAGTTACCTAGATTTTGAATTCTCCCAATCTCTTTTAAACGAATTTCCTTATCTCTGCACTCTTTTCATTCTCATCTGCAAGAGTTTAGGGTTTGGTAGAAGTCTATCCTTCCCTTATCTTTGATATTTGCAACTTCAGCCCTTTGTGTATTTGCACTTTGACAATCTGCTATTTGCACTTTGACTCTTGGGCTTTAAATATGGGCTTAGATCTGGGCTTTTGGGCTCTTTAAGCTTTATTATTATTAAAATAATAATTCGAGGCCTGCACACAATAAATTACAAATTATTAATAAATGTGCAGAATTAAATGAATAAATGTGAAAATGTGATGGTAAATATGATGATAAAAATGCACTTTTCACTACCAATCAAAATGCTAAGTCAAATCCTTTGGGGCGAAGTAATTTATATCCGATTCAGTTGCAATTTAAGGATAGATTTCAGTTTCAGTTAAGCAAAGGATAGCCTCGCTTGCACAGTGATGATGGGTTAGCTCAGCATAAGCCAAGTCCTAGCCTCGCCTATATGGCTAAGCCAGACTGATCTAGAGGGACACAGTCTTAGCCCTACCTATATGGCAAGACTGGCTCAAACTTGGAGAGACTAAGTCCCATTCTTGCCTATGTGGCGAACTTAGCAGGCAAGCTGTAACGCCCCGATCCCGAGGGTACGGAGACATTACTGCGACGTATATACGCAGGTCATAAGTACCCTTACGTATATACGCTAAGCATCAGTACAGGCAAGAATCATAGTACCACAATACGTAGTATTTATACACATGCAACATAAGGAGTACAATTTACAAAGTTATCACAGAGTGTGATATACTATTACATGTATCGTATATCACAGCCAGGTACAAAGTAAAATTTACAATATGAATACAAGATGCTCACGAGCTGAAGGAAAATCCCGCAAGCTGGAAGGAAGAGTCGGGGTACGAAAGGGACCAAGATTAGTCAGCCTGCTCTGAGAGGAAAACTTGATCTTCGGTGGAGGGCTCCACTTCAATCCAAGCTTCAGAACCTGAACATACAAATTCAAGGGAGTCAGAACCTCCCAACAAATGTTCAGGTTACATCCAAGTGGCATAAGAGATAAGTGTATGAGAGTTGATATAGCATTATGAATAACTAGCGTGTAAAGGAGGTACAACGTATTATAAATGGAAAAACCTGAATACATCGGTATTATCACTTTTAATGCTTAATCTTATTACTCATCCTACTCATATGTCTAGGTATGTGCTATAGCGTCCTAACGCACATACATCCACATCTGAGTAGGTTGAGGCTGTTATTGGAAACCAGCGGGGGGTATCAATGAACATGTTACAGTGGGTCCCGTGCATACCCGGGACCACGGCCCAGGATGTTCCGTTGCTTGGTAACGGAACCTACCGCAAGGCGATTCAGGAGGGTCTTAGGATGCCCTTATCAAGATGGTACCAGGAAGGAGGGAGCCAGCTCTCCCCCGGTCCCCTGGAGGCCCACAGGTCAGACCGGAAGTTTTAGTTGCACAACATGCCTAATACCACTGTAAACACGAACATGTATTGATAGCCGCGAGTTTCCCCTGACCCGATGCAAGTTGTTCCTTTTATGAGTTATTATGCATTTATCAGATTCCGGGAATGAGCAGGAATAAGTCAGGAATACATGTATCTCAGGAGTACACAGTAAGTACTATAAAGAAATCAAGATGTCAGGTCATTTCATTCCCGTTGTCGTGATAATTATAAGAGTCAAGTGTATCATGCCCGGGTGCCAAGTGATAGCATGACAAGAGGGTGATATTCGTCAAGTGACAAGTCATGTAATAACAAGGGGCAATTATCAGGTACAAGCTGGAGGCACAGATAGCTAACAGTGTTTAACACTGGAGCGTCTGGCAAGATTACCGGGACACTCGGCGTAAAGTGCGAGTAGTAAATCCGGTAGCATCTTGCCTAGACGAATCTAGTGGTAAAGCACTGAGTGCTAGTATGCTTACCAGATGGAGCTGAAAAACCTGACGGTCCCAATCACTTCTCTTTCGAGATAGTGAGAGACCGGAGGCTGAATAGTCTGGAGGCGGTGCTGAGAAACCTGACGGTCCCAATCACTTCTCTTTCGAGATAGTGAGAGACCGGAGGCTGAATGGTCTGGAGGCGGTGCTGAGAAACCTGACGGTCCCAATCACTTCTCTTTCGAGATAGTGAGAGACCGGAGGCTGAATGGTCCGCACGAGTTGTTCTATCTTATTACAAGCATTACAGTATATCAGTCCGGTTCAAATGAAGGCATGCCCACAGATTACAACACACACACCCGTACAACCACATTGCACTGATATCAAAGACAACATAATAATGATTTTAATACAAGTCTATTTTCTGGCGAGGAAAATCACTCGCCTAAAACACCACTTTTGAAGCTTTGCGCGTCTGATTCCCGGGAGAGGAAAAATACCAAGCGAGCAAAGGAAAGGGGGCTTGGCCTTTGGGTGGCCGCCGGCCCTAGGGTGGTGCGCCACCCTTGGTGGTGGCCTAGGGAGTGGCCGGCCCCAAGGAGAGGGAGGAGGAGAGGAAAGGGAAGATGATTTTGTTGGTGGTGGTGGTATTTGGTAAAGAAGATGGATTTTGGTGGAGTAATAAAGAAAGTAAAGGAAGTAGTGGAGATGAAGGTGGTGCTGTGATGGTGAACTTGATGGTGGAAGTGAAGATGGTGGTGAAATTGGTAGAGATGATGGTGATGAAAAAGGTTATAAAAATATGGTGGTGGTGTCGTTAGTGTTGTCGTTGTAATCGTCACCGGAATGATTACCGGAATAATCGTAAACGATTACCTGATAGGTAGTCAAAAATGCATAATTGTCATCATATATACCATCACATTCGCACATTTATTCATATTATAATGCACATTTATTAACATTCTTTATTTAATATGTGCAGGCCTCAAATTATCAAATTAATAAAGAAATAAAGCTTAAAGAGCCCAAAGCCCAGATCCAAGTCCATGTTTGAAGCCCAGGTGAAAAAGCGCAAATACGAAGTGTCAAAATGCAAATACAAGGGATTAAAATTGCAAATATCTGAAATTAGGGTTGGATAGACTTCTACCAAACCCTAAAACTGCGGGATAAGGATAAAAGGCCAAGATGAAGATGAAATTCGTGGAGAGAGGATTTGAAGAAATCTGGATTAAGAGTAACTTGATCACCAAGTTATCTCGAAAATCCAGATTAAAAGGCCAGGATCAACCTCCAGAAGCAGGCGCCCACATGGATGGACCAGGAGAGGCCACGCGCCAAAGCGCGTGGCCAGAAGCCACAAGATTGCCGCGGAGGCGCGGCAAAAGCCGCGCATCCGCGGCAATCTAGAAGAGATAGGTTACGGAATTTGGTGGTCAGGTTTATCAGGGACTTCTCCACATTCTGCCTATAAATATCAGAGCATTCGCAACAGGGAGGGGGATCCAGAGGAGGAACTAGGGTTTTTCTTTAGCTATTTCTAAATTTCTGCGAAAATTGTAATTTTTCTTTTCATGCTTTTTGTGGAGAAGAAGGAGACAATTGTGTAACCGGCAATTCATCGAAATAAAAGGTCACTCTTTTGTTCTCTGTTTAAATTCTGCACTTTATTTTATTTCTTTTGTCATATCTCTCTCGGTTGTTAATCTTCGATCTATTCTTGTTTTCATTTTTCTTTCTTGTGCAATCTTTCTTATTAAATAAAAAAAAAAATAAATAAATACTGAAAAGATAAAAATATGATGATGAAGAACTAATCCTCTAAGTGGTTTGCTGAATTCTTAAAGCAACCCTAGAGTAGTCGAGCTTTGATCGGATTGATGAACTTTTAGAAACCCTAGGTTTAAGGGATTTGCTTGAAAATTAAAATGAAGAGTAGTTTTCTAATCTGAAGTCACACCTTTTAATTTTCACCATTTCATGCTTAAGGACTTTGACAACGTAATTTCAAGATACATCTTCTCTTACGTTGTGCATAGATGTTAGGATGAATACGTGTTTTATTTTTAGAAGTGACGCCAGTTAGATTCTACAACCTTTTTCTCTTGCTTGCCTATCTTCTAAAGTACCTAGGATGAACTACTTATCTTCGATATGATGATCAATGGCCTTGACTTACAATAGGGTTGTGGTAGAAGATCAGCAAAACCACGTCTTTAATCCCATATTTTCATCACAAATCTAATCTCTCTCTTTTTCTTACTTGAAGCATACGAGGAATCGGCACGAAAAGCTTGCATCGCATCCTTCCCTGAGGATCACGACCCGCTTGAGCCCTAGCTACAGCGGATTCGCATTGAGAAGAATTCTGAACTCTCATTATTATAACAAAATTCTCAATCAATTTTGGCGCCGTTGCCGGGGAAGGAACGGCACGATTTCTCTTTCTAATCATTCTTTCTCTTCTGTTGCAGGTACAGAGAACAGGAAGCAGAATCAGAGTAGCAGAAGACACATATTGCTATCCAGTGCCTCTGCCCTAGAAGGCAGAGCACTTGGACCTACACTTTTGCCGCGTTTCCACGGCAAAAGCCGCGGGTCCGCGGCAAGTGTAGCTGACTACTGACAGAATTTTCTGCAGGTTGCTCTGCAGTGCAAAAAATTATAATTCTGCTGTGATATTATTGCTCTGTGATCACACTGCAACTGTTAATAATTAACATTAACCTATTTGTTGAAAAAAAAAATAAAAAAAAAAATTTTTTAGACTCTTGCATTTTAGGGCACGTGTCTATTTTAATTCTTTTAATTCTGTTGAAGAGTGCTGGCGACAAGGTACGTTTGCATAGCATATAGATTAGGAAGCACTCTTGTTTGTTTACCGCTTTCTTGAGTGATTACTTTTCTACCGCTTTACACGTACACTAATCCATTTAAGGGCATAACCCATAACAAAGATAAGGTGGGGATTTCATCACCCTTCCTTGGCCCACAAATCATACCAGTCACACTCACAACCCTAACCCTAATTAAAACTTGACTAGACGTTGGCCCTAAGGTAACTCGGACTCAATAGGAGATTGACCGAAGAAGGAAAGTTGTTCGAAATTACCCTTGCCAAATCGGTGTCTAGCGAAGGGATTGAGGGCCGAAAGCTCGAAGAACGGTGGTTATTTAATTAAGGAACGTCTCTGACGGAAAAACCTCCCACCGGTCTTGCCCTGAACTGGCCGATTAGCTCGTGGTTAACGTCGACAATAGACCTCCTAAGGACAGTCTAAAGTTAGGAGTCGTCTAGGTCAAGGATAACCCTAGAATAGGATTTTGTTTGTTTTTCTTTTTCTTTTTGATTGATTGGGTGAACTTGTTTGCTGATTGTGCATGACCGCTTGGTCGAGAGACCCACTCACATCCAGGCTAACTAGAACTAGTTCACCACCCGAGCAAAAGCCCGACTCCCTCATGGCTCAACCGCCATCTCTCCAAGATAGGTTCTATCCCCTTAGAACCTCTATTCTTCTTGCATCAAGCTAAGTAATGACGGTGTTGACCCATTTGAGCTTAAGCCACAATATATCAACACCCTTCCAAAGTTTCATGGACTTGAATCAGAGGATGCATACTTCTTCATAAGGGAATTTGAGGAAGTATGTTTGATGATTAATATGCCTAAATTGGGAAAAGATGCCATTAAGCTTAGGTTTGTCCCTTTGCTTTAAAAGATTTAGCAAAGAAATGCTCTACAGTCTAGAGGTTGGTTCTATAGACACTTGGGACAGTTTCGTCAAGGCCTTCTTGAAGAAATTTTATCCCGTTCACAAGACTGCACTGATTAGGAAGAATATCCTACAGTTTAAGCAAACAGCCAATGAGCCTTTTTGGAAATACTTCGAGCGTTTTAAGGACCTCCTTGCCCAATGTCCCCATCATGGGGTAGAGAAATGGCGACTTTGCCAAGTCATATATGATGGATTAGATTATTCCACTAAGACATTGTTAGAATCCATGTGTCAAGGAGGATTTCTGGAAAAGAATGAAAATGAAGGATGGTCATTGTTTGAGGACTTAGCTGAAAAAGCCATCCAGTGGGACCCTACTCCTGAGAAATCTAGGACTAATGACCCCACTTCTTCAAAAGGAGGTATTCATTCCATTGAGGCCAACATAGCACAAGATGCTAAGTTAGCGGCTGTTATGCGTAGACTTGAGGCTCTTGAAACTAAGGAGCCAGCCTCTGTGAACCAAGTCAGCCCAACATCTTTGGCGGGCTGTACTTATTGTCAAGATAGGAACCATGTGTTTGAGGAATGTCCTGTCTTCATAGCGCACCAAGGTTTGCCCGAAAATATGAGTGCGGCCTTCACAAGGCCCGCCAATAATCCTTATTCGCCCACCTACAATCCTGGTTGGAGAAACCATCCCAATTTTTCATGGGGGCCCCAGTAACAATGAGCAGATTAGGCCCAAATTCTCCAACAATTTCCAAAATCCGCCCTATCAGCAAGGTTTTCCCAATCAAAATCAGCCACCTTCTTTCCAATATTCAAAATGGAAACAAGGATGTCAAACATGGAAAAGAAGGTGGATACACTAGTGAAAAGCCAAGACAAGACACGCTAGCTCAAGTCCTAAGTAGGATAGAGATCCAATTGAGCCAGCAAGAGAGACAAAGGGGTACCCTACCGAGTCAACCATTGCCTAACCCTAGGAATCCTAGGCCAGCCAATGAGGCTCAAGACCCAAATCAGTGTCATATGGTTCATACACTTAGATCGGGAAAACAAGTGGATAATCAAGTATCCATGCCATTGGATCCATCCATGCCATCCATTCCATCTAGCTCCACTTCCATTCCATCTAGTTCCACTCCTGCTCCATCCAGCCCTACTGAAACTGAAGCTGAAAAGTCAGCGGGTCAGTTGCACCAGCCCATAGCTCCATTTCCAAATAGGCTTAGAAGCAACAACAATGCACACATGGAGAAACTATTAGAAGTGTTCAATCAAGTGAGGCTTAACATTCCACTTCTTGATGCAATCCAACATGTCCCTAGCTATGCCAAATTCCTTAAGGACATGTGCACCAAGAAAAGAAAGACTAATGTGCCTAAGAAGGTTTTTCTAGCCACTAACATTAGTGAGCTATTGTCCAACCAGATCCCTATCAAGTATAAGGACCCAGGTTGCCCCACCATCTCTTGCACCATAGGTCGAGCCGAAATCAATCGAGCACTCCTCGATTTAGGAGCTAGCATCAATTTGCTCCCTTTCTCCGTGTACCAACAACTTGGATTAGGTGAACTGAACCCAACCCAAGTTACTATTCAGTTGGCTGACCGCTCTATCAAAGTTCCTAAGGGAGAGATCAATGATGTTCTCATAAGGGTAGGAGATTTCATTTACCCGGTCGATTTTATTGTCTTAGAGACACAACCCGTGTCTAATCCTAGGTCCCAAACTCCCGTCATCTTAGGAAGACCGTTCCTAGCTACTGCAAATGCAATAATCAATTGTAGGAACGGATCCATGAGATTAACTTTTGGGGATATGACAAGGAAGTCAATGTTTTCAACCTAGGTAAGCATCCCTACGATGTGACCGACCAACCCTTTGAGGTTAACTCCATTGAAAATATGACGAGTGAGCATAATGATGAGATCATACTTGAGGAAGAGGAAGAGGAAGAGTTAGAAACAAGTGATGTTAGCCTTGATGAGATCGAATTGGAATCAAATCTGAGTTCTATAGAGATGGGAGACTCTAGCTTAACACCTCCACCCATTGAGCCAACTCCTTCTTTGGAGTTAAAAGCCTTGCCCAAGCATCTTAAGTATGCCTACCTAGGTGAACGAGAGACGTTACCGGTCATAGTTGCATCTAATTTGACCAATAGGCAAGAGGAGGACCTGCTGGCAACCCTTAGGAGACATAGGGAAGCCATTGGTTGGACTATGGCAGATATTAAGGGACTGAGCCCTACGATAGTCCAGCATCGTATTCATCTTGAGGAAGGGACTAGACCGAAAAGGGATCCACAGCGTAGACTAAACCCACTTATGCAGGAGGCTGTACAAGCCGAGATAGTAAAACTGTTAGATAATGGGATAATTTATTCCATTTCCGATAGCGAATGGGTTAGCCCAATGCACGTGGTCCCTAAGAAGTCTAGCTTTACAGTGGTAGAGAACGACAAACATGAGTTAGTGCAAACACGATTGCCTACCAAGGTGAGAGTATGCATAGACTACCGTAAGTTGAATGCAGCCACTAGGAAAGATCATTTTCCCCTCCCTTTCATCGATCAAATGTTGGAAAGATTAGCAGGTCATGAGTATTACTGCTTTTTGGATGGGTATTCAGGGTATAACCAAATCCCTATAGCCCCGGAGGATCAAGAGAGAAAACAACGTTCACGTGTCCATTTGGGACATTTGCTTACCGTCGAATGCCTTTCGGCCTATGCAATGCCCCCGCCACATTCCAACGTTGTATGTTAAGCTTGTTTTCTGATATGGTCGAGCGTTTCCTAGAGATTTTCATGGACGACTTCTCAGTCCATGGAAATTCATTTGACCAGTGTCTCCATCATTTGGAGCTAGTGCTAAGTAGGTGCACCGAAAAGAACTTGACCCTCATTGGGAAAAGTGTCACTTCATGGTGCAACAAGGGATTGTCCTAGGTCATGAGATATCTAGGGAAGGGATTAAGGTAGACAAGGCCAAAGTGGAAATCATTGCGAAACTTCCACTTCCTCGATGCGTGAAGGACATTCGATCCTTTTTAGGACACGCCGGATTTTATCGTAGGTTCATTAAGGACTTTAGCAAAATTGCTAGACCCTTACAAACCTTCTTGCTAAGGACGTGTCCTTCATTTTTGATGATAGGTGCCATAGTGCTTGGGAGAAATTGAAAGTGGAACTTATATCTGCCCCTATCATCTCACCTCCGGACTGGTCCAAGCCCTTTGAGATCATGTGTGACGCTTCTGATTTTGCGATAGGTGCTGTCTTAGGACAGCGTAAGGACAATAAGCAGCACGTGATTTACTATTCGAGTAGGACGCTTAATGAGGCCCAAGTGAACTATACTACCACCGAGAAGGAATTCTTGGCAGTAGTGTTCGCTTTGGAGAAATTCCGTCCATACCTACTTGGGACTAAGACCACGATCTTCACTGACCATTCTGCTCTGCGATACCTTATGCTTAAGAAAGATGCGAAGGCCCGACTCATTCGTTGGATCCTTCTACTTCAAGAATTTGATCTCGAAATTCGAGATAAAAAAGGTGTCGAAAATGTCGTAGCTGACCATCTCTCTCGTGTGCCCAACGCACCATCTGTCGAGCTGCCCATCAATGACAATTTTCCCGATGAGCAACTTCTAGCCATCTCTAAGGAGCCATGGTTTGCTGACATAGTAAATTACTTAGTCACAAACCAAACACCACCTAGTTGGTCCAAACAGGATAGATACCGATTCTTGTCTCAAGTTCGGTATTACATGTGGGAAGATCCTTATCTTTTCAAATATTGTAGCGACCAAATCATTAGGAGATGTGTCCCCGACGAGGAGACTAGAAGTGTCCTAGATTTTTGTCATGAGTTCTCTTGCGGTGGACATTTTGGTCCCCGCAAAACTGCCGAGAAAATTCTGCAAAGTGGCTTTTATTGGCCAACTGTGTTTAGAGATGCATTTGAGTATTGCAAGACTTGCACAAGATGTCAAATGATAGGAAGAATTTCCAAACGAAATATGATGCCCCTAAATCCCATTCTAGAAGTAGAACTTTTCGACGTATGGGGCATTGATTTTATGGGACCCTTCCCTAATTCGTTTGGGCACCAATACATCTTGTTGGCCGTAGACTATGTGTCGAAGTGGGTAGAAGCTGTCCCTTGCAAGACAAATGACAACAAAGTTGTTGTCAAATTCTTGAAAGATAATATCATCTCACGCTTTGGAATCCCTCGAGCCATCATTAGCGACAATGGCACACATTTTGCAATAGAACTTTTGAAGCTCTTATGCGAAGATATGCCATAACACACAAGTTGTCTACGCCCTACCATCCTCAAACTAGCGGACAGGTAGAAGTTTCCAATAGACAGGTCAAGCTCATCTTGGAGAAGACTGTGAATCAGAATAGGAAGGACTGGTCCATCAAACTGGTGGATGCCCTATGGGCATATAGGACTGCCTTTAAGACGATTCTAGGAATGTCTCCCTACAGACTGGTCTTTGGAAAGGCTTGCCACCTTCCTGTCGAGCTAGAACACCGGGCCCTTTGGGCAATTAAGCAGCTAAACTTCGATTTAGATAAGGCCGGTGAGTTTCGGAAATTACAAATTTCTGAACTAGAGGAGTTGAGGAATGATGCATATGATAATGCAAAGATTGCGAAGGATAGAGCTAAGGTGTTTCATGATAAATCCATCACGAGAAAAACTTTTGTCCAAGGACAAAAAGTTTTACTTTACAACTCTAGACTTCATCTCTTTCCCGGCAAATTGAAGTCAAGATGGACAGGACCATTCATTGTTAAGACGGTGTTTCCACACGGAGCCATAGAGATCTACGATCCCAAAAATGGCAATTCATTCAAGGTAAATGGTCAACGTCTTAAAATATTTTTGGAGTCTGGGCCGGAAGCTAATGCGGCTATGGGTCTTTTTGACCCACTGTATCGGTGATTATATCTTTCTGCCAATTCATGCATTCCATACATTTCATTCATACATTAGGGACAATGCATGAAATAAGTGTGGGGGAAGGGTATATAAAAAAAAAATAAAAAAAAAAATAAAAAAAAAATTTATAAAAAGGACAGTATTTTGACTTATTTTTTGAAAGAATTCTAAGTTAGTTTTAAGGATTAGGAAAATCATGATTAGGATTTCTAAAAACTTGGTCAAAATAAATAAATTGTTTAAATTTTAGGTATAGGAGGAGAAATTGAATAAATAATTAGTCTTAATTTTTACCTTAATGAATATTGCATACCTAATGCATATCTAGGATTCTAAGACAAAGACCCTTGTGCCTCATATATATATAAAAAAAAAAGAAAAAAATCACTAATAAAGCTGGATACATGTGCCTCAAGAAGCATAAGTATTCACGCCTAAAGGTGAATGAAAAAATAAAAATAAAAAAAAAATAATAATAATACCTTAGTTTTGTGGCCTAGTTCACTTGAATTTGAGTCCGCGGGGTGTTTTCTCACCTGGTGCCCTAAGACCGACCGGTTTGGGAGTCACCGACTTTAAGTTCGCTACATGGGTGGATTAGAAAGTCCGAGGGAACTAAGGAAAAATTACTTATATGTACTAACACATCTAATAATCAATTAGTTAGGTATTAGGGCCTCAAGAAGCCTTGATACTTATACGAAAGAAAATTAGATGAGTTATACATGCCAAAAAAAAAAAATATATATATATTAACACATCTAATAAGTCAATTAGTTAGGTATTAGGGCCTCAAGAAGCCTTGATACTTATACGAAAGAAAATTAGATGATGTTATAAAAATAATAAAGAGGCATGAGAGTCCAAGTTAAGGAGTTCCTAGTAGAAACAAAAGGATGCATATGATTTTCGGTAACGAAAAAGACTATATTAGAATTCAATTTTAATTCTTACCTAAAATGGACAACAATTGACTTTATTAAGACTAGGTTTGAGGAATGAATAAAAATGAGGATCCTAAAAACTTATAGACTACTTAGTCTCTTCAAATATAATTCAAATACCTCCTTTTTATGGATTTTGTGGGTGCAATCCGCTGAAAACCCTCACGAGACAACACTCGTCCTCTAGGGTAACCTAGGGGTTTAACGGCTTGTTGCACATGCTAAGTGCAACCGTGATTCCTACGAAAGTGAGTTAGCTAGGTTAGATTTCTCTTTCTTTTGATTTTTACTCGAGGACGAGCAAAAAGATAAGTGTGGGGGTGTGATAGGTAGTCAAAAATGCATAATTGTCATCATATATACCATCACATTCGCACATTTATTCATATTATAATGCACATTTATTAACATTTCTTTATTTAATATGTGCAGGCCTCAAATTATCAAATTAATAAAGAAATAAAGCTTAAAGAGCCCAAAAGCCCAGATCCAAGTCCATGTTTGAAGCCCAGGTGAAAAAGCGCAAATACGAAGTGTCAAAATGCAAATACAAGGGATTAAAATTGCAAATATCTGAAATTAGGGTTGGATAGACTTCTACCAAACCCTAAACACCTGCGGGATAAGGATAAAAGGCCAAGATGAAGATGAAATTCGTGGAGAGAGGATTTGAAGAAATCTGGATTAAGAGTAACTTGATCACCAAGTTATCTCGAAAATCCAGATTAAAAGGCCAGGATCAACCTTCCAGAAGCAGGCGCCCACATGGATGGACCAGGAGAGGCCACGCGCCAAAGCGCGTGGCCAGAAGCCACAAGATTGCCGCGGAGGCGCGGCAACTTGTTGCACATGCTAAGTGCAACCGTGATTCCTACGAAAGTGAGTTAGCTAGGTTAGATTTTTCTCTTTCTTTTTGATTTTTACTCGAGGACGAGCAAAAAGATAAGTGTGGGGGTGTGATAGGTAGTCAAAAATGCATAATTGTCATCATATATACCATCACATTCGCACATTTATTCATATTATAATGCACATTTATTAACATTTCTTTATTTAATATGTGCAGGCCTCAAATTATCAAATTAATAAAGAAATAAAGCTTAAAGAGCCCAAAAGCCCAGATCCAAGTCCATGTTTGAAGCCCAGGTGAAAAAGCGCAAATACGAAGTGTCAAAATGCAAATACAAGGGATTAAAATTGCAAATATCTGAAATTAGGGTTGGATAGACTTCTACCAAACCCTAAACACCTGCGGGATAAGGATAAAAGGCCAAGATGAAGATGAAATTCGTGGAGAGAGGATTTGAAGAAATCTGGATTAAGAGTAACTTGATCACCAAGTTATCTCGAAAATCCAGATTAAAAGGCCAGGATCAACCTTCCAGAAGCAGGCGCCCACATGGATGGACCAGGAGAGGCCACGCGCCAAAGCGCGTGGCCAGAAGCCACAAGATTGCCGCGGAGGCGCGGCAAAAGCCGCGCATCCGCGGCAATCTAGAAGAGATAGGTTACGGAATTGGTGGTCAGGTTTATCAGGGACTTCTCCACATTCTGCCTATAAATATCAGAGCATTCGCAACAGGGAGGGGGATCCAGAGGAGGAACTAGGGTTTTTCTTTAGCTATTTCTAAATTTCTGCGAAAATTGTAATTTTTCTTTTCATGCTTTTTGTGGAGAAGAAGGAGACAATTGTGTAACCGGCAATTCATCGAAATAAAAGGTCACTCTTTTGTTCTCTGTTTAAATTCTGCACTTTATTTTATTTCTTTTGTCATATCTCTCTCGGTGTTAATCTTCGATCTATTCTTGTTTTCATTTTTCTTTCTTGTGCAATCTTTCTTATTAAATAAAAAAAAAATAAATAAATACTGAAAAGATAAAAATATGATGATGAAGAACTAATCCTCTAAGTGGTTTGCTGAATTCTTAAAGCAACCCTAGAGTAGTCGAGCTTTGATCGGATTGATGAACTTTTAGAAACCCTAGGTTTAAGGGATTTGCTTGAAAATTAAAATGAAGAGTAGTTTTCTAATCTGAAGTCACACCTTTTAATTTTCACATTTCATGCTTAAGGACTTTGACAACGTAATTTCAAGATACATCTTCTCTTACGTTGTGCATAGATGTTAGGATGAATACGTGTTTTATTTTTAGAAGTGACGCCAGTTAGATTCTACAACCTTTTTCTCTTGCTTGCCTATCTTCTAAAGTACCTAGGATGAACTACTTATCTTCCGATATGATGATCAATGGCCTTGACTTACAATAGGGTTGTGGTAGAAGATCAGCAAAACCACGTCTTTAATCCCATATTTTCATCACAAATCTAATCTCTCTCTTTTTCTTACTTGAAGCATACGAGGAATCGGCCGAAAAGCTTGCATCGCATCCTTCCCTGAGGATCACGACCCGCTTGAGCCCTAGCTACAGCGGATTCGCATTGAGAAGAATTCTGAACTCTATTTTCATTATAACAAAATTCTCAATCATTACCGGAATAATCACCGGAGATGTTACCGACGAAGAAGAGCTCGGCCCCAATCCAAAGGAGGTGGCCGGCCCTTGAGAAGAAGATGGGGTGGTGGTTTTGTGGAGAGGTTTTGTTGTAGTGGTAGTTTTGGAAAAGGTAAAGGAGAAGGTGGAGACTTTGGTGGAGTTATTGAAGTTGTGGTGGTTTGAATGGAGATGGAGGAGGAAGAAGATGAAGGCAGAGAGTTAGAGAAGTTGTAGTAGTTGTGGTTGTGGTGGAGATGAAGGAGGAGTTGGTGGTGGTTAAGGTGTTGGTGAAGAAAAAAATGAAGTGAAATGAAGAAGGAAAGGTTTATATAGGAATTGGATTTGTGAAGGTGATGTAAATAAATATTTAGAGAGGGGGTTTTTGTAAAATGGAGAGGGTGAGGTGTCCCTCTCTTTGGCCGGCCATGGTGATGGGAGAGAGTTGGATATTTTGGAGAAGATATTTTTGGAGGAAAGGAGATATTTTTGGTGGAAAGTTGTAGAAGATAATGAAGAATGGAGAAGTTTGGAGAATTTGGTGGAAGGAAAAGGAAAAAGAAAAAAGAAAAAGAAAATGAAAAAAGAAAGATATTTTTTGAAGAAAATGGAAAAATAATTAGAGTGGCGGATTCCCGGGATTTGGTTGCGGATGCGGAAAACTTTCTGAAAAATACCGAAATCGTCCGAAAATCAAGTATCTCGGAACGACCCACAAAAATTCTCAAAAATCAAGAATATTATTCTAAGAATCATGGTGAAATTAGTTTCAAGAAATTCTTTATAATTTTTAATTTAAAAATCCTGGAATCGGCCGTCAATATCGGTCGACGCCAAATCTGGCAGAAATCTGTTAAATTTTGAAAATTCTCCAAAAATGAATTAAGATAGCAAATATTATTCTAAGTAGATATGTGAAAGCGGTTTCTCAAAATTTGAACCCAGTTGTAAATTAAAAATCTAGGAATAAATCAGCAGTACCGATTAATCCCAAAAATAGGGTGTTTATAAAAATAATTCAGAAAAAATCTGAAAAATCATGAAAAATCTAGAATATTGGGAAATAGTGTTAAAACTAAAATTGACCCAATTGGATTACCAGAGAGATCAAATCATGTAGTACTTTCATTGTAAGAGAAATAAATAAGAGAAAAAAATAACAAAGTGTTTAACAAATCAGGATACACATCTGAGTACGTATTCTGAGGATGGGGTATTACACAAGCATACAATGATCTTTCTTTGATCAAGTGTAAATGATAGCTTCGCCGAGAAGTTGCAAAACAGGGCTGAAGCCCTTCTCTGCAGATCAGTCAGATACAAAACGAAGAACGAGGGAAATCAATCCCTAAGGCAGCTGTTAAAACTAAATTAAGGGAGATAAACTCCCTGAAGTCATTAGTTCATTGGTAAAGTCTCTGGATGACCGAGACTCACCAGTTCTTGGCCGGTTAATGACCAGAGGGGGCACCCCCACCAGTTCAGAGATCTGAGTATCTTTCTCTAGACAACTAAGAGAAGTCATGGACAGACTGCTTCTCTGCAGAGGACTTCAAGTGTCCTATTTATAGGCCTTATGGCCTGATCGCTGCTGCTTCAAGCATAGAAGCGCGAGCGAATTTAAGGCATTTACTAAGCCTTGAGAAAGGGAATAGTCTCCCTCGGAAATACGCAAGGAGGGAATGATCTCCCTCGTTAATGCAAGAGAAGTTATTTCAACTTCGGGAAAGTACATAATCTTCTCGTAACTGGCCGAAAGCAGTTGGCCTTGGGAAAGGAACGACGTTCCAAGATCAATTTGAAGCGAATCTACTCCGGGAGGCTCGGACGTGGAGCTACCCAAACGCAGAGTTACCCAGACGCGGAGCTATCCAGACGCGAAGCCTGAACCATTCAATTGCAGACTTTTGAAAACTTTGAAGGGGGTCTTGTTGACACTTTAAAAAAGATAAGATTCTTACTGGCCTGAATAATGTCTAAACTTGTTGATATTTACAAAAGACAAGTGACAGATAAGCTGACGACCGGTTCTGTACCCATCTCCGAGGGACAAAGCAACAACTTGGACTCTACTGATCCAGTGAAGCAGACAGTAAGCCCAGATTATCTTGGAACAGACCTCAGCAGGTCTAAGATGTTAGGTTAGCTCAACACCTAGCATCACATGAGCCCAAGGGATAGTCTCGCCTAAGAGGCTAAGATTGCCTAACTTCGCCTTGAAGCCATTCAAAGCTCCATCAGGGAGCTAACTTACAGCTTCGCCTGAAGTGCTCAGTTAACTCCACAAAGAGTTAGCTTCGATCGAAGCCACACACAACCACGCAGAAGGATGTTCGGTAGCTTCGTCACAGATGTTATCTAGCTCCGCTGAAGAGCTTTCTTCTAACTTCGCCAGATGCTCCTTCCAGCTCCGCTGTGAGTTCAATGCGGCAGCTCCGCTGCGGGTCTTTTATGGTCAACCTTTGACCAATCAAATCTCCAGATGAGATCAAATCTTCAAGATCAAATCTAATCAAGATCAAATCTGAGATCAAATTTGGCAGCTGCCTGCCATAATCTCTTGACTCTCCTAAAACAAGTAAGAGGATCAGGAGAGATCTTCCAATTATATGGAAAGAATCAAAACAGATCAGGAGATCAACGCTACCTGCTACTTCTAGCTTCGCAGAAGCTGATTCTAGCCTCGCAGCAAGGCTACTTTCCAAATTTAAACAGATTGACTCAATCTGTTTTCAGATTTTCAAGGGACAATTATACCCCTGCTCTCCCTATAAATAGCCCACCAGAGGCACAAGGAGAGAACACACACAAGGAGCACACAAGAGGCGCGTAAACACACGCACACAAAGAGAGATGGCTAAAAAGAGATCTATTCTCTTACTTCCAAGAATTCAGAGAATTACTTCTCTAATCAGGGTGCTGATACCTAATACCTTCCTTCCTTTCAAGGAATCTCCAGAACCAGGCGAGAAGGAATTCCCAAGTGAAGGCAGTTTGAGAAGTAACAAGAGGGTTCTACCAATCTTCTGTTCTCCGATTCCCCGAACCAGGCGAGAAGGGAATCCCATCGATCGCATCGTCAAAGGGACAAAGTGGTCGCGCGCTAACCAGACTCCTATCGGCACACCTCTCCAGAATCTCAGAGGAGATCTACTTGTAATCTTTTTAGAATACTTGTAATTTAGCTCCTCGACCGCTTTTTTTGTAAGTTTTTCCCTTTGCAAAATCAATGGAAAACAAATGATAGCGAACGTCGATGTGCTGTGTCCTTGAATGATATGTAGCATTCTTACTCAAGTCGATGGCGCTTTGGCCGGCATAGTAGAGGCTGCACTTCTCCTTCTTAATGGATAATTCCTAAAAAAAAAAATCTTTATCCACAATAGCTCTTTGCTAGTTTATATAGCAGCTATGTATTCAGATTTTATGGTGGATAGGCAACAACCTTTTGCAGCTTGGACTGCCACGACACAGCTCCGCTGAAAAAGTGAACAAGTATCCTGATGTGGGCTTTCTCTTATCAATGTCACTTGCCATGTCAGAATCTGTGTTCCTATCTAGAATTGGCTTTGCTCCCCCAAAACACAGACAATACTTGGAGGTTCCTCTGAGGAATCTCAGGATCCACTTCACTGCTTCTCAATGTTCTTTGCCAGGATTGATAAGAAATTTGCTTAACACCAACAACATGTGCGATGTTGGACCTTGTGCAGACCATTGTGACTACACATGCATAGGGGACACTCTTCATTGTTTTCCATCTCCTTCTCCCTTGAAGGGCTTTGTTGTGAGTTAAATTTGAAGTGAGCGGCAAGAGGTGTGGAGACTAGCTTGAAATTCTTCATGTGAACTTCTCAAGAACACGCTCATTGTAACTTTCTTGTGATAGTCGTAGCTTATTTGCCCTCCTATCACGAGAGATCTTTATTCTCAAAATATGTTGTGATGGATCTAAGTCCTTAATGTCTAAGGACTTGCTTAACTCCTTCTTTAACCTATCAATTTTAGATTTATCTTTGCCAACCACAAGCATGTCATCAATGTTGGTCCAAATGTCATTTGCCCTACTTTTGATGATAACAAAACAAATGGAGTTATTATAAATAAATAGGAAGGAGACTTCAAGCGAAGCTGCCCCTAAACATATGCATATAACAAATATATCATTTAAGCAAAATGCAACATCTAAAGCATATGCATATGATGTTACAATGTAAGCACTATGCATCTCATTTATGCATACAAAAATATAGAAATACAAATAGTATGCAGAAATGACTTCCTCCAATCTCTAATTCCACCATCCTCTAAAATAAGTAGGGTTGGTGGATGGTCACACAACAGAGTACACATAATAAGCATAGAAATATAACATACCACAACCACACACTATGCACATCTCACAAATGGAATATCAAAACCAATCATCAAGAGAAAGTACATATCTTCATAAACATAGTATCATATACTCCATGTCATAATCCAAAGTACATGCCATAAATATAAACAAAGTACTACATTCCAAATACTTATAATAAAAACACTACATGTCTAAATCCAAATACATATAAAACATAAAAACATCCTAGACAACTCTAGACAACTCCATCACTCTCCCCCTTTTGTCAGCATCAACAAAAGGGGATCAATATTCTTCTTCCTCGGCCGGAAATCAGGATCTTCTGGAGGAGCCACGCTCTGGATGGTGCTGAAGGAGCTACCCATGGATCAAAAGGAGGACCCATAGTAGAAGAGGCTAAGTGTAACCGCTTGAAAGAGGAGCATGCCACACATGCCCATTGAAGATCTCATTTACATAACTTTAAAGATATCTGATGGAGGAGCAGACATGCGCCATGTCATTCTGATATTCATGTCGGAACTCATCCTGACGTGTCGATATCTTCTCAAACTGAGTGTTGATATTCAGAGAAAGATCTTGAAGTTATGCAGAGAATGCAGCAAAAGGATCTGCAGAAGTGGAGAAGGATCCGGATGTAAACAGTGGAATAACAAGAAGGGGAGGAGGAACAAAAGCACGCTCACCTAGATATATCCTCTTGAGAAGAGTACAGTTGATGTCAATAGAGGATGCAATGACTTTCTCACCCAAGAGATCAATGTTATGGAGTTTTAGAAGGTTGGTGATAAGCATCTGATTGAGATTTTCCTGCACACAAAATATAGAATTTTAGATTTAGAAATAGAGATGTGCAAGGTGCTCAATTCTATCTGCTGTAGCAATGGCTATGCGGGTCGTGATCCACAGGGAGGGACTAGCGATGGAAGCTTGTTTAGTAAGTTATCTCTTTTTTATTTATTTTGTTATTTACAATGGTATTTACAATGAGAAGTGTGAAAGAAATTGGAAAGATGTGGAGTTGGTGATCTAAACTAAACTTTCAAAGAAAGAAAACTATAACTAAAAACACATACCTACCTCTTCTGCCCGGTTTACCTTTGATCTGTTGCAACGACTTACCTTGTCTTTGAAGGCATTCAAGCATGGCGTATAGGATCTTCCCCCTTCTCGATCTACACTACGAAAAGAAAAGACAAACTACACTAGCAAGAGACGGCTTGTTCATCACCATAGGCCATCAAGGGCACTTCTTTGGCTAAGCAGTCTCGAAGCGATCAGATCTCATGGTTTGCAAGACATCAGAGAGAAACAATAAAATAAAATAAGAATAGAAGAACAAAAATAAAACAAGAATAGAAGAACAAAAACAAACCTTGAATTGATTCTATTAACAATGGAGGAAAAGTTTGACTTACACCGATGTCACCTCAGTACAAGCATGATCTCCTTCCTCCATGAAAGCATCCTCTCCTCTCAGTTACATAAAGAAAAAATAAAAATTACAAAAAGAAAATAAAACCTAAACTACAATCTACAAGTTAGCCTAGAAAAACCCTAGATTTGGCTCTGTACTTTGCTGGACGCCCTTCTCTATTGCTCTGCAGGGGTATTTATAGGAGCTGGAAGAAGTAGAGTCCCAGTACGACTCCTCGAAAAAAACCTTATCGCCAGACTTATCAGGATTGCCGCGGAAACGTGGCTTTGGCCGCGTTTCCGCGGCCAAGTAGTGCCTGCTGGCCACGCGCTTTCGCGTGTGGCCTCCTCTAGTCCGTATATCTGAGTTTATCCTTCTAGAAGTTGTATCCTGACTCTTTATTTTGAGATTTTGGGATAACTTGGGAAGCAAGTTACCCTAATCCAAATCTTCCAATATCTTTTAACAACGAATTTGTTATCTTTGCACTCTCCTCTTTTGGCCTTTATCCTCATCCTGCAAGCATTTAGGGTTGAATAGAAGTCTATCCTTTCCCTCTTCTTTTAATATTTGCAATTTTTGCAATTGGTAATTGCAACTTTGACATTTGATAATTGCAACTTTTGCATTGGGCTTGAACATGGGCTTTTGGGCTTCTTTTAAGGCTTTATTCTTTATTTAATTAATTACTCAAGGCCTACACACAATAAATAATAAAATATTAGTAAATGTGCAAAATTATAAGAATAAATATGAAAATGTGATAGTAAATGTATTGATAAATATGCACTCTTTACTACCTATCACACCCCCCACACTTATTTTTTGCTCGTCCTCAAGTAAAAATCAGAAAGAAAAGAAAAATTAATCTATCCTAACTCACTTTCGTAGGAATCACGGTTGCACTTAGCACGTCCAACAAGCCGTTAAACCTCGAGGTTACCCTAGAGGACGAGTGTTGTCTCGTGAGGGTTTTCAGCGGATTACACCCACAAAATCCATAAAAAGGAAAATATTTGAAATATGTTTGAAGAGACTAAGTAGTATATAAGTTTTAGGATTATCATTTTTATTCATTCTTAAACTTAGTCTTTATAAAGTAAATTGTTATCCATTTTAGGTAAGGATCAAAATTGAATTTTTGTATAGTCTTTTTCGTTACCAAAAGTCATATGCATCCTTATGCATGTGTACTAAGAATTCCTTAACTTGGACTCTCATGCCTCTTTTTTTTTATTTTTTTATATTTTTTTATATTTATTATTATTATTTTTTTTAATATGTATAACTCATCTAATTTTCTTTCGTGTAAGCATGAAGGCTTCTTGAGGCCCTCATACCTAACTAATTGACTATTAGATGTGTTAATACATATATAAGTAATTTTTCTTAGTTTCCTTAGGCTTTCTATTCCACCCATGTAGCGAACTTAAAGTCGGTGGCTCCCAAAACGGTCGGCTTTAGGGCACCAGGTGAGAAAACACCCCGCAGACTCAAATTCGAGTGAACTAGGCCACAGAACTAAGGACTTTATTTTATTTAGAACTCACCTTTAGGCGTGAATACTTATGCTTCTTGAGGCACATGTATTTAGCTTAATTGGTGATATATTTTTTTTATTATATTATTATTTTTTTATGAGGCACAAGGGTCTTTGTCTTAGAATCCTAGATATGCATTAGGTATGCACATTTCATTAAGGTAAAAATCAAAACTAATTACTTATTCAATTTCTGCTCCTATACCTAAAAATTAAACAATTTATTTATTTTGACCAAGTTTTTAGAGATCCTAATCATGATTTTCCTAATTTTTAAAACTAACTTAGATTTCTTTCAAAAGATAAGTCAAAATATTGTCTTTTTTTTTTTAGAAATTTTTTTTTATTAGTTAGTATCTAACTATGTTAGTATGTTAGTAAAGCCTCCCCCCACACTTATCTCATGCATTGTCCTCAATGTATGAATGAATGCATGTATGCATGAAAAAGAAGAAAGGGAAGGCAGATGTTACCTCAAGGTAGTGGTTCCGGTGGTGGTCTAATTAGTCCACGAAAGGTGGCCCAATCTACCTTTCATGGAATTCGGAGGAACCCACCAGAAATCTTTCTTGTATAACCCACTAAAATGATGTCTGTATTAACATTTTTTAAAAATTCCACCACATCAAATTTTCAAATTCCATAATTAATTTCAGAGTCAATTGTGTCAACCGCCTTGTCCCAAAATGGAGTGTGAAAAGATGGAATGATTTACTTGGACGTTAGAAGTACGGGAACGAATACCGACTCAGGAAAGAAACTTAAATCAAGTAAGGGTTTAGGAGTCGAGCTTGGTTCAAGAAGTAGGTCCAAATCAAGAAGTTGAAACTCAAGTCCACAATCATTTTCCCACAATAGAATGTGACTCAATATTGGTGATTCAAGTTCAGGAATGATAGGTGTGGGAATCAAAACTGACTCTAAATGATTATCTAAGTCGGGTAACAAAGCAGGAGTCAATAATGATTCGAGAATTTGAACTTGATCACAACAAATTTGAGAATCAAGTCACATATCTCATTGAGTTCAATTTCATAAAAATGAGAACTTGCCAATTTATCCATGGGACTTTCAAAATTATAAAATTGATCAATTTCAATATGATCATCAAAAATGGGTGATTCAATTTCATGATGAATTGGCACAGGATCCAATGCTGACTCGGGAAAATTGAAATCAGGTGAAGACACCGGAGTCATTATTGAATCAGGAAGTAGAATTGAATAACCAAGTTGAGGGTCAGGATCATATTCATGCTCAAGTTCTATTTCAGGAAAGGAATAACTTGCCAAACTATCAATATCATTTTCAAAAATTAAAATTTGGGCAAGTTCAAATGATTGTACTGAATTAGGATCTTGTTGTCCAAAGCGTGACTCTTCGGCTCTAGAAGGGTTAGCGATATCAGAAATGGCCGAACGGTGAGAACGTAAAGTTTGAACCATCATATCTATTTCATGATCACGAGCTAATCTAGCCTGAGTCATGGCTTCAAGTATCTTTTCATAGTTGATTGGTGCATCATTTTGGTGTGATTGGACTTGAAAAGAGGAAGTGTTGTTGGGACAATCGTGATGAAATTGTGAGTCGATCAGATTCTGTGATTGTTGCTTGGACTCAAGCATCATCATGTCCAAGATTGATGGTGATTGTTGCTTGGACTCATGCATACCCATCATTTCCAAGATAGATAATTTTCTATTCTGAATTGGTGGATCTGAGTATGAATCTTGAAAATATTATGGACAAGGTGGATACGGAGGACAAGTTGGTTGAAAATTTGACTCGGGGGAAGCGAAACCCCATGGACTCTGTGAAGAGTTGAAATTGTTATGGAAATTATGGTCATAAGATGGGGGCATGGGTTATATTCATTCGGATAAGACCACTCCGGCACACTAGGTTAGTTAAAGTTATGATATGCCGGGTTGGTAATATCCGAAAAAGAGGTTGGTGTGTAATATGGATTAAAATTGGAAAAATTGTTGTTATATGCCATATTACACAAACACAAACAAAGAAAAAGAAAACAAACAAATAAGTAAACAAAAAAGAAAAAAATTCTAACCTAAGTTAGGGTAGACCTATGACCTAGACGACTCCTAACTGGTTAGACTGTCCACGGGAGGTAGGGTGCAGACTTTGACCACAAGTTAATCAGCCAGGTCAGGGTAAGATTGGTGGGAGATTTTCCGTCAAAGACGTTCCTTAATTAAATAACCACCAATCTTCAGGCTTTCGGCCCTCAATCCCCTTCCTAGACACTGATTTGGCAGGAGTCAAATTTCAACACCGTTCGCCCTTAGGATAATCTCCTAATTGAGTCCGATATGTCCCTAGGGCCAACATCTACTCATTTTTAGTTAGGCTTGGGTTAATGAGTGAGGAGATTGTTTGTGGGCCAAGGAAGGGTGATGAAATCCCCACCTTATCTTATTTATAGGACAAGCCCTTAAATCAATTTAGTGCACGTGTAAAGCAAAAGACAAATATTCACTCAAAGCAGAAAATCAGCCAAGGGTGCTTTCTAGTCTATATGCAATGCGAACGTACCTTGTCTCCAGCACTCTTCAACAAAAATTAAAAAAAATTAAATTGACACGTGCCTATATGCAAGAGTCTAATTTTTTTTTTTTTTTTCAACAAATAGGTTACTGTTAATTAATTAGCAGTGTGCAGGGTGATCACAGAGAAAATTTTAACAGAGCAGTAAACTAATATTGCAATTTGCAGCAACCTGCAGAAAACAGAGTGAGTAGTGAACTACTCAGGCCGCGGAAACGCGGCTATTGCCACGCAAACTCGGCTCTGTAGTAGGATCTGCTGCTCTGCCTTCTAGGGCAGAAGCACAGAGTTGCTATATGTCCTTTGCTACTGTTAGATTTCCTGTTCTCTGAACCTGCAAATAGAAAGAATAAAAGAATTAGTTTTTTATTTTTTAGAGAATAACTTACCGTCTCTCCCCAGCAACGGCGCCAAAATTTGATTGAGATTTTCCTGCACACAAAATATAGAATTTTAGATTTAGAAATAGAGATGTGCAAGGTGCTCAATTCTATCCGCTGTAGCAATGGCTGTGCGGGTCGTGATCCACAGGGAGGGACTAGCGATGGAAGCTTGTTTAGTAAGTTATCTCTTTTTTATTTATTTTGTTATTTACAATGGTATTTACAATGAGAAGTGTGAAAGAAATTGGAAAGATGTGGAGTTGGTGATCTAAACTAAACTTTCAAAGAAAGAAAACTATAACTAAAAACACATACATTCCTCTTCTGCCCTGTTTACCTTTGATCCGTTGCAACGACTTACCTTGTCTTTGAAGGCATTCAAGCATGGCGTATAGGATCTTCCCCCTTCTCGATCTATACTACGAAAAGAAAAGACAAACTACACTAGCAAGAGACGGCTTGTTCATCACCATAGGCCATCAAGGGCACTTCTTTGGCTAAGCAGTCTCGAAGCGATCAGATCTCATGGTTTGCAAGACATCAGAGAGAAACAATAAAATAAAATAAGAATAGAAGAACAAAATAAAACAAGAATAGAAGAACAAAAACAAATCTTGAGTTGATTCTATTAACAATGGAGGAAAAGTTTGACTTACACGATGTCACCTCAGTACAAGCATGATCTCCTTCCTCCATGAAAGCATCCTCTCCTCTCAGTTACATAAAGGAAAAATAAAAATTACAAAAAGAAAATAAAACCTAAACTACAATCTACAAGTTAGCCTAAGAAAAACCCTAGATTTGGCTATGTACTTCGCTGGACGCCCTTCTCTGTTGCTCTGCAGGGGTATTTATAGGAGCTGGAAGAAGTAGAGTCCCGGTACGACTCCTCGAAAAAACCTTATCGCCAGACTCATCAGGATTGCCGCGGAAACGCAGCTTTGGCCGCGTTTCCGCGGCCAAGTAGTGCCTGCTGGCCACGCGCTTTCGCGCGTGGCCTCCTCTAGTCCGTTCATCTGGGTTTATCCTTCTGGAAGTTGTATCCTGACTCTTTATTTTGAGATTTCGGGATAACTTGGGAAGCAAGTTACCCTAATCCAAATCTTCCAATATCTTTTAACAACGAATTTGTTATCTTTGCACTCTCCTTTTTTGGCCTTTATCCTCATCCTGCAAGCATTTAGGTTGAATAGAAGTCTATCCTTTCCCTCTTCTTTTAGTATTTGTAATATTTGCAATTGGTAATTGCAACTTTGACATTTGATGATTGCAACTTTTGCATTGGGCTTGAACATGGGCTTTTGGGCTTCTTTTAAGTTTTATTCTTTATTTAATTAATTACTCAAGGCCTGCACACAATAAATAATAAAATATTAGTAAATGTGCAAAATTATAGGAATAAATATGAAAATGTGATAGTAAATGTATTGATAATTATGCACTTTTTACTACCTATCAGCATCCCAAAAGGAAGATTCCTATTTGGGATCAAAAGATGCTCAGAAAGCATGAAATCAACAATAAGCTTAAAAATATTGACTCTAATGCCTTTTAGGAGGCAATAAATCAAAAGAGGGGCAAACCCCATGAGCGTGGTTATATTCTCTCGATTTAGGCAGGAGATTGTAGAACACAATCTTGGTAAGATCTTGGGCAGTGAGAGTATAATACTTCACCTCTTCGTTCCTTACCAAACCCAGATTAACATCACCGTGAAGGAGTTGAGAGGCGAAGAGAGCAGTCTCATTATCAGGATAAGCAAAATCATGTAAATCGACATTATAAATATCTACCCCCTTGGTGGAGAGTGGAGTAGACGATCAAATTTTTCAAGAGAGAGATCTATGTCAATTCCCTTAACTCTAGTACGGATATGATTTGTATGAAAGGACAAGTTAGAGTAAAAGTAGGGAACCAACTCAAGATAAACATGCTCTCTAACAGTAACAAGATATTCTAAAGAGCTAGATCTCAAAATCTGGGCTAAAGTTAGATGGTCGAAATCGGCTAGAACAACCATTCGTCCTGAAATCACATGTTTTTGGTGAATGATAGAGTATTTTTGTGAAGCATTCTGTGAAACAAACATAAACTTCAACATGTTTTTCTATTTAGTTTTCAAAAATCGATTTCAAAAAAATGGTTTTCCATTTAGAAAAGTAATTTTTACAAAATATAATTCTACTTAGTTTTTGTGATGATATCTGATCACGCATTGGACTTATTATGATACAAGAACTCTATTTTGTATATACTATGTATATGTATTTTTGTAGAAAAGAGATACACTTCAAAAGATTTCCAATACCTAGTTTTTGCTCTGAGTCAGTCGATCGACCGATCGACCGATATTGCACAAAAATTTGTCTTGATTTTTAGTGCACAACGGTCGACCGACTGTAAGTTTTTTTTATACTATTGGGTCATGGTCGATTGTCCGGTCGACCGTTGAAGAGCTTTGCTCTCTGAATTGCTTACTCAGTCGATCGAGCGGTAGACTATTAACCCCAACGATCAGATTTTCGACTGTTGGCGGTCGACCATCCGGTCGACTAACAGAAGAATCTTCTTCTGACTTTTCCCAATGGCTATATTTCTGGACTATCTTTTCTGGGTCACTTCCCAATGGATATATTGGGTTTTCTCTACTTATTTTCATCCCCTATATATAGTGGTACTATAGAAAAATCATACAATAATATTAGAACACCCAAGAACAAGTTTTAATGATCAAAATCTATTTTCTCAAAAGATTGTTATATTGAGCCAAAAAGTCTACATCTTTGTTTTTTGCTTGAGCTTTCCTTCATATATCTACGAGAGTTTCTCACCACACAATCTTAAAGAGCTTCATCTACTCTACTTGGTTATAGGATTGTACTTATGTGAGCTTTTTTGATCAAGAAGAAGATCACAATTTCTTGTATTCGTGAAGTTGTAGATGTTGCGGCCTCGAGTGAGCTAGTTAGCATGATTGTAGTTATTGCGACACCAAGAGAGGGACTTACGGGCCCGTTGAGTTCTTGCGGGAACTTGTAAGGGTTGGCGATTCCGCGAGATCTATTTAATGAAAATTCTTCATTGCGGTGAAGGCGGGAATGTAGAGTGATAGTTCGAACCTCAAAATATATTCTTGCGTTTGCAATTACTTTCTATCTCTCAACTCAACATTCTCTCATTCTTGCTTGCTATTATTGTTTACTCTATTGCAAACATTTATTGTATTGTAATTACTTATTGCTAGTTAGCAAGTAATTATTTTTTATTCCGCATTATTTTCTATCAATCTATAGCCATCGCCTATTCACCCCCCTCTAGCTGATTTACAATTGGTATCAGAGCCTAACCCTAGTTTTTTGTTTAACCATCCTAGGGAGATCTTTTTTTGGCTATATATATTTGTTGCATTTGCTATTTGTATTGCATTCTTACTTGATATCATGATATCTCATGACTTTTCTAACATTAAGTCCCCATCCAAGTTTAATGTGTTGAATTTTCTTATATGAAAAGTGAAGATGACCATTTTTCTTAAGTCTCTAGGGTAAAGAGTTGCAAAAGCTGTTACCAAGGAGTGTGTAGAACCTCACAGTGATGAGGATACGTGGTTCGAGGCAACCGCCAAGGATTATAAGGCCAATGCAAAGGCACAAAAGCACTTAATGATGATGATCTTTCACGTGTCAAAAGTTGCAAATCCGCATTTGAATTTTGGAATTATTTGCTTATTACTCATGAGGGAATGTCTCAAGTCAAGAGATCTAAAGTTGACTTGCTTCATTCTTAAAATGAGAATTTTTATATGCTTGATAATGAGTCGATTGATGAAACGCTTTCTCGCTTCACTAAAATCACCAATGGATTGTCTTCCCTAGGTGATGAAATCGATAACGATAAAAAAGTGAGAAAAGTGATACGAACTCTTCCCAAAACTTGAGAGGTCAAGGCGACCACTCTAAAGGAGCTTAACGATCGAGAAGATATGGACTTCTCCGGATTCATTTGGAATATCAAAACCCATGAAACAGAGATGAAGGTTCGTGGAGAGAGAGAGAACCTACCAAGAAGAAATCCATAGCATTCAAGACTACTCCCTCCTCCATTGAAGAAGAAGAATCATCAAAAGATGGTGATGAAGACTTCGCCATGCTTATCCAAAAAGTGGGGAGAATGTTCTACAAGAAGGAGAGATAAAGTAACTTCTAAAGAGGAAGACCCCAAGAAAGATTTGAGAAGAAGAAGGAAGAGATGTGTCCTTGCTATCATTGCAAGAAGATGAGGCACCTTATGAAATCACCTAGAGGGGGGTGAATAGGTGACTAGCTAAACTAATGATGAATTAATGCGGAATTAAAACTATTTATGCAAACTAAAACTATTAAGTTAGACACACCAAGTATAACATAAGAGTGTATCCGAATTCCCGGTGAAGGGCTCTGGACTATCTCCTCAAGATTTCTCTAGACAAGAATTGAGGTGCAGCTATGGCTCTCTTGGTTGAATACAAGTGTGAGCAAACAATCCGGAGAATTGTTTCGAGGTTCGAGCACCTTTGCTCTACGTCCTCGCCTTCAACACTATGAAGGATTTTCACTAGAATCGATCCCACCGGATCACTCGGTGCCGCAACACCTACAAGGAGTTTACACTAGAACTCTTGGACTCACTAGTCCCCTTACTTGTTCCCACAAGAACAAACACACGCAAGCACACTAACTTGCCGAGGCCGCACCTCTACACCAAGCCTCAATAGAACTCGAAACACCGCGAACCCGCAAGTCCGCCTCCTCAAATACAAGAATCAATACTTGGTGATCTAAACACTTTGATCACCCAAAAAAACTCTCACAATAACTCTCTTATAGGATTGATATAGAAATGGAAAGCTCAAGTATGTGTGAGAAAGACTAGGATTGATTTGGTGGTGAAAAACTCAGGAAATCTCTTTTGAAAACCTCTTGATAAACTCTCCTTTTTAATTTTGAAATATTGCTCTAAAGCATGTGGAGAAAACCACTAAGATAGGTAGAAAAAACTAGCCCAAAAACTCTCTTCAAATCTTATATAAAACAGTCCAAGGGAACCCCAATTTATAGGCCTCCAAAATCTAGCCGTTGGGGTCCAAATCAATAGCTGACACTGCTGTCGGTCAACCGCCAATGGTCGGATTTCCGACCGTTGAGCCACCGGTCGACTGAGGCCTGGATACAGAGAGCAGAAGCTCTCTACCGGTCGATTGCCTGGTCGACCGGGGCCAGATCTAGAGAGCAGAACTCTCGGCGGTCGACCCGGTCGGTCGACCGGCCCTCCAGCCAAATAAGGCTGTGCACGTTTGTGCACATTTGTCGACCGCCCAATCGACCGACCTCTGGCTCGGTCGACTGTGCGGTCGACCGGCAGAAGGCCAGAATACAGGTTTTAGGGATTTAAAACTTGGTCTCTTTACCTTCAATAAAATCCCATAAAATGACTAAAAATCTACAAAAATAAGTTCAGTAATATACTTTGATATACAAACATGTTTGATTAAAAATGAAAACATATTTCAAACATTTTGAACTATTTTTATAATATAGAAGTTTTACCTTAAACAAAAATCTGTATTTTTCAAAAACGATTTTTCCAAATTGAAAACAATTTTTCAAAACTCCTCCAAATACAAAAACAAGATATTTTAAATACTTTTGAAGCTTAGTGTGTATGAATAGGATCCACTACACATATATGATGAAATATCTATATTTTTAACAATAAGCTCTAAAATAAATTTTGATAAAACACATGTATATTTTTAATCTTAAAAATCAAACCGGTACTTTTCAAAACGAAAACTCTTTTATGAAAACACATCTAAATCTTATGTATGAGTGTATATGAAACTTGAGCAATCTACCAACTAATCTATCCTTTACATTTTTTCTAAAAACAAAATCTTGACACTTATAAACATGACACAAGTCTTCTTAGAAATCTTCTCTTGAAGGTCTTCTTCTCCTTCTTGACTTGGTCCAAATCTTGATCCAATGAGTTAGACTCCTCTTGAGTACTTGATGCAATCTTGATGCATGAGCTCTTGAATCAACACGTGCTAGCTCCAAAACTTGACTTCAAATCTTTTGTTGAAGCTAAACACCAACTAAGATCTTGATCAAATATCTGATACTAATTAAACACAAGATCATTAGTACTATAATTACATGAGTTAATCATCATCAAAACTAGAGTGATGGGCCTTCGGGCCAACAATCTCCCCCTTTTTGATATGATAAAACTCATGGAGTTATATATGCATGGATTAAAGTTAAGCTTCATAAAAGCTCCCCCTTAACTCATGCATAACAATAAACAAATAGATATTCAATGAAGTGCATAAAACTAAACAAATATATATGCAAAAATAAGGTGAGAGAAACATGTATAAACTAAAAATTCTTCTCTCCAAAAATCTTCTCCCCCTTTTTGTATAAACTTTCAAAATCCTTCTCCCCTTTTTGTATAAACATAAAATATAGAACATGCATAAACTCAAATATGCATATATTAACTCAAAATCATTCTCCCCCTTTTTGTTAATCATCAACAAAGGGGTAAAAAATAAATCAACAAGAAAGGTATATATGCGATATACATTCATGAAGAGGAAGACGATAAGTTAGCTCCTCTGCATACATGCATTACATGAAGAAGGAATGACAAAATCCTAACTCACATAAAGCATAATATAAAATGCATAATTGGAGATGTTAAGCTCCCACTACACACGTGTATCACATAAAGAAGAGATGTCAAGCTCCTCAATACAAGATACACTCAACATGAATCTATATATAGAAGAAATGTTAAGCTCCCCTTGCATATAGACAATACACATCGAAACATTTAAAAATCACTTTAAAGACAAATTTTGAATTTTTCTTAAATCAACAAATCAAATTTTGAGTTACCACTTGTTAGTAAACAAAATTTTATCACAAAATTTTTAAGATATCACAAGATTTTTGATACCTATTGAAATTAGAAATTTTGATACCAATTGAAATTGAAACATTCGTAAATTTTGATGCCAATGAAAGTAAAATATTTTATATTTTGATACCAATTGAAATACATGGTAAATTTTGATACCAAATAAGAGGTAAAACATCTTTGATACCAATATTGAAATCGAAACCCAATTGAAATTGAAACATATTGATACCAATTAAAGTATATTGTAAATTTTGATATCAATTAAAAGGTTAATATGCAGTATATTTTGATTTCAATTGAAATACCAAAAAATAATGCATAAGCCCATTAAAATACTAATTGAGATACCAATTGAAATCAAGATTTAAGTCAAGCTTAGCATAAAAATAATTTGTGCTTTAAACATATAAATATATTGTAAATCAAGCACAATCAAATTATATATATGTATGAAAATGAAAATACCAATTGGAATTGATATTGTTTGAAATTTGAAGCATACATATATAAGAAAATATATGAGTATACAAAAAAATATCAATTGTTATACCAATTGAAAATATGATGAAGATCAAGTGTATAACTCATAATTATCCACCCTAATTATGCACATGATAAAAAGATTTTCAATAATGCTCACAAGGCATGATCGCCCATCCATCCGCCCTTTGGTTGGTAGGGGTTTTCAAAAATAAGAATTTGAAAATATTTTAGCATAGTTTGAAAACTCTACCAATTGAAGAATAAATAACTAGTTTAAAGTAATTTTTAAAAAACTAGTTAAATATCCTTCATACATGAAAACGAATCATATATATCTCATGAAGCATACCAAATACATAAGAGTTGACATTCAAAATCTATAAAGCTCAAAAATTCTCATGAAAACAATATCATGAGTAAACAAAAAGAAGTGTGAGTGCATAAGACTCATGTAATTAGCATTTTCATGAAAATGATCAATAAGGCTCAAAAGGCTTCAAACATATGAAAATTACAAAAATTTATTTTTCATTTAAAAATAAACTTTAAGGTATATGTATGTTTTATCAAAACTAACAATATACATACATATCCTAAACACAAATGAGTCCATAATGTAATTTGCATGAAGGCAAGTGACTCAAGGGTATACATGTATATTTATAAGTTTTGGACAAAAATTACATATACATGAAGTAAAACATATACAAGAATAGGGAAAACATATATAAATGAAAGAATCATCAAAATTAGGTTATACATGTACATGTAATGAGTACAAATGAGTAATGAAGTACAAACATATAAGAATCAATTGTTGCTCACTACTTGTACAAGTATATACACAAGTTTTAATAAAAATTTACGTTTAAATATGTAATCAAAACATGAAGTTCAAAATCATAAACAAAAATGATTATTAAGGTAAATGCATATGTTTTAGAATGATATACATAATAGCTAAACTAAAATGAGAACACAAAGTATGAATCCATATGAACATGGGTATATCTCAATTACTATACATGTATGTCATAAGTCTAAATAACATGACATTTAACATAATAATCATGAAAAATTAAAACATACTAAAAATCAATAATATAAAAGCATGTAAACTAAATGGGAGTTAGAGATCATTACCAAAACCATTAGGGCACATCTCTATATCTCCAAACCATGGTAATCCTCCCACCAAACTTCCTTAATAGTGATGCATCAATTTGTAGCGTCCATCAAGCCCATGCATCCACCACCAAGGCACCAATTCTCTCACGTCATGTGAGAGCCCACACCTACATCAAATACAAGAGGTGAGAATTTTGGTACCCATTTTCTTCTGGGTCCATGGGGGTTAGCATTGTTTGGAACCCAAACATTTTTATTAGCAAAATTAATATGATTTATCTTATCAAAATAAGACTTTGCTAAATGGTCTTTGCGGCCGCAATGTGTACACTTGTACACTCTAGTATGCACATGAGAATGAGTATGATCATGATGTGCAAAGTGTGCATATGTATACCGTGAGTGATGTGCATGAATATGTGGAGCTTGTTTCTTTTGAAACAAGATTTCCAATTTATTATGATTAAATGTACAATTGCTCAAAGTTGAGCTCAAATAATCTATTCTATTTTTCAAAACTTGAATCTCATTTTCATTAATGGTGACATGAAAAGCATGGTGAGAATGAGAATCAACACTCTTTTTCTTTTTAGAAATATTTTCCTTTTCTTTTGAAACAATTTTTCTTTTCAAAGAGTTGTTTTCTTGTAAAGCAATTTCTTTTTCTTTTTCCACCAAATTAATTTTATTCTTCAAAGCATTATTTCCTTCACAAATAACATTTAGTTTAGAAAACAAGGAAATATTCTTATTTTTCAAACATTCATTTTCTTTTAAAATATTTTCAAGTTTATTTTGAAAAGAACCTTTTTCTTTTGAAATGGACTCATATTCACTTTTCAATCTTTTATGGTCCTTTTTAAGCAAATCATATTTTTCAAGAAGTTGTTGACAAAATGAAGCAAGATTATCATAAGACATGTCAACATCCTCATCAAGCACGGATTCGGAATTTACCTCAAGGGGGTTATCCCCTTGGACCATGTAGCACAAGTTGGAAGCATCACTTCCATCATCCGAGTTGCTCCCCGCATAGTATTGCTCTTGTTCGCAGAGGAAGACTATAGTGTTCCATACTACAAAACCCGAATCAAAGTTAGAAACCCTAAATAAATATTCATCATTTAGGGTTGACTTTAAAGTATGGATGGCTTTTACATTAGCCTCTAGATGTTTGCCATTTAAACAATAAGAGTCTTTAATAGTGGCAAAATAAACATGAAGGGCTTTGAGGTACATTGACATCTTAACCTTCCAAGTTTGGATTTTAAGAATGTCAAACATGAGAGGTGACATGAAATCCATATGTGTGTAAAAATATTGTAATTAGCCAAAAATAAGGATCTTTAACTCTAGGTTGTTAGACCCAAATCAAGAGCACCAGGCTCTGATACCGATTGAAATCACCTGGAGGGGGTGAATAGGTGACTAGCTAATCTAATGATGAATTAATGCGGAATTAAAACTATTAACGCAAACTAAAAACTATTAAGCTAGACACACCAAGTATAACACAAGAGTGTAGCCGAATTCCTGGTGAAGGGCTTTAGACTATTTCCTCAAGATTCCTCTAGATAAGAGTTGAGGTGCCGCTATGACTCTCCTGATTGAATACAAGTGTGAGCAAACAATTCCAAGCATATATCAATTTAAGCACAAGTATATCAAGTAAGTAATGAATATGAACAATAAGAGTATGCAAGATATAAACACAAGTGAGAGATAGAGAAAGCAATCGCAAACATGGGAGAATTATTTTGAGGTTTGAGCACCTTTGCTCTACATCCCCGCCTTCAACACTATTAAGGATTTCTACTAGAATCGATCCCACCGGATCACTCGGTACTGCAACACCTACAAAGAGTTCACACTAGAACTCTTGGACTCACTAGTCCCCTCATTTGTTCCCACAAGAACAAACACACGCAAGCACACTAGCTTACCGAGGCCGCACCTCTACACCAAGCTCTTAGTAGAACTCAAAACACCGCGAACCCGCAAGTCCTCCTCCTCAAATACAAGAAAGAACACTTAGTGATCTAAACACTTTGATCACCTAAAAACACTCTCACAACAACTCTCCTATAGGATTGATATAGTAATGGAAAGCTCAAGTATGTGTGAGAAAAACTAGGATTGATTTGGTGGTGAAAAACACAAGAAATCTCTTTTGAAAACCTCTTGATAAACTCTCCTTTTTAATTTGGAAATATAGCTCTAAAACATGTGCAAAAACCACTGAGATAGGTAGGAAAAACTAGCCCAAAAACTCTCTTCAAATCTTATATAAAACAGTCCAAGGGAACCCCAATTTATAGGTCTCCAAAATCTAGCCGTTGGGGTCCAAATAAGCAGCTGACGCTATTGTCGGTCGCCCGGCCGGTCGACCGCCAACGGTTGAATTTCTGACCATTGAACCACCGGTCGACCGCCTGACTGACCGAGGCCTGGATACAGAGAGCAGAAGCTCTCTGCCGGTCGACCGCCTGGTCGACCGGGGCCAGATCTAGAGAGCAGAACTCTCTGGCGGTGACCGGGTCGGTCGACCGGCCCTCCTGCCAAACAAGGCTGTGCACATTTGTGCACATCGGTCGACCGACCTCTGGTTGGTCGACTGTGCGGTCGACCGGTAGAAGGCCAGAATACAGGTTTCAAGGATTTAAAACTGGTCTTTTTACCTTCAATAAAATCTTATAAAATCACTAAAAACCTAGAAAAATAAGTTCAGTAATATACTTTGATATACAAATATGTTTGATTAAAAATCAAAACATATTTCAAACATTTTGAACTATTTTTGTAATATAGAAGTTTTGCCTTAAACAAAAATCTGTATTTTTCAAAAACGATTTTTTCAAATTGAAAACCAATTTTTCCAAAACTCCAATACAAAAATGAGATATTTTAAGCACTTTTGAAGCTTAATGTGTATGGATAGGATCCACTACACATATATGATGAAATATCTATGTTTTTGACAATAAGCTCTAAAATAAGTTTTGATAAAACACATGTATATTTTTAATCTTAAAAACCAAATTGGTATTTTTCAAAATGAAAACTCTTTTATGAAAACACATCTAAATCTTGTGTGTGAGTGTATATGAAACTTGAGCAATCCACCAACTAATCTATCCTTTACATTTTATCTAAAAACAAAATCTTGACACTTACAGACATGACACAAGTTTTCTTGGAAATCTTCTCTTGAAGGTCTTCTTCTCCTTCTTGACTTGGTCCAAATCTTGATCCAATGAGTTAGACTCCTCTTGAGTACTTGATGCAATCTTGATACGCGAGCTCTTGAATCAACACGTGCTAGTTCCAAAACTTGACTTTAAATGCTTTATTGAAGCTAAACACCAACCAAGATCTTAATCAAATATCTGATACTAATTAAACACAAGATCATTAGTTTTATTATTACATGAGTTAATCATCATCAAAACTAGAGTGATGGGCCGTCGGGCCAACACCTTATAGCAGATTGTCCCTCACTTCAAACGACCACATCTAGCAAGATACAAAAGAAGAAGAAGGCTATGGTGGCTATATGGGATGACTCAGAGATAGAGTCCAAAAAAGAGATTGATAGCGCCCATGTGTGCTTTTTGGTAACTAGAAAGGAGACTTCTAAGGTAACATTTGATACCTCTCTTGATGATGATGAGCTTACTATGGATGAGTTAGCTCAATTTTTTGAAAAATTACAAAGTAGATATGAGGTTTCACTTCTTTAAAGCAAAAGTTTGAAAAAGAAAATGAAGTTTTGAAATAAATGGGGTTGGTGGATGGTCATACAATAAAGTACACATAATAAGCATAGAAATATAATATACCAAAACCACACACTGGATATGTACATCTCACAATATGGAATATCAAAACTAATCATCAAGAGAAAATACATATCTTCATAAACAAACATACTATCATATACTCCATGTCATAATCCAAAGTACATGCCATAAACATAAACAAAGTACTACATGTCCAAATACATATAATAAAAACACTACATGTCCAAATTCAAATACATATAAAATATAAAAATAACCTAGACAACTCTAGACAACTCCATCACTCTCTCCCTTTTGTTAGCATCAACAAAAGGGGATCAATCTTCTTCTTCCTCAGCCGAAAAATAAGGATCTTCTGGAGGAGCCGACACTCTGGATGGTGCTGAAGGAGCTACCCACGGATCAAAGGGACGACCGTACTAGGAAGAGGATGAACGTAACCGCATGGAAGAGGAGCAGTCCACGCATGCCTTCGAAGCTCTTATCTACATAACCCTGAAGATATCTGATGGAGGAGCAGACATGCGCCATGTCATTTCGATATTCCTGTCGGAACTTATCCGACGTATCGATATCTTCCTAAACTGTGTGTTGATATTCAGAGAAGGATCTTGAAGTTGTGCAGAGAATGCAACAAAAGGATCTGCAGAAGCGGTGGAGGATCCAGATGCAAACGGTGGAATAATAGGAGGGAGAGGAGGAAAGGAGCATGCTCACCTACATGCATCCTCTTGAGAAGAGTGCTGTTGATGTCAACAGAGGATGCAATGACTTTTTCACCCAAGAGATCAATGTTATGGAGTTTTAGAAGGTGGGTGGTAAGCATCCCAAAAGGAAGATCCTATTTAAGATCAAAAGATGCTCAGTAAGCATGAAATCAACAATTAAGCTTAGAAATATTGACTCTAATGTCTTTTAGGAGGCAATAGATCAAAAGAAGGGTAGACCCCCGAGCGTGACTATATTCTCTCAATTTAGGCAGGAGATTATAGAACACGATCTTGGAAAGGACTTGGGCGGTGAGAGTATAGTACTTCACCTCTTCATTCCTTACCAGACCCGAGTTATCATCACCGTGAAGGAGATGAGAGGTTGTGAGAGCGGTCTTACCATCTGGATAAGCAAAATCATGTAAATTGACATTATGAATATCTACCCCCTCGGTGGAGGGGCGGAGTAGACGAGCAAATTTTTCAAGAGAGAGATCTATGTCAATTCCCTTAACTCTAGTATGGATATGATTGGCATGAAAGGATAAGTTAGAGTAAAAGTTAGGAACCAACTCAGGATAAACATGTTTTATAATAGTAATAAGATATTCTATAGAGCTATATCTCAAAATCTGGGCTAAATTTAAATGGTCGAAATCGTCTAGAACAACTGTTCATCCTGAAGTCACATGTTTGTGGTGAGTAATAGAGTATTTTTGTGAAGCATTCTGTGAAACAAACATATGTTTTTAGGATTCAGGTTTTTTAGACCTTTCCGAATGATGACGCTTAGACATGATGCTATAAAAGAGGTAGAGATCTCAAAAATATGGCACGAAATTGAAAGAAATTGACTAAACAAAGGATTTTGGGAAGAACTAGTGTTTTACCTAAAATGTTTTTCAAAATCCTTTTTTAGATTGATGAATCTGATGGGAATAAGCTAGATCCAAAAGGGTTTTTGGGTTAGAAGAGAGAGGAGATCGGATTTGGGTGAGAGAGGGTGAAGAAATTTGGAGAAAAAAAGTCGGTGGAAGAGAAGAAATGAGGGGTTGTAAAGGGATCTAGGTTTTTAAACCCAAAAAAATAGCAGATCTGATCATCGATCGACCGACTGGTAACTCCATTTGTTTTCATCATCAAAAGGGGGAGATTGTTGGCCCAAAGGCCATTTGCCTTACTTTTGATGATAACAAAACATATGAAGTTATAATTTCTAACAATTTCATTTAAATAAGTTTCATGATTTTCATTGTTGCATTTGGCTTCTTCAATATGACTCACACTATTTTGGAGCCATAAAGATGATGACCCAAGAGCCTAAGCACCAATAAGACATATACATGAGATTCACCAAGCTCAAGGATCAAGATTGCAAAGAAGTAAAGACGATAAAAGATTTCTGTTTTTTGTATTTTTAGTATAGTACTTGTAGTCTTGTTAAAACTAAGATATTAAGTTTGATAGCTTTTGAGATTCACCCACATGCACACATTTCATTCATATGTCTAGATGTTTTTGAAAACACTTCAACATGTTTTTCTATTTAGTTTTCAAAAATAGGTTTTAGAAAAATGATTTTCCATTTAGAAAAGTAATTTTCACAAAATATAGTTTTACTTAGTTTTTGTGATGATCTCTGATCACACATTGGAACCAAGAACTTTATTTTGTATATACTATGAATATATATTTTTATAGAAAAAATGCACTTCAAAAGATTTTCAAAACCTGATTTTTACCTTGAGTCAGTCGACTGACCGATAGGGAGAGCAAATTGCTCTATCAGTCGACCGACCAGTCGACCGATGTTACAAAAATTTTGTCTTGATTTTTAGTGCACAGCTGTCGACCAACCGGTCGACCGATTGTAAGTTGTTTTGATACTATATGGTCGACCGACCGGTCGACCGTTGGAGAGCTTTACTCACTGGATTGGTTACTCGGTCGACCGAGCGGTCCATCGTTAACCCCAACGGTCAGATTTTTAACCATTGGTGGTCGACTGACCGATCGACCGACAGAAGAATCTTCTTCTGACTTTTTCCCAACAACTATATTTTTGGACTGTCTTTTCTGGGTCACTTCCCAACAGATATATTCGGTTTTCTCTACTTGTTTTCATCCCGTATATATAGTGGTATTGTAGAAAAACCATATAACAATTTTAGAACAACCAAGAACAAGTTTTAGTGATCAAAATCTATTTTCTCAAAAGATTTTCATATTGAGCCAAAAAGTCCACATCTTTGTTTTTGCTTGAGCTTTCTTTAAAATCTCTACAAACATTTCTCACCACACAATCTCAAAGAGTTTCATCTACTCTACTTGGTTATAGGATTGTATTTGTGTGAGCTTTTGTAATCAAGAAGAAGATCACCATTTCTTGTATTCGTGAAATTGTAGAGGTTGCAGCCTCGAGTGAGCTAGTGAGCTTGATTGTAGGTGTTGCAGCACCAAGAGAGGGACTTGCAGGTCTGTTGAGTTCTTGTGAGAACTTGTAAGGGTTGGCGATCCCGCGAGATCGGTTTAGAAGAAATCCTTTATTGTGGTGAGGGCGGGGACGTAGAACGATGGCTCGAACCTCGAAACATATTCTTGCGTTTGCAATTGCTCTCTCTATCTCTTAACTCAACACTCTCTCAAATGAGAATAGAGCACAGCTTTCCTGATCCAAACTCCATTTTGGGACATCTCTCTCCAAAGGTTCTGAAGGGGATAGGTTTATCAAGTGGCAAGCGTTCCGCATAACTTCTTCCTAACAAATTTTAGGAAGATTTGCCAAAAAAAGCATGTTTCAAACTCTATTTACAATTGTGCGGTTCATTTTTTCTACAACCTCATTATGTTGTGCTGTGTGTGGGACAGAATTTTGGTATCTTATGCCATGTTTGGAGCAATATTCTTTATACATCTTTGAAGTGTACTCATCACCATTGTCCATATGAATACACTTCAATAGTTTTTCGGTTTTCCTTTCAACCGTGGAATGAAAATCTTTAAATACTTCAAAGACCTGATCCTTGGACCTTAGGATATACACCCACACTTTTCTAGATGCATCACCTATGAAGGTCACGAAATAAAAAGCACCACCATGTGTTGTAATACTCATAGGTCAACTCACATCTGAATAAATCAAATCCATAATTTTGATCTTCTTTTTATTAGCATTCTTAACAAAAGCTACTCTATGTTGCTTTCCAATTTAGCAAATGATTACAGTGGGATAGATTTGTACATCTCATAGTGGGAAGTAGTTGTCGATGTGTAGGAGTTTGTAGTCCTTTCTCGCTAATGTGGCTGAGCCACTTGTGCAATAGATCCGTTGATGTTTCCTCTACCATGCTGATCTCGCTTTTCTCCAAGTGCAATTGGGCTTTGTAGAGAGTGCAACACTTCTTTCCTTTTGCTTGAAAAAGTGCACCTTTGGTAAGCTTCTAACGCCCTTTACCAAAGCAGTTTGTATACCTTTCTTTATCAAACTTTCCAATAGAGAGTAGATTGAGGTAGAGATTGAGAACAAGTCTCACATCTTTAAGAGTTAGATACACCCAAAGATTAGTAGAAACACAAATATCACCAATGCCGAGAATATGAGACGAATCTTTGTTACCCATTTTTGCCAAAGACTACATTACCTTCCCGAAGCATAGTGAAGTCTTTTTGGAAAGTGGCATCGTAGAAGGTACCAAAATCAATCAATCAAATTGAATCTTGACTTGTAATACTTGACAATCATCTTCATGTGCTGAAAGCAGCAAAGAACCATCAATGGCAGCAACAATTGTACTATTTTTGTTTCTTGCTTCTCATTGGTCTATCCTTCTTTTTGATCTCTCTTGAAAATGCGGCATTCCCACTTTATGTGTGTTCTTTCCACAATAATGGCAAGTGATGTCTTTTCAAGCTTTTGATCTTCTCGACTTGTCATGTTGTAAGTTTGCCGTTTTTTGCTCCTCCCCTATTCTCAGTGACAAGAGCTTGAGATGAAAAGAGCTGGAAGATTTCCTTCAGATCTCTTCTTTGAGAAGGTTATCTGTAACTTGGCTCATGGACACCACTCCGTTGGGAGTGAAGTTGCTTATAGAAACCACCAAAGTCTCCTAACTTTTTGGTAGTGAGCTAAGCAAGAGAAGTGATTGAAGCTCATCCTCCAACATTATCTTCATGGCAAGAAGCTGATTCGCAATACTTTGAATTTGATTGAGATGCTTGGAGATGGACTCACCTTCCTTGAACTTGAGATTGACAAGCTTTCGAGTCAAGAAAGCTTTATTGCTGGTGATCTTTCTTTCATAGAGATCTTCAAGTTTCTTCTAAAGGGAACTTGCTGATGTCTCATTCGATACATGGTGGAATACGATGTCATCCACTGATTGCCGAATGGTGTCGATGGCCTTGTGGCCGACATAGACTTTAACTTCACAATATTACCTTCTATAGATGCGCAGAAATCTTTGCAGAAGAGTAGGTCCTCCATCTTTTCTTTTCAACTCATCCAATTTTTGCGATTCAAGCTAATCATTCGAATGCTGCTAATGTGAATCTCCATCTCAACACAAGAGTTTGATGAACCAAGCGCTCTGATATCCTTGTTGGGAAAAATATATTAAAATTATGAAATATAATTTTACTCTTTGTGTTAAGATGAAAAGAACAATGTAAACTAGTGACAAAATAGTAAACGAGGAACACAAATTTTTATGTGCAAAACCCACTAAGGAAAAAATCATGGGACCTAATCCAGATCAAATCGTTCACTACCTCTAAATAATGAGACTGCAATCACTAGAGTAACACCAATCATCAATAATCAATACTATACTTCATTCTAAAGAGTAGATAAAATGAACACACCAGAACAAGATGAAAATTGAGAACAGTAAAGGACCCGGATCAATAATATGACCATTGGATGTGAGCCCCAACACCTTAGGTACAACACTATGAAATTTTATTGTTTGTGATTAGTCTACAATTCTGCATCATTACATCAGATTTTTCCTATCGATTTATGAATAAAATAACGCTTCTCAGTCGTATTTTGGTCTATTTTGTAAATAATCAAGAGTTCAAGGGCATAGGGGAAATAAGAGCTTAAATATACCCATTTAGGTAATTAATTCAGATTTCTTGGATGCCAAGCTAAAGAGCTTCTAGAAGAACACCTTGGATTTCCGTATTTGAAAGCTATATCTGGAGAAATATATGTCCAAACATTACAAAACCAAATACATATAGAAGGTGCTAGAAGCTATACGAACCACGTGACCAAAATTCAGGGCAATTAGCCCTAATTTTGTCGCGGTTCCTCCAGGTTTCCGCAGCAATTTGGTGGGCCCACGCGTCGATCTTCGACGCTGGCCTCGTCTCTCCTTCTAGATCCTTCTTCTGCCTATAAATACTGCATTTTCAGACATGAGATGGGGCGACAGAGAGCGGTAGCTAGAATTTCTTTCTTCTAGTTATAGAATAGGATTTTCTTCTCTTTTCTTTTGTATTTTTTCTTTCTTTTTATATCTTGCAGTAGGGCAGAGTTGATTCTGAAGAGAGAGATTTTGATGTAATAGAGAGTGATAATCTATGTAAATGTGTCTCCTTTCTTCTCTATTATAATCTTCTGCATCTTTTACATGGTGCTTAGATAGTTTTCTTCTCATGGCAATCTAACTACTAACCACTAAATATCGAACTTCTTACTGATACTCCACATGAATCTAATAGCATCTACAAGACCTTCCTCTTGCAAGAGCCGTTGATGGCTAATGACAATGAATTCTAACATTCTATCTAACCACTAATAAGCTAACTTGCAATGTCATTTTTATTTCATGCTCACCTTTATTTGTTTTTGATGATCTAATAGTAGCTTGCACCTTGTTGTGTGGAATGGATGTGCTTGAATATGAAGAACCATTTCATGTGTCATATTTTGTATTGTCTCTTGAAGAAGCCAATGACTAGTGATGACCAAGGATTTATATGAGGCAATTATCACTAAGAAGTTAGTATGTTAGTGGAGCAATTAGTAGTTAGTAGTCATGAGCTTTCTTTCATCATTTTTCTTCTTTTTTTTTACTTTGTTTTAAAAACTATTTTCAAAACTCCTTTATCATTTTTCTATTGTTGTTTTCATCACCTTCTTAGTTCACCATTGTTCTCATCTTCTTCACCATAAGTTTCATCTTCTTTTCTATTTGTTTTTGAACTCACTTTCTAAATCACTTCACTTTTCACTTCATTTCTATTTACTTGCTTTTGATTTACCGATTTCACAACCACTCCTCTATTTGTTTTCATATCGTTGTTTTTAGCGTCTTCTCCACCTATCACTTCTAATTTTCTTTTCTTTTATTTTTCTCTTTCCTTAATAAAAAAGAACTTATGAACAACCAATGTGAACAAGAACTGTTAATGCTTTTATCGCCTCCCGTCCCTGCGAATTTTGAAATTACGCCTAGAGGGGGGGTGAATAGGTGTACGGCTAATCTAATGAACTAAATGCGGATATTAAAAACTTAATTGCAACTACACTTAATGCAACCAACGAGTGTAGCCGAATTCCCGGTGAAGGGCTCTGGACTAACTCCTCTTGATTCCTCTGAATAAGAGTTGAGGCGCTATATGAAGCTCTCATGGTTAAGCACGAGGCACATACAAACAAGCCAAGCATATAATGAATAAGCAATATGAAATGATGCTAGGCACAATAGTAAAGAGAGAGAGAGAGAGAGTAAGAGTCAATGGATCAAACGCAAACACACGAATATGTTTCGAGGTTCGAGCACACAGCTCTACGTCCCTGCCTTCACACAGAAGGATTTTCACTAACTCTGTCCTCAAAGGATTCCTACACAGGGAACTTCCACCGAGGATTTGAGGCAATACAATAACCGGGAGTACACAACTCCTCTCTTTACAAACACAACCTCTACACTTAGAGGTTATGCACAAAGTCACCACAAAACTCAATCAACCTCACAAATGAGGGATGGGCACAAAACCAACAACCAATCAACCTCTCACTAGAGGGATAGGGCATAAAGCCACCACTCCACAAATCAACCTCTATACAAGAGGGATAACACAAAGTAGGAGGGTTTACAACTTAGTGATCAAAAGACCACAAACCAATTCTTTCTCACTTACACAAAGATCCTAATAGATAGGTAGATATGATAAGCTCAAGTGAGAAAATAAAGTGTTTGAAAAAGAAACCAACAAAGAAAAACACTTGAAAAAATCACAAGATAGATATAGAATTAGAGATCAAAAAACCAATTCCGAAATACTCTCTTTTTCTTTGAATTTTTCAACACTTTAAAACAAATAAAGATAGATCTTTTGAACCCAAAAATCTTTTGAAAACTTGCTGTTTTAAACACTAGAGAATAGGAGAAATTTTGCTCTTAAAAGTTCTGCTTAAAACACTCCTGAAATGGGGTATTTAGAATCCCCCAAAAGAATCTGCCCGTTGGCAGCAGTCAGGTCAAAATTGACCTTCCGGTCGACCGGTCAACGGTCAAAAAAGTGACCGTTGAGCCTGCCGGTCAACCGCCCGGTCGACCGTGCCAATCCAGATAGCAATTGCTCTCTGGCCGGTTGACCGCTCGGTCGACCGTGCCAAGCCTCACGGTCGACCGTCCGGACGACCGCCCCCACCCGAGAGTGGGGTACTTGCAGTCGGTCGACCGCTCGGTCGATCGGCTCAAGTGGCTGGTCAGCGTGCACATTCTTGTGCACGTCGGTCGACCGATCCGATCGACCGACTCTGGGTCCGGTCGACCGACTCTGGGTCCGGTCGACCAGTCGGTCGACCGCCAGAGCCTGACAGGGCTGTTTTAGGGATCAGAAAACTTGGTTTTTAATTATTAAATAAATCCCATAAATTCTATAAAACTCCACAAAAATAATTTCTTATATTATCTATGATATACAAACATGTGAGAAAAATTTCAACACATATTTCAAACTATTTGAACCATTTTTGTGACTTGAAAATTTTGCCGAAAATTAAAACTCGTATTTTCCAAAACTTGAATTTTTCAAATGGAAAATCGTTTTGTCCAAAACTCATCCAAATACAAAAACATGATATTTGAAACAACTTGAAGCATATAGTATATGGATATAATCCAATATACATGAAAGATATATATATCACTGTTTTTGACTTTAAATCCAAAATTAGTTTTGTTAAAACATAAAACTTCAAACCCATGAATAGGCATATCAAAATAAGTTTGTCTAAGATATGAAGCATACATGTATATAGAAAACCTAATATACATTAAACCATGTAAACTTGTTTTGAATCTATCTATTCATGAAAACCAAGATCGGTTAAACCAAAAACCGAAAAATCAAAACCAATAAACATGAAACTTAAAACAAGTGTGTGTGTTGTGAACTTGAGCATATCACACTATCTAATCTTTAACAAATGGATCTAAAAGATAAACTAAATTATGTACCGAGGTCTTCTTGTAGAGCGTCGTCTCCAAGTCGACTCGATCCAAACCGTGATCCACCGAGCTTGACTCCAACGAATGCTAGATATGACTTTGACGCTCGGGCTCTAGAATCACCATGAAAAGATCCAAAACACCTTTGTTGAAGCTAACCACCTACTAATATCTTGGTTAAATATCTGAAACTAAACATCACAAGATTATTAGTAAACATAACTACATGAGTTAATCATTATCAAAACTAGAGTGGAAGGCCTCTGGGTCAACAATCTCCCCCTTTTGATGATGACAAAACTCATGAAGTTATATATGCATGGATTAAAGTTAAGCTTTAAAGAAGCTCCCCCTTAACTCTTGCATAGCAATAAACAATAAATATATGCAATGATACTAAACATGAATATGCATCAACATGCATGAATCAAACATATGTTTCAAAAACCTTCTTCCCTTTTTGTTTAAACTCTCAAAATCATTTTCTCATAAACCCAATATATACAAAAACAAAAATATGCATATATAAACTCAAAATCTTTCTCGCCCTTTTTGTCAATCATCAACAAAGGGGTCAAAAGAAAAACAATGTTCTCCCCTTTTTGTTTTAAACAAAAAAATATCAATAAGGGTTGAAATCAAAACAAAACTTTCTTGATACCAATTGAAAGAAAAAAATATATCACTTTAGTGCATCATGATATCAATGAAATATACCAATTGAAAGTACATAATGTGGTACATAAAACAAATATTTTTAATATAGATTTAAATACCAATTGATACCAATTGTAAGTAAATACCAATTAAATACCAATTGTAAGTAAATAAATCAAATTGAGCAATTCAACCAAAAATTTTGATATCAATAAAACATACCAATTGAAAGTAAAACTTATGGTAATCTTGATACCAACTTGAAAAGATTAGTACCAATTGAAAGTAATTTTTCATTAAAAGCATATGATACCAAAATAATCAATATCCCTTTTTTTAAAAAAATCATTTTTAACATAAAGTGTGGGAGTAGAATACCAAAACAATTGAAAAGTGAAATACCAATTGAAAGGTGAAATATGAATTTTCTCCCCCTTTATGAAATACCAAATAAAATGATGCATAAGCTTGTATATGATACCAATTGAAACATAATCAATTGAAATAAAATAGTCATTAAAGAAATCAACCTTAGCATAACTAAAATTTGTGCTCAAAGATATAGAGATATAGTAAGCACAAATAAATCATATATATGTAAAAAAATTGAATACCAATCGAAATTGATACTATTTGAAGTTGAAAGCATATATATATATAAAAACATATATGAGTATACAAAAGAAATGTCAATAATGATACCAATTGAGAAAATCCAATGATACCAATTGAAAACAAAATAAGATCAAGTGTATAACTCACATTTCCTTTCCACCCATTCATGCACATGTTTAAATAGATTTTTCAATATGAACATACAAGGCATAGTCGCCCAACCAACCGCCCTTAGATGGAAGGGGTTTTCAAAAATAGGTTTGAAAATAGTTTAGCATAATTGAAAACTCTTCCAAAGTGAAGAATACGAACTAGTTATATAAAAAATTTGTAAACCAGTACGAAATCATTCAAGCAAGGAATAAAACAAAAATAAATTTCATGAAACATGAAAATCACTCAACAATTGACACTCAAAAGATATAAAGCTCATATAGGACTCATGAAAAAAAAATCATGAGAAAACCTCAAATAATGTGGGTGTACAAGTGTTTGTGAAACAAGTCATCATTAAAATATGCAATTAGGCTCAAATAAGAAATTCCTTAAAAACATGAAAATCATCAAAACTCGAATTCTTCAAGGTATATGTATGTCATGTACAAACTAAAGAATACATACATATCCAAACATAACTAGTCCACAAAAGTATATGCATGAAGGCAAGTGGCTCAAGGGATGTATATGTATAGCTAATAGTTTGGACAAAATAGACATATACATGAAGCTAAACATATAAATATGAAAAACATGTACAAAATGGAAATACAAGTCAAATGCATGAATCATCAAATCTAGGCTATACTAGTACATCTAATGAGTACAAATGAGCTTTTAAGCACAAACATATAATAGTCTATTTGTGGCTCACTAGTTGTACAAGTATATATCAAAGTTTTAATGAAAACTAACATCTAAACAAATATTCAAATCATGAAGTATAGAAATTAAAATAAACAACTCATAAACATACATATGATCATTATGTACATGCACATGCATAGATCTAGAACATACACATTAGTTAAAACAAAAGTGAGATCACAAAGATATAAATCCATATTAAACATGGGTGTCTCAAATAATTAAATATGTATATCACTAATCTAAATCTCATGGCATATAACATACTAATCATAAAACATCAAAACATGCTAAAACTCAATAACACGAAAAGCATGTAAGCATAAATGGGAGTTAGAGATCGTTACCAAACCAATAAGGCACATCTCCATGTCTCCAAAACACGGTGGTTCTCCCACCAAACTCCCCTTAAAAGTGATGCATCCAAATAGTCCTCTTTTAAGCTCGGAACATATCCACCTCAAGGCACCATAACTCTCACGTCATGCGAGAGCCCACACCTACATCAAATACAATAAGGGTGATATTTGGAACCCACACTCTTTTGGGTCCATAGGGGTTAGCTCCTTTCCTAACCCAAACAAATTTAGTTGCTAAATTTTCATCATGTATCTTATCATAGCAAAATTTAGCAAGGTGGCCCTTACGTCCACAATGTGTACAAGTGTACACATGAGCATATATAATGTTGTGTACATGAACGAGCGAAGCATGTGAATGCCGTGGTTTTTGTGCAAGCAAAGATGGAACTTGTTTCTTTCGAAACATGGATTCTAAACGTGAGTGGTTCATGGCACATTGGCTCAAAGTGGAGCCCAAACAATCCACACTTTTCTTTAAAACATTTATATCATTTTTAATACTTGAAGATAATGTGGAGCATGCAATAGGTAAGCTAGGATGTGAAGCTACACTAGCATGGCAAACATGTGAATCTAAATCATTTTTCAAAGAAACATTTTTCTTAGAAATCAAATCTAAATCCTTTGAAATAGAAGCAATTTTGTTTTTCAAGGATTCATTCTCTTTTACAACGAAATCAAGTTTTGAAGATAAAGATTCATTTTTCTTCAAAACATTATTGCAATCATTTCTATTTTTCAAAATCTCATTTTCTTTTAGGGCAAGGTCTAATTGAGATTTAAGTGAGTCACGTTCACTTGAAATCTCTTCCTTCTCTTGCAAAACCAAATCAAGTTTTGAACACAAATTCTTATTTTCATCTTTTAGTTCAAAACTCTTCTTTTTCAAAAGATTATATTTTTCTAGCAATTTTTCATACACAATAGAAAGTTCTTCATTCAAAGCATTTGGATCAACATAGTCATTACATGAAGAACTAGCATCATCACTATCTAATTGAGTTTCCGAGTATACCTCAAGGGAGTCATTCCCTTGGACCATGAAGCATTGTTGCTCGGATTCTCCACTAGATTCATCCTCCGTTTGGATGGGCAATTGAAGCTTGGAGGAGGCCAACGTGTCCCACACTGTAAAGGCGGAATCACAGTTAGAAACTAAGCACAAATATTCTTTGTTAAGCGTGCTTCTAAGTGCCTCAAGGACTTATGCATTGGCCTCTAAATGCTTGTTATCACTAAGGTAGGATTCCTTGGTAATGGCATGGTAAACTTTATAACCTATGGCTTTTAAATGCCAACTAATCAAAATCTTCTATGTGTCAATTTTAGAGATATCAAACATGGGAGGGCTATCCATGAGTGCAAACTATATGTGTGCAAATGCAAATGCAAATGTAGATTAGCAAAATCAAGATCACACTCCTAGGTGGTTAAACCTAATATCAGGAGCGTAGGCTCTGATACCAATTGAAAGTACGCCTAGAGGGGGGTGAATAGGTGTACGGCTAATCTAATGAATTAAATGCGGAAATTAAAAACTTAATTGCAACTACACTTAATGCAACCAACGAGTATGGCCGAATTCCCGGTGAAGGGCTCTGGACTAACTCCTCTTGATTCCTCTGAATAAGAGTTGAGGCGCTATATGAAGCTCTCGTGGTTAAGCACAAGTGAAGCACACACAAACAAGCCAAGCATATAATGAATAAGCAATATGAAATAATGCAAGGTACAATAGTAAAGAGAGAGAAAGAGTAAGAGTCAATGGATCAAACGCAAACACACGAATATGTTTCGAGGTTCGAACACACAGCTCTACGTCCCCGCCTTCACACAGAAGGATTTTCACTAACTCTGTCCACAAAGGACTCTCACACAGGGAACCTCTACCGAGGATTTGGGGCAATACAATAACCGGGAGTACACAACTCCTCTCTTTGCAAACACAACTTCTACACTTAGAGGTTAGGCACAAAGCCACCACAAAACTCAATCAACCTCACAAATGAGGGATGGGCACAAAGCCAACAACCAATCAACCTCTCACTAGAGGGATAGGGCATAAAGCCACTACTCCACAAATCAACCTCTACACAAGAGGGATAACACAAAGTAGGAGGGTTTACAACTTAGTGATCAAAAGACCACAAATCAATTCTTTCTCACTTACACAAAGATCCTAATAGATAGGTAGATATGATAAGCTCAAGTGAGAAAATAAAGTGTTTGAAAAAGAAACCAACAAAGAAAAACACTTGGGAAAATCATAAGATAGATATAGAATTAGAGATCAAAAAACCAATTCCCAAATACTCTCTTTTTCTTTGAATTTTCCAACACTTTAAAACAAATAAAGATAGATCTTTTGAACCCAAAAATCTTTGAAAACTTGCTGTTTTAAACACTAGAGAATAGGAGAAATTTTGCTCTTAAAAGTTCTGCCTAAAACACTCTTGAAATGGGGTATTTATAATCCCCCAAAAGAATCTGCCCGTTGGCAGCAGTCAGGTCAAATTGACCTTCCGGTCGACCGGCCGGTTGACCGGCCAACGGTCAAAATAGTGATCGTTGAGCATGCCGGTCGACCGCCCGGTCGACCGTGCCAGTCCAAAGAGCAATTGCTCTCTGGCCGGTCGACCGCTCGGTCGACCGTGCCAAGCCTCACGGTCGACCGTCCGGTCGACCGCCTCCACCCGAGAGTCGGGTACTTGCAGTCGGTCGATCGGCTCAAGTAGCTGGTCAGCGTGCACATTCTTGTGCACGTCGGTCGACCGATTCGGTTGACCGACTCTGAATCCGGTCGACCGGTCGGTCGACCGCCAGAGCCTGGCAGGGCTGTTTTAGGGATCAGAAACTTGGTTTTTAATTATTAAATAAATCCCATAAATTCTATAAAAATTCACAAAAATAAGTTCTTGTATTATCTATGATATACAAACATGTGAGAAAAATTTCAACACATATTTCAAACTATTTGAACCATTTTTGTGACTTGGAAATTTTGCCGAAAACCAAAACTCGTATTTTCCAAAACTTGGATTTTTCAAATGGAAAATCGTTTTGTCCAAAACTCATACAAATACAAAAACATGATATTTGAAACAACTTGAAGCATATAGTATATAGATATAATCCAATATATATGAAAGATATATATATATATATATATCACTGTTTTTGACTTTAAATCCAAAATTAGTTTTGTTAAAACATAAAACTCCAAACACATGAATAGGCATATCAAAATAAGTTTGTCTAAGATATGAAGCATACATGTATATAAAACAAATCTAATATACATTAAATCATGTAAACTTGTTTTGAATCTATCTATTCATGAAAACCAAGATCGGTTAAAACAAAAACCGAAAAACCAAAACCAATAAACATGAAACTTAAACAAGTGTGTGTGTTGTGAACTTGAGCATATCACGCTATCTAATCTTTAACAAATGGATCTAAGATATAAACTAAATTATGTACCGAGGTCTTCTTGTAGAGCGCCGTCTCCAAGTTGACTCGATCCAAACCGTGATTCACCGAGCTTGACTCCAACGAGTGCTAGATATGATTTTGACGCTCGGGCTCTAGAATCACCATGAAAAGCTTCAAAACACCTTTGTTGAAGCTAATCACCTACTAATATCTTGGTTAAATATCTGAAACTAAACATCACAAGATTATTAGTAAACATAACTACATGAGTTAATCATCATCAAACCTAGAGTGGAAGGCCTCTGGGCCAACAATCTCCCCCTTTTTGATGATGACAAAACTCATGAAGTTATATATGCATGGATTAAAGTTAAGCTTCAAAGAAGCTCCCCCTTAACTCATGCATAGCAATAAACAATAAATATATGCAATGAATACTAAACATGAATATGCATCAACATGCATGAATCAAACATATGTTTCCAAAACCTTCTTCCCTTTTTATTTAAACTCTCAAAATCATTTTCTCATAAACTCAATATATGCAAAAACAAAAATATGCATATATAAACTCAAAATCTTTCTTCCCATTTTTGTCAATCATCAACAAAGGGGTCAAAAGAAAAACAATGTTCTCCCCTTTTTGTCTTAAACAAAAAAATATCAATAAGGGGTGAAATTAAAACAAAACTTTCTTGATACCAATTGAAAGAAAAAAAAATATCACTTTAGTGCATCATGATGTTAATGAAATATACCAATTGAAAGTACATAATGTGGTACATAAAACAAATATTTTTAATATAAATTTAAATACCAATTATAAGTAAATACCAATTGTAAGTAAATAAATCAATTTGAGCAATTCAACCAAAAATTTTGATATCAATAAAACATACCAATTGAAAGTAAAACTTATTGGTAATCTTGATACCAACTTGAAAAGATTAGTACCAATTGAAAGTAATTTTTCATTAAAAGCATATGATACCAAAAATAATCAATATCCCTTTTTTTTTAAAAATTATTTTTAACATAAAGTGTTTGAGTAGAATACCAAAACCAATTGAAAAGTGAAATACCAATTGAAAGGTGAAATATGAATTTTCTCCCCCTTTATGAAATATCAAATAAAATGATGCATACGCTTGTATATGATACCAATTAAAACATAATCAATTGAAATAAAATAGTCATTAAAGAAATCAAGCTTAGCATAACCAAAATTTGTGCTCAAAGATATAGAGATATAGTAAGCACAAATAAAGCATATATATGTATGAAAATTGAATACCAATCGAAATTGATACTATTTGAAGTTGAAAGCATACATATATAAAAACATATATGAGTATACAAAGAAATGTCAATAATGATACCAATTGAAAAAATCCAATGATTCCAATTGAAAAAAAAATAAGTTCAAGTGTATAACTCATATTTTCTTTCCACCCATTTCATGCAGATGTTTAAACAGATTTTTCAATATGAACATACAAGGCATGGTCGCCCAACCAACCCCCCTTAGATGGAAGGGGTTTTCAAAAATAGGTTTGAAAATAATTTAGCATAATTTGAAAACTCTTCCAAAGTGAAGAATACGAACTAGTTATATGAAGAATTTTTAAACCAGTACGAAATCATTCAAGCAAGGAATAAAAAAAAATAAATTTCATTAAACATGAAAATCACTCAACAATTGACATCAAAAGATATAAAGCTCATATAGGACTCATGAAAACAAAATCATGAGAAAATCTCAAATAATGTGAGTGTACAAGTGTTATGTGAAATAAGTCATCATGAAAATATGCAATTAGGCTCAAATAAGAAATTCCTTAAAAACATGAAAATCATCAAAACTTGTATATGCATGAAGGTATATGCATGAAGGTAAGTGGCTCAAGGGATGTATATGTATAGCTAATAGTTTGGACAAAATAAACATATACATGAAGCTAAACATATAAACATGAAAAACATGTACAAAATGGGAATACAAGTCAAATGCATGAATCATCAAAACTAGGCTATACTAGTACATCTAATGAGTACAAATGAGCTTTTAAGCACAAACATATAATAGTCTATTTGTGGCTCACTAGTTGTACAAGTATATATCCAAGTTTTAATGAAAACTAACATCTAAACAAATATTAAAATCATGAAGTATAGAAATCAAAATAAACAACTCATAAACATACATATGATCATTATGTACATGCACATGCATAGATTTAGAACATACACATTAGTTAAAATAAAAGTGAGATCACAAATATAAATCCACATTAAACGTGGGTGTCTCAAATAATTAAATATGTATATCACTAATCTAAATCTCATGGCATATAACATACTAATCATAAAACATCAAAACATGCTAAAACTCAATAACATGAAAAGCATGTAAACATAAATGGGAGTTAGAGATCATTACCAAACTAATAAGGCATATCTCTATGTCTCCAAAACACGGTGGTCCTCCCACCAAGCTCCCCTTGAAAGTGATGCATCTAAATAGTCCTCTTTTAAGCTCGGAACGCATCCACCTCAAGGCACCATAACTCTCACGTCATGCGAGAGCCCACACCTACATCAAATACAATAGGGGTGGTCTTTGGTACCCACACTCTTTTGGGTCCATAGGGGTTAGCTCCTTTCCTAACCCAAACAAATTTAGTTGCTAAATTTTCATCATGTATCTTATCATAGCAAAATTTAACAAGGTGGCCCTTCCGTCCACAATGTGTACAAGTGTACACATGAGCATACATAGTGTTGTGTACATGAACGTGCGAAGCATGTGTATGCCGTGGTTTGTGTGCATGCAAAGATGGAACTTGTTTCTTTCGAAACATGGATTCCAAACGTGAGTAGTTCATGGCACATTGGCTCAAAGTGGAGCCTAAACAATCCACACTTTTCTTCAAAATATTTATATCATTTTTAATACTTGAAGATAAAGTGGAGCATGCAATAGGTAAGCTAGGATGTGAAGCTACACTAGCATGGCAAACATGTGAATCTAAATCATTTTTCAAAGAAACATTTTTTATAGAAATCAAATCTAAATCCTTTGAAATAGAAGCAATTTTGTTTTTCAAGGATTCATTCTCTTTTACAACGAAATCAAGTTTTGAAGATAAAGATTCATTTTTCTTCAAAACATTATTGCAATCATTTCTATTTTTAAAATCTCATTTTCTTTTAGGGCAAGGTCTAGTTGAGATTTAAGTGAGTCACGTTCACTTGAAATCTCTTCCTTCTCTTGCAAAAACAAATCAAGTTTTGAACACAAATTCTTATTTTTATTTTTTAGTTCAAAACTCTTCTTTTTCAAAAGATTATATTTTTCTAGCAAATTTTCACACACAATAGAAAGTTCTTCATTCAAAGCATTTGGATCAACATAGTCATTACATGAAGAACTAGCATCATCATTATCTAATTGAGTTTCCGAGTATACCTCAAGGGAGTCATTCCCTTGGACCATGTAGCATTGTTGCTCGGATTCTCCACTAGATTCATCCTCCGTTTGGATGGGTAATTGAAGCTTGGAGGAGGTCAATGTGTTCCACACTGCAAAGACGGAATCACAGTTAGAAACTAAGCACAAATATTCTTTGTTAAGCGTGCTTCTAAGTGCCTCAAGGGCTTGTGCATTGGCCTCTAAATGCTTGCTATCACTAAGGTAGGATTCCTTGGTAATGGCAAGGTAAACTTTATAACCTATGGCTTTTAAATGCCAACTCATCAAAATCTTTCATGTGTCAATTTTAGAGATATCAAACATGGGAGGGCTATCCATAAGTGCAAACTATATGTGTGCAAATGCAAATGCAAATGCAAATTAGCAAAATCAAGATCACACTCCTAGGTGGTTAAACCTAATATCAGGAGCGTAGGCTCTGATACCAATTGAACGTACGCCTAGAGGAGGGTGAATAGGTGTATGGCTAATCTAATGAACTAAATACGAAAATTAAAAACTTAATTGCAACTACACTTAATGCAACCAACGAGTGTAGCCGAATTCCCCGTGAAGGCTCTGGACTAACTCCTCTTGATTCCTCTGAATAAGAGTTGAGGCGCTATATGAAGCTCTCGTGGTTAAGCACAAGTGAGGCACACACAAACAAGCCAAGCGTATAATGAATAAGCAATATGAAATGATGCAAGGTACAATAGTGAAGAGAGAGAGAGAGAGTACGAGTTGATGGATCAAACGCAAACACACGAATATGCTTCGAGGTTCGAGCACACAGCTCTACGTCCCCGTCTTCACACAGAAGGATTTTCACTAACTCTATCCACAAAGGACTCCCACACAGGGAACCTCCACCGAGGATTTGAGGCAATACAATAACCAGGAGTACACAATCCTCTCTTTACAAACATAACCTCTACATTTAGACGTTAGGCACAAAGCCACCACAAAACTCAATCAACCTCACAAATGAGGGATGGGCACAAAGCCAACAACCAATCAACCTCTCACTAATGGGATAGGGCACAAAGCCACCACTCCACAAATCAACCTCTACACAAGAGGGATAACACAAAGTAGGAGGGTTTACAACTTAGTGATCAAAAGACCACAAACCAATTCTTTCTCACTTACACAAAGATCCTAATAGATAGGTAGATATGATAAGCTCAAGTGAGAAAATAAAGTGTTTGGAAAAGAAACCAACAAAGAAAACACTTGAGAAAATCACAAGATAGATATAGAATTAGAGATCAAAAAACCAATTCCCAAATACTCTTTTTCTTTGAATTTTCCAACACTTTAAAACAAATAAAGATAGATCTTTTGAACCCAAAAATCTTTTGAAAACTTGCTGTTTTAAACACTAGAGAATAGGAAAAATTTTGCTCTTAAAAGTTCTGCCTAAAACACTCTTGAAATGGGGTATTTATAATCCCCCAAAAGAATCTGCCCGTTGGCAGCAGTCAGGTCAAAATTGACCTTCCGGTCGACCGGCCGGTCGACCGGCCAACGGTCAAAAAAGTGACCGTTGAGCCTGCCGGTCGACCGCCCGGTCGACCGTGCCAATCCAGAGAGCAATTGTTCTCTAGCCGGTCGACCGCTCGGTCGACCGTGCCAAGCCTCACGGTCGACCGCCCCCACCCGAGAGTGGGGTACTTGCAGTCGGTCGACCGCTCGGTCGACCGGCTCAAGTGGCTGGTTAGCGTGCACATTCTTGTGCACGTCGGTCGACCGATCCGATCGACTGACTCTGGGTCCGGTCGACCGGTCGGTCGACCGCCAGAGCCTGGCAGGGCTGTTTTAGGGATCAGAAAACTTGGTTTTTAATTATCAAATAAATCTCATAAATTCTATAAAAATCCACAAAAATAAGTTCTTGTATTATCTATGATATACAAACATGTTAGAAAATTTTCAACACATATTTCAAACTATTTGAATCATTTTTGTGACTTGAAAATTTTGCTGAAAATCAAAACTCGTATTTTCCAAAACTTGGATTTTTCAAATGGAAAATCGTTTTGTCCAAAACTCATCCAAATACAAAAACATGATATTTGAAACAACTTGAAGCATATAGTACATGGATATAATCCAATATACATGAAAGATATATATATCACTGTTTTTGACTTTAAATCCAAAATTAGTTTTGTTAAAACATAAAACTCCAAACACATGAATAGGCATATCAAAATAAGTTTGTCTAAGATATGAAGCATACATGTATATAGAACAAATCTAATATACATTAAACCATGTAAACTTGTTTTGAATCTATCTATTCATGAAACTAAGATCGGTTAAACAAAAAACCGAAAAAACCAAAACCAATAAACATGAAACTTAAAACAAGTGTGTGTTGTGAACTTGAGCATATCACACTATCTAATCTTTAACAAATGGATCTAAAATATAAACTAAACTATGTACCGAGGTCTTCTTGTAGAGCGCCGTCTCCAAGTCGACTCGATCCAAACCGTGATCCACCGAGTTTGACTCCAATGAGTGCTAGATATGATTTTGAAGAAAAGCTCCAAAACACCTTTGTTGAAGCTAATTACCTACTAATATCTTGGTTAAATATTTGAAACTAAACATCACAAGATTATTAGTAAACATAACTACATGAGTTAATCATCATCAAAACTAGAGTGGAAGGCCTCTGGGCCAACAGGTTTGATCCAAATAGCTATCATGCTATAACGGAAGTATCGAGGAAGACATAACACACACACGCTTTTACTGAATTTACAAAATACACATATTTTAAAGTGTTGGTTTCACCCCGATCAAAATAATGGTGCCATTACTGGGGATGGGAATGGTTTAAACTCTCATTTTTGTTATCATTTTCTTCTCTATTTTGATGTGCAAGTTAATTTTTATAGAAGCTGAACATTGCAGAACTTTACACTTGATTGCATCTCCCTGCTCTCGAAAGCAGGGACTCTGCTTACATAAGATTGCCGCGAAAAGCCTAGAATAGCCGCGAAAATGCTGCAAAGTTTTGGGAACTGATTTTCAAATTTTGTAGGGTTGTTCAAAATATCGTGTTATGATGTATTTTGCTATCTGTTTTCTACTTTGATTGCCTACACATTGTAATAATTAAGAACTAAAATCATTAATTAGATGCTTTTAATACGGTTTAGACATTTGCATTTAGGCACTTGTCTATTTAATTTCAATATACTATATTTTGTTCTGTTGTTGTGATCTGAACTGAGGTATACATATGGCATTGCATATAACATAGGACAAACATGTGGGTGTTTTACTCACTTTGTGTGTTATTCTTATTTATATTACACACTTGTACAAATTAGACTTAAGGGCATAACTCAATACAAGATAAGGTGGGAAAGTCATTATCCTTCCTTAGCCCAAAAAATCACCTCCCCACTGACTCAACTCGAACCTTAATTAAAATTGATAGACGCTGGCCCCTAGGGACATCTCGGACTAATTAAGAGATTGACCGAGGGTGGAACTTGTGAGAATCATACTCTTGCCAAATTGATGTCTAAGATTGGGGATTAAGAGGTTAAGCCTCGAAGATCTGGTGGTTTGGCGTAATTAAGGTCCGATGCTTACGCACGGGTACCTCCTACCGTATTTTGCTCCTACCTGTCCGATTAGCTCGTAGTCGGGTTTATACAATAATCTCTCCCAGGTACTCGCCCAGTTAGGAGTCATGTAGGTCTAAGTCGACCTAGTATATGCTTGGTTTTTTTTTTTTTTCTTTTGTTCGTTTGTTTGCTTTTTCTTTTTTGTTTGTATTTGTTTGTGAAATGAATTTTAACAACAATTTTTTCAATCCTAATATGAATCCATACTTCACATCTACCTCATTTGATTTGAATAACTCCAACCCAGCTTTGAATAACATGAACCAACTAAATAATCTGGATTTGATTTATTCGACTCAATATAACCCATACAACTTATCCGATGACCAACATTTTCAAAATAATTTCAACTCTTCCCAGAGTCGACAGGGATTCATCTCCCCCGGGTCTAATATTCAGCCACCTTGTCCATAAATTTCATAATTTTCTCAATATTCATTCCTCGATTTTGCTTCCTATACTTCTTTTCTAAAACAACCCATTGAAGAAACATCCGAGTTACACAAGAGTATGGAAGTTGTACAAGCCATGCTTGAGTCCCAACAAAACAAACTTGACTCACAATATTCATAAACTTTTCCACATCATACTTCATATATTCCATTTCTACAATAACACATAAAAGAAAAATCTGAGTCAGAAAAGAGTATAAAAGCCATGTAGGAGGCCGAACGAAAATTTCAAGAAATGTTGGCCTCCCCAATTTTATAATATTTTCAAGATTCATACTCAGTTCCACTTCTTCAAAATAACCAAACATCAGCCTTGGACACGAGTATAGAACTTTTGCGTGAGTCCGAGTGACAATCTCAAAACTTGTTGGACTCACAATCTTCACAAAATTTTCAAAACCAAGATTCCTAACTCCCTTTCTAGAACAACCATTTGAAGAAAAATTCAAGATACAAAAGAATATAGAAATCTTGCATGAGACCTCGCAACAATTTCAAAAATCTTCTACCCAGTTTATCGATAGGTTAGAAGCACAACTGAGTCAATTGGTCAACATTCATAGGAATGAGAACACTTGCTCTTATCAATCTTTGACCAATCCAGATATCTCTAACTCTATCGTTCTAGACCAGGACTCATGTTGTTTTGGAAGCCAAGATTCAATTTTAGCACACCAATTTGAATTTAACCAACATCAAAATTTTGAGAACCATATTAAAATTTGGCAAATTATCCATTTCTTGAAATTGAACTTGAGCATGAATGTGATCTTGAACTTCAAATTGATAATTCAATTTCACTTCTTGATTCAATGTTAACTCCGGTATCTTTCCCTCACATCAAATATTTTCCCAAGTCAGCTTTGAATCCTAGGTGTAAGTTCACCTAGAGGGGGGGGGTGAATAGGTGATGGCTAATCTAATGGTCACTTAATGCCAAATAATGCGGAATTAAAAGCTATTATGACCTAATTAAACTTTTACACTAAACACTACGTATAATACAAGAGTGTTGCCGAATTCCCCGTGAAGGGCTCTGGACAAAGTCCTCGAGATTCCCCTGGATATGGGTTGAGGTGCCGCGTTGGCTCTCTTGGTTGAATACAAGTGTTAGCAAACAATCCCACGCAAGTATATAACAATATGAGCACAAATGACTATATCAAACATATAAAGATAGACAATGAGAGTATGCAAGATATAAAAGAGATAGAGAGAGAGAATGAGCAATTGCAAACACAAGGGTATGTTTCGAGGTTCGAGCACACTTGCTCTACATCCCTGCCTCCGACACACGAAGGATTTCCACTATGCAAGATCCCAATGGATCTCTCCTCGGTGCCGCAACACCTACAAGCCCTCGGACTCCCTAGTCCCGTACACACCGCGAGCCCACTAGCTCGCCGAGGCCGCACCTCAAACAATGAGTTCACACACGAACTCGAAACCACCGCAAACACACTTGTTCGCCTCCTCAAGAACAAGGAAAAGATCTCTTGGTGATCTAAACACTTTGATCACCTATAAAAGCTCTCACTACAACACTCCTATAGAATGAATAATCAATGGTTGCTCAAGTGTTGGTGTGAGAAAAACTAAGATGAGAAAGGTGGAGGAAAACTCAAAGAATCACTTTAAACACTCTTGATAAAATCTTCCCTTTAGATAGGAAATATTTGCTCTCAATTATGTGGAGAAAACTCTTTTAAAAGGATAAGAAAAACTGGCCCAAAGCTCTCCTAAAATCTTAGCTCAAAACAATGACCAAACCCCCAAATATATAGGCTGCCAAAAACTAGCAGTTGGGATCTGTCAGACCTGTCGGTCGACCGCCAACGGTCAAGAATCCGACCGTTGGAGCCTCCGGTCGACCGCCCGGTCGACCCAAATAAATAGAGAGCACTGCTCTCAGTTCTGGTCGACTGGGTCGGTCGACCGGCCATCTGCCAGGTCAAGGCGTGCACGCTGTGCACGTCGGTCGACCGATCCGGTCGACCGACTTCAGCCCTAGTCGACTTGTTTGGTCGACTAGTCGACTTGGCTGAAGACTGAAACAGAAATCTGGGATTTAAAACATGGTCTTTTTGGCTCAAATAAAATCCCATAAAATTACAAAAAATCTACAAAAATAGTTTTGATGTTTATACTTTGATAATCAAACATGCTTGCACAAAATCAAGGCATGTTACAAATGTTTTGGCCTATTTTTGTAACTTGAAAATATTGGCTCAAAATGAAAACTGTATTTTCCAAACTTGGTTTTTCCAAAACTTGTTTTTTCAAAGCATCACCAAATACAAAAACAAGATATTGTAATTCATTTTAAGGCATAGTGTGTATGGATATGATCCACTACACAATCAAGATGAAATATCTATATTTTTGGCATTAAGCTCTAAATATGGTTTTGGTTTAAAACATGTATATAAGAAAACACCAAAAACCAAAATAGTATTCTTCAAAAATGAAAGTCTTTTCTAAACTTAAAATTCTTTTATGAAAAGAAATTTAAATCAAGAGTGTGTGCGTGATATATACTTGAGCAATCCACCAACTATTCTATCCTTTACATTTTATCTAAAAATAAAAATCTTATACCTAGACACAAGTCTTGATCTTGAAGTCTTCCCTTGAAGTCTTCTTATCTTCTTGACTTGGTCCAAACACGATCCAACGAGCTCAACTTTTGATGTGGTCTTGATGCATAGGCTCATGAATCAACTGGTGCTAGCTCCAAAACTTGACTTTAATTCCTTTGTTGAAGCTCCACACCTACTAAGATCTTGATAACAAATCTGTCACTAATTTAAACACAAGATCATTAGTACAATAACTACATGAGTTGATCATCATCAAAACTAGAGTGATGGGCCTTTGGGCCAACAATCTCCCCTTTTTGATGATGACAAAACTCATGAAGTTATATATGCATGGATTAAAGTAAAGCTTCAAAGAAGCTCCCCCTTAACTCATGCATACCAAATAAACAATAATATATGACAATGAAGCTTATAAATATGTATGCAAATGTATGAAGATAAAACATATCAAATTCTTTTTCTCCTATTTGCAAAACAAAACATATATGCATAAACAATAAATACCTCTAACATGCATATAAATCCAAAATCTTTCTCCCCCTTTTTGTCAATCATCAACAAAGGAGTTAAAGTAAAAACAAAAATGTTCTCCCCCTTTTTGTCATAAACAAAGAGATCAATAAGGGGTAAAAACAAATAAGTGAATAAAAGTTTATATGCGATATACATTCATGAAGAGGAAGACGCTAAGGTAGCTTCCCTACATATATGCATTACATGAAAGAGGGATGACAAGCCCTAATTCACATAACGCATATTATGTAATGCATAAGAGGAGATGTGAAGCTCCCCCTACACACGTGTATCACAATAAGAAGAGTTGTCAAGCTCCTCAATACAAGATACACTCAACATGAATCTATATTTAGAAGAGATGTTAAGCTCTCCTTGCATATAAGAAATACATATCAAAACATTTTTAATTTTTTTAAACAAACATTTTTAAGGTATCAGAGCTTTTTGTAAAACAATCAAAGTTTAAGATACCAATTGAAAGTAAAGTTTTAACCCAAGCTTAGCATAAACATAGTGCTTTAAGAATGTGAATCAATTTTAACTCAAGCACGAATAACACATTTATATGTATGAAAAGAGAATACCAATAGAAATTGATACTACTAGAATTTGAAAGCATACATACATATAATCAAAACATGAGTGTATACAAAAATAATCATATTGATACCAATTGAAATGATCCAATGATACCAATTGAAAAATAAGCTTAAGTGCATACATCATATAATCTACCACATGAAGAATTCGAACTAGTTAAATGAAAATGTTTGAAAACTAATACGGAATCCTTCAATCAAGGAATAAATCAAAAATGTTTTTCATGAAATATGTGTAAATCACATGGCACTAAAACACTCTAATATCCATAAAGTCCATATAAAACTCATGAAACCATACTCATGAGAAAATATTCAAAATGCACTAGTGTTATGTGGAACATGGCATCATGAAAATGGTAATAAAGCTCAATATTCCTTTAAATGAGACGATATGAAAATTATAATAAATTTTGAAAGCATGAAAATCATCACAAAATTTTAAAAAAAAATTATATTTCAAGGTATATGTATGTTTTGACAATACAAGAAGTATACATACATATCCCTAAACACAATTAAGTCCATATATATAGATTTGCATGAAAGGCAAATGACTCAACAGATATCCATGTATATTTTAAAGTTTGACAAAGTAAACATATACATGAAATGAAATCACATGATCATAACACAAATCCAAAATGGGAATACAAGTTTAAAAATGTATGGATCATCAAAACTAGGCTATACTAGCATACCTAATGGGCACAAATAAGCAATCAAACCCAATCATATATAGATTTATTTGTGGCCCACAATGTGTACAAGTATAAATCCTAGTGTTGACAAAAGTTAACAGTTAAACTAATATCCAAATTATGAAGCATCAAATATTGAGAACACAAAAGAATTTGTCCATAAGAAAAAAAATAGGATCATGTGTATATCTTATAAACTAATTGAAGAATAAATAACTAGTATAAATAGTTTTTGAACAACTAGTTAAAGATCCTTCAAATACATCAAATCATATGTACTTCATAAAGCATAACTAAATACATAAAGATTTAATCACTCATGGTCTATAAAGCTCAAAATGATCATGAAACTAAGTCATGAATTAATAAATGAAGATGGGAGTGTTTAAAAGATCATGTAAATAGCATTTTTATGAAAATAGTCATTTAAGCTCAAAAAGATTATAAGTCACATTTTTAACAAAACAAAGAAACATGAAAAATCAATTTTCATTAATACAATAAACTTCTAGGCATATGTATGATTTATCCAATCCTAACAATACACATACATATCCCAAACATAAAAGAGTCAATTAATAATATTTGCATAAAGGCAAGAGACTCACGGGTATACATGTATATTTATTAGATTTGAATTAAAAATACATATACATGAAGTAAACATAAAGAATTGGCAAAGCATGTATAAATGGGAATCATCAAAACTAGTCTATACATATGCAAATAGTGGGTACAAATGAGCATGAAGTGCAAATATATATAAATCAAATGTAACTCACTATTTGTACATGAATAATACAAGTTTTAATAAAAACTACATCTAAGCATGTTTTTACCACATGAAGCACATAAGAATACAAAACGTGAACATGCTTATGAATACGATATATGTAAAAAGTATGTACATAAAAAATAGGAGTCTAGAGATTGTTATCAACTCCAAAGCTCCAAGCATGGTGGTCTTTCCCACCAAAACCTCCTTGATAGCGGTGCTCCAAATATGTGTCCTTTTAGTTCAAGTGCACCCACCATCAAGGCACCAAATCTCTCACGTTGTGTGAGAGCCCTCACCTACATCAAATGCACAAGGTAGGGATTTTGGTACCTATATTTTCTTGGGTCCTTGGGGGTTAGTCTTGTAAGGAACCCAAAAATTTTTATTATTAGCAAAATTAAAATGATGCAACTTGTCATAACAAAATTTTGCTAAATGGCCTTTGCGGCCACAATGTGTACATATGTAGACCTTAGTATGCTGATGTGTAGGAGTGTGATCATGACGTGCAACATAAGCATGATGATGTGCATGAATGGATGGAGTTTGCTTCTTTGAAAACATAGACTCCAATCTAGTGTGATTGAATGCACAAGAGTTCAAAGTTGAACTCAAACTATCCATTTTATTTTTCAAATCTTTAATCTCATTAGTGGTGGTATGTAAAGCATGATGAGATAAAGAATCATTTTTCTTTTTCTTTTTAGAAAAAAATCTTTTTCATTTTCAAAAACTTTTCTTTTCAAAGATTTATTTTCTTGAAAAATAACTTCTCTTTGTTTTTCCACCAAATCAATTTTATTTTTCAAAGTATTGTTTCCTTCACATAAATCATTCAATTTTGCAAGCAAGGAAACATTCTCATTTTTCAAATCTTTGTTTTCTTTTTCTAAGCATGCAACCTTATTTTTAAATGAATCATTTTCATTAAGCATGCAATCAAATTCCTTTTTCAAATTTTTGTTATCTTTTTCTAAACATGCAATGTTACTTCTAAATGAATCATGTTCTTTATGCATGCAAGCAATATTCTTTTTCAAATTTTTATTTTCCTTTTTAATCATGTCATATTTCTCAAGCAATTGTTGACAAAAGAAAGTGAGCTCATCATATGACATGTCTTCATCATCGGATTCGGTGTTTACCTCAAGGGGGTTATCCCCTTGGACCATGTAGCACGCGTTGGAGGTGTTGCTTCCAATGTCCGAATCGCTCCCGGCATAATATAGATCCTTTTCGCCAAGGGAGGTGATGATGTTCCAAGCTACAAAAGCCGAATCAACATTAGAAACCCTAGATAAATATTCATCATTTAGGGTAGATCTTAATGCATGTAGGGCTTTTGCATTAGCCTCAATATTCTTACCATTTAAACAATATGCATTATTAGTAGTGGCATGATAAACATGAATGCCTAGGGCCTTGAGGTACAAAGACATCTTAACCTTCCAAATTTGGATGTTAAGAGTGTCAAAAGTGGGTGTTGCCATAAAATCCATAGTGTGTGTGTACAAAAATAGTGATTAGCCTAAAAGGAGGATCTTTAACTCTAGGTTGTAAGACCCAAATCAAGAGCACTTGGCTCTGATACCAATTGTAAGTTCACCTAGAGGGGGGGTGAATAGGTGATGGCTAATCGAATGGTCACTTAATGCCAAATAATGCGAAATTAAAAGCTATTATGACCTAATTAAACTTTTACACTAAACACTACGTATAACACAAGAGTGTTGCCGAATTCCCCGTGAAGGGCTCTGGACAAACTCCTCGAGATTCCCCTGGATATGGGTTGAGGTGCCGCGTTGGCTCTCTTGGTTGAGTACAAGTGTTAGCAAACAATCCCACGTAAGTATATAACAATATGAGCACAAATGACTATATCAAACAAATAAAGATAGACAAGGAGAGTATGCAAGATATAAAAGAGATAGAGAGAGAGAGAGAATGAGCAATTGCAAACACAAGGGTATGTTTCGAGGTTCGAGCACACTTGCTCAACATCCCCGCCTTCGACACACGAAGGATTTCCACTATGTAAGATCCCAATGGATCTCTCCCCGGTGCCGCAACACCTACAAGCCCTCAGACTCCCTAGTCCCGTACACACCGCGAGCCCACTAGCTCGCCGAGGCCGCACCTCAAACAATGAGTTCACACACGAACTCGAAACTACCGCGAACACACTTGTCCGCCTCCTCAAGAACAAGGAAAAGATCTCTTGGTGATCTAAACACTTTGATCACCAATAAAAGCTCTCACTACAACACTCCTATAGAATGAATAATCAATGGTTGCTCAAGTGTTGGTGTGAGAAAAACTAGGATGAGAAAGGTGGAGGAAAACTCAAAGAATCACTTTAAACACTCTTGATAAAATCTTCCCTTTAGATAGGAAATATGTGCTCTCAATTATGTGGAGAAAACTCTTTTAAAAGGATAAGAAAAACTGGCCCAAAGCTCTCCTAAAATCTTAGCTCAAAACAATGACCAAACCCCCAAATATAAAGGTTGCCAAAAACTAGCCGTTGGGGTCTGTCAGACCTGTCGGTCGACCGCCCGGTCGACCGCCAACGGTCAAGAATCCGACCGTTGGAGCCTCCGGTCGACCGCCCGGTCGACCCAAATAAACAGAGAGCACTGCTCTCAGTTCCGGTCGACTGGGTCGGTCGACCGGCCATCTTCCAGGTCAAGGCGTGCACGCTGTGCACGTCGGTCGACCGATCCGGGCTACCGACTTCAGCCCTAGTCGACTTGTTTGGTCGACTAGTCGACTTGGCTGAAGGCTGAAACAGAAATCTGGGATTTTAAACATGGTCTTTTTGGCTCAAATAAAATCCCATAAAATTACAGAAAATCTACAAAAATAGTTTTGATGTTTATACTTTGATAATCAAACATGCTTGTACAAAATCAAGGCATGTTACAAATGTTTTGGACTATTTTTGTAACTTGGAAATATTGGTTCAAAATGAAAACTGTATTTTCCAAACTTGGTTTTTTCAAAACTTGTTTTTCCAAAGCATCACCAAATACAAAAACAAGATATTGTAATTCATTTTAAGGCATAGTGTGTATGGATATGATCCAATACACAATCAAGATGAAATATCTATGTTTTTGGCATTAAACTCTAAATATGGTTTTGGTTTAAAACATGTATATAAGAAAACACCAAAAACCAAAATAGTATTCTTTAAAAATGAAAGTCTTTTCTAAACTTAAAATTCTTTTATGAAAAGACATTTAAATCAAGAGTGTGTGTGTGATATATACTTGAGCAATCCACCAACTATTCTATCCTTTACATTTTATCTAAAAATAAAAATCTTATACTTAGACACAAGTCTTGATCTTGAAGTCTTCCCTTGAAGTCTTCTCATCTTTTTGACTTGGTCCAAACACGATCCAACGAGCTCAACTTTTGATGTGGTCTTGATGCATAGGCTCGTGAATCAACTGGTGCTAGCTCCAAAACTTGACTTTAAATCCTTTGTTGAAGCTCCACACCTACTAAGATCTTGATAACAAATCTGTCACTAATTTAAACACAAAATCATTAGTACAATAACTACATGAGTTGATCATCATCAAAACTAGAGTGATGGGCCTTTGGGCCAACAATCTCCCCCTTTTTGATGATGACAAAACTCATGAAGTTATATATGCATGGATTAAAGTAAAGCTTCAAAGAAGCTCCCCCTTAACTCATGCATACCAAATAAACAATAATATATGACAATGAAGCTTATAAATATGTATGCAAATGTATGGAGATAAAATATATCAAATTCTTTTTCTCCTATTTGCAAAATAAAACATATATGCATAAACAATAAATACCTCTAACATGCATATAAATCCAAAATCTTTCTCCCCCTTTTTGTCAATCATCAACAAAGGGGTTAAAGTAAAAACAAAAATTTTCTCCCCCTTTTTGTCATAAACAAAGAGATCAATAAGGGGTAAAAATAAATAAGTCAATAAAAGTTTATATGTGATATACATTCATGAAGAGGAAGACGCTAAGGTAGCTTCCCTACATATATGCATTACATGAAAGAGGGATGACAATCCCTAATTCACATAACGCATATTATGTAATGCATAAGAGGAGATGTGAAGCTCCCCCTACACACATGTATCACATAAAGAAGAGTTGTCAAGCTCCTCAATACAAGATACACTCAACATGAATCTATATGTAGAAGAGATGTTAAGCTCTCCTTGCATATAGGAAATACATATCAAAACATTTTTAATTTTTTTTAAACAAACATTTTTAAGGTATCAGAGCTTTTTGTAAAACAATCAAAGTTTAAGATACCAATTGAAAGTAAAGTTTTAACCCAAGCTTAGCATAAACATAGTGCTTTAAGAATGTTAATCAATTTTAACTCAAGCACAAATAACACATATATATGTATGAAAGGAGAATATCAATAGAAATTGATACTACTAGAATTTGAAAGCATACATACATATAATCAAAACATGAGTGTATACAAAAATAATCATATTGATACCAATTGAAATGATCCAATGATACCAATTGAAAAATAAGCTTAAGTGCATACATCATATAATCTACCACATGAAGAATTCGAACTAGTTAAATGAAAATGTTTGAAAACTAGTACGGAATCCTTCAATCAAGGAATAAATCAAAAATATTTTTCATGAAATATGTGTAAATCACATGGCACTAAAACACTCTAATATCCATAAAGTCCATATAAAACTCATGAAACCATACTCCTGAGAAAATATTCAAAAGAATTGAGTGCACTAGTGTTATGTGGAACATGGCATCATGAAAATGGTAATAAAGCTCAATATTCCTTTAAATGAGACAATATGAAAATTATCATAAATTTTGAAAACATGAAAATCATCACAAAATTTTAAAAAAAAATTATATTTCAAGGTATATGTATGTTTGAAAATACAAGAAGTATACATACATATCCCTAAACACAATTAAGTACATATATATAGATTTGCATGAAAGGCAAATGACTCAAGAGATATCCATGTATATCTTAAAGTTTGACAAAGTAAACATATACATGAAATGAAATCACATGGGCAAGTGTGCTCGTGGTGGTTTGGAGTTCGGTTGTGAACTCTTTGGTTCGAGGTGCGGCCTCGGCAAGCTTGTGGGGCTTGCGGTGTGTAAGGGACTAGGGAGTCCGAGGGCTTGTAGGTGTTGCGGCACCGAGGAGAGATCCATTGGGATCTTGCATAGTGGAAATCCTTCGTGTGTCGAAGGCGGGGATGTAGAGCAAGTGCGCTCGAACCTCGAAACATACCCTTGTGTTTGCGATTGCTATTCTCTCTCTCTTTGTCTCTTGTTATATCTTGCATTCAATTATTGTCTTTATCATTTACATGCTTGATATACATTGTGCTTAATTGATATACTTGCGTGGGATTGTTGCTAACACTTGTATTCAACCAAGAGAGCCAACGCGGCACCTCAACCCATTCAAGGGGAATCTAGAGGAGTTTGTCCAGAGCCCTTCACGGGGAATTCGGCAACACTCTTTGGTTATACGTGGTGTTTAGTGTAAAAGATTTTAAATTGGTCATAATTGCTTTTAGCTTCCGCATTATTTGCATCATTAGGCATTAAGTGACCACTAGATTAGCCATCACCTATTCACCCCCCCTAGGTGAACCTACAATTGGTATCAGAGCATGCCATTTTATTTGAAAAAGAATTCACAACCGAACTCCAAACCACCACGAGCACACTTGCCCGTCTCCTCAAAGTACAAGAATGAAATCTTGGTGATCCAACACTTTGATCACCAATAAAAGCTCTCACTACAACACTCCTATAAGATGAATAGCAATGGATAGCTCAAGTGTTTGTGAGAAAAGCAAGGATTGAAACTTTGGTAAAAAACTCAAGAACTCTTTTAAACGCTCTTTATAAAATCTTCCCTTTAGATAGGAAATATTTGCTCACTATTTTGTGGAGAAAACTCTTCTAAAAGTCTGGGAAAAACTGGCTCAAAGCTCTCCTAAAATCTTGTTTCAAAATAATGACAAGACCCTCAAATTTATAGGCTGTCAAAAACTAGCCGTTGGGGTCTGTCAGGCCTGCCGGTCGACCGGGACGGTCGACCGCCAACGGTCAGAAATCCGACCGTTGGAGCCACGGTCGACCGCCCGGGTCGACCGAGCCACTGGAGCAGAGAGTCGAACTCTCTGTCGGTCGACCCGTACGGTCGGCCGAAATTTCCAGAGAGCAGAGCTCTCTGGAGCGGTCGACCCGTACGGTCGGCCGTCCTCCAGTGCACAAAGGCGTGCACGTCTATGCACGTCGGTCGACCGAGCCGGTCGACCGACTTCAGAGTTAGTCGACTATAAAGGTAGTAAGTCGACTAGCTGAAGCCTGAAAACAGTTTTTCTGGGATTTAAAACTAAGTCTTTTGGTTCACATAAAATCCCATAAATACATAGAAATTCTACAAAAATAGTTTTACCAATATACTTTGATATACAAACATGCTTGCACAAAATCAAGGCATGTAATAAAAGATTGGACTATTTTTGTAACTTGAAAATATTAGGCTCATGATAAAAACTGTTTTTCAAAACAATATTTTTCCAAAACGAAAGTCTTTTCTAAATTTGAAAATTCTTTTATGAAAAGACAAATAAATCAAGAGTGTGTGTGTATATGTATTTGAGCAATCCACCACTATTCTATCCTTTACATTTTATCTAAAACATAAAAATCTTATACCTAGACACAAGTCTTGATCATGAAGTCTTCCCTTGAAGTCTTCACATCTTCTTGACTTGGTCCAAGCTTGATCCAAAAGCTCCTTGGATCACACCGTGCTAGCTCCAAATCTTGACATTTTATCCTTTGTTGAGCTATGCACCTACTAAGATCTTGATAATGAATCTGTCACTAATTAAACACAAGATCATTAGTACTATAACTACATGAGTTAATCATCATCAAAACTAGAGTGATGGGCCTTTGGGCCAACAATCTCCCCCTTTTGATGATGACAAAACTCATGAAGTTATATATGCATGGATTAAAGTAAAGCTTCAAAGAAGCTCCCCCTTAACTCATGCATAACACAAAATAATAGATATTTAATGAAGCACATGAATATGTATGCAAATGATGGAGATAAACATGCAACAAATTCTTTTTCTCCTATTTGCAAAACAAAAATATATGCATAACTAACAAGGAAGACAAATACTTCTCTCCCTTAAGCAATGAAAACATGCATATAATCTCAAATACTTCTCCCCCTTTTTGTCAATCATCAACAAAGAGTTCAAAGTAAAATCAAATCAAACAAATTTTTCTCCCCCTTTTTGTCAAAAACAAAAAGATCAAGAAGGGGTTAATACAAATCAATCAATAAAGATTTATATGCGATATACATTCATGAAGAGGAAGACGCTAAGTTAGCTTCCCTACACATATGCATTACATGAAGAAGGGATGACAAGCCTTAACTCACATAACACATATTATGTAATGCATAAGAGGAGATGTGAAGCACCCCCTACACACGTATATCATATAAAGAAGAGTTGTCAAGCTCCTCAATTTATAATATACTCAACATGAATCTATATATAGAAGAGATGTTAAGCTCTCCTTGCATATACAAATTAAAAATTTTGAATTTTCTTTAACAAAACAAAATTTTGAACTTTTCTGAATAAAACACATTTTGAGATATTAAATCAACATATTTTTATTTTGATATCAATTTTGAAAACATATTGCATAAGCTTTAAGAATTACCAATTGAAAGTTAAATTAAGCTTAGCAACTAGATCACATATATGTATGAAAAGATAATACCAATAGAAATTGATATAATTTAAATTTAAAAGCATTCATACATACAATCAAAATACGAGAATATAAAAATCGTATTGATACCAATTGAAAATATCCAATGATACCAATTGATGAGTAAGCTTATCATATACTCTACCATATGAAGAGATTGCACTAGTTAATATGAAAATATTTTAAAAACTAGTACGAAATCCTTCAAGCAAGGAATAAAGCAAAAATGTTTTTCATGAAACACAAGTAAATCACATGGCACTAAAAACACTCTAATATCCATGAAGCCCATAAAATTTTCAAAAGAGGTGAGTGCACTAGTGTTATATGGAACATGGTATCATGAAAATGTCAATAAAGCTCAATATTCCTTTAAATCATCACACAATTTTTTTTATTTAAAAAAATTATATTTCAAGATATATGTATGTTTTGACAACACAATAAGTATACATACATATCTCTTAAACACAATTGAGTCCATATAAATAGATTTGCATTAAAGGCAAATGACTCAAGAGGTATACATGTATATCTTAAAGTTTGACAAAATACACATATACATGAAATGAAAATACATGATCATAAATCATATCCAAAAAGTGGGAATATAAGTTTAAAACTGTATGTATCATCAAAACTAAGCAATACAAGCATATTTCATGGGTTCAAATAATCATTAAAGCACAAATATAAATAGATTTATTTGTGGCCCACGATATGTACAAGTATAAATCCTAGTGTTGATAAAAACTAACATTTAAACTAATATTCAATACATGAAGCATCAAATCTTTAGAACACAAAAGATTTTATCCAAATAATTGAATAAAGTAGGATCATGTGGAAATCTTATAAATTAATAGAAGAATAGATAACTAGTTTAAATTGATTTTGAATAACTAGTTAAAGATCCTTCAAATAACATCAAGTCATATGTTTTTCATAAAACATAACTAGATACATAAAGATTTAAGCACTCATGGTCTATAAGGCTCAAAAATGATTTTAACAAAAGTGTGAGTGTTAAACGATCATGTAAATAGCATTTTTTTGAAAATAGTCAATGAAGCTCAAAAGATCATAAATCACATTTTTAACAAAAACACGAAAAATCATTTTTTATCAAAACACTAATCTTCATGGTATATGTATGATTAATCCAATCCTAACAATACACATACATATCCCAAATCTAAAAGAGTCTATTAATGATGTTTGCATGAAGGCAAGAGACTCACGGGTATACATGTATATTTATTAGATTTGAATTAAAAAAACATATACATGATGTAAAGCACAAAAATAAGGCAAAACATGTATAAAAGAGAATCATCAAAACTAGTCTATACATATGCATATAATGGATACAAATGAGCATGAAGTTCAAATATATATGAGTCAATTGTAGTTCACTATTCATATATGTATAGATGCAAGTTTGACACATTCTACATTTAAGCATGTAAATACCATATGAAGCACACAAAATCATAAAACATGAACATGCTATATGAAATTAAAAGCATGTACATAAATAAAATAGGAGTTTAGAGATTGTTACCAACTCCAAAGCTCCTCACATGGTGGTTGTCCCACCAAAGCTCCTTGATAGTGATGCATCCAAATGTTTGTCCATCAAGTCCATTGCATCCACTACCAAGGCACCAAATCTCTCACGTCTTGTGAGAGCCCTCACCTACATCAAAAGCAAATGGTGGGAGTTTTGGTACCCATATTTTCTTGGGTCCTTTGGGGTTAGACTTGTAAGGAACCCAAAATCTTTTATAATTAGCAAAATTTAGAGAATTAATATTATCATAACAAAACTTTGCTAAATGGTCTTTGCGGCCACAATGTGTACATACGTACACCTTAGTATGCTTATGTGTAGGAGTGTGATCATGTTGTGCAACATAAGCAAATGCATGGTTATGATGTGCATGAATGTGTGGAGTTTGTTTCTTTGAAAACATTGACTCCAACCTAGAATGATTGAAAGCACAAGAGTTCAAAGTTGAACTCAAACCATCCATTTTATTTTTCAAATTCTTAATCTCATTAGTGGTGGCATGTAAAGCATGATGAGATAAAGAATCATTTTTCTTTTTCTTTTTAGAAACAAATTCTTTTCTTTTTCAACAAATTTTCTTTTCAAAGTAATATTTTCTTGAAAAACAACTTCTTTTTGTTTTTCCACCAAATCAACTTTCTTTTTCAAAATAGTGTTTCCTTCACATAAATCATTCAATTTTGTAAGTAAGGAAACATTCTCATTTTTCAAATCATTGTTTTCCTTTTCTAAGCATGCCATTTTATTTTCTAAAGAATCTTTTTCATTAAGTATGGCATCAAAATTCTTTTTCAAATTATTATAGTCTTTTTCTAAACATGCAATGTTAGATTTAAATGAATCTTGTTCTATATGCATGCAAGCAATGTTCTTTTTCAAATTTTTATTTTCCTTTTTAATCATGTCATGTCTTTCAAGCAATAATTGACAAAATGTAGAAAGCTCTTCATATGACACGTTAACATCCTCATCCTCGGATTCGGTAGTTACCTCAAGGGGGTTATCCCCTTGGACCATATAGCATACGTTGGAGGTGTCGCTCCCAACGTCCGAATCGCTCCCCGCATAGTATTGATCTTTTTCGCTAAGGGAGATGAGGGTGTTCCAAACTACAAAAGCCGAATCAATATTAGAAACCCTAGATAAATAATCATCATTTAGGGTTGACTTGATAGCATGAAGGTCTTTTGCATTAGCCTCAAAATTCTTACCATCTAAAGAATATGCATTATTAGTAGTGGCAAGATATACATGAATGCCTAAGGCCTTGAGGTACAATGACATCTTAACCTTCCAAATTTGGATGTTAAGAATGTCAAAGGTGGGTGGTGACATGAAGTCCATGGTGTGTGTACAAATATTGTGATTAGCCTAAAATGAGGATCTTTAACTCTTAGGTTGTTAGACCCAATATCAAGAGCACTAGCTCTGATACCAATTGTAGGTTCACCTAGAGGGGGGTGAATAGGTGATGGCTAATCTAATGGTCACTTAATGGCAAATGATGCAAATAATGCGGAAGCTAAAAATAATTATGACCTAATTAAAACTTTTACAGTAAACACTATGTTTAACACAAGAGTGTTGCCGAATTCCCCGTGAAGGGCTCTGGACAAACTCCTCTAGATTCCCCTTGAATGGGTTGAGGTGCCGCGTTGGCTCTCTTGGTTGAATACAAGTGTTAGCAACAATCCCACGCAAGTATATCAATTAAGCACAATGGAATATATCATGCATATAAAGATGAACACAATAAATAACATGCAAGATATAACAAGAGACAAAGAGAGTGAGAGAGAGAATAGCAATCGCAAACACAAGGGTATGTTTCGAGGTTCGAGCACACTTGCTCTACATCCCCGCCTTCGACACACGAAAGATTTCCACTATGCAAGATCCCAATGGATCTCTCCTCGATGCCGCAACACCTACAAGCGCTCAGACTCTCTAGTCCCTTACACACCGCAAGCCCACCGGCTCGCCAAGGCCGCACCTCAAACAACCGAGTCCGCACCCGAACTCAAAACAACGACGAGCACACTTGCCCGTCTCCTCAAAGAACAAAGAAAAGATCTTTGGTGATCACAACACTTTGATCACCTAAAGGACTCTCACTACAACACACCTATAGGATGTATAATCAATGGATGCTCAAGTGTGGTGTGAGAAAAACAAGGATGTGAAAGGTGGAGGAAAACTCAAAGACTTTCTTTTAAACACTCTTTATAAAATCTTCCCTTTAGATAGGAAATATTTGCTCACTATTTTGTGGAGAAAACTCTTCTAAAAGTCTGGGAAAAACTGGCTCAAAGCTCTCCTAAAATCTTGTTTCAAAACAATGACAAGACCCTCAAATTTATAGGCTGTCAAAAACTAGCCGTTGGGGTCTGTCAGGCCTGCCGGTCGACCGGGACGGTCGACCGCCAACGGTCAGAAATCCGACCGTTGGAGCCACGGTCGACCGCTGATTGGGAAAGGAAAGGAGGATAGTGTGGTAGTTTGCACAAATATTCAATAAATGAGAGAAGGTTTAGAGTCAACCTTAGCTGCTTGATCACTCCACAATGTATTTAATATGTTCAATGTATCCTTTCCAAATCTCCGTGTAGCATAAGGCTACACGAGTTGAATCCACAAGGAGAGCTCACGATGGAAGTTTTACGGTTTTAATGTGAAGATAGAAAATGAAGATTCTTCTTTATTTTAAAAGAATGCAAAAGACATGGAAAAAGAAATGAAAGAATTGGTGGTTGGTGTGTACATGAAATGAAAACTAGGAAATAAAATGAAAAGAATAGAAGACAAGATTTGCTTTGGAATTAATACTAAGAGAATGAAAACTTGTAGAAAACTTTTAGATGAGAAAACCATGACTAGCTAACCTTACTAATTTGCTAAACTTACTAAACTCCGTGATGGTGATGCGTGCCTCATGTTGATTCATCGGCATATGTTTGTCTTGCGTGTTGGTCTAGTTGCTTTCCCACTTGGATGACGGGTGATCATTCTTGGACTTGTCTTGTAGCCTCATAGATGTCATCGGCCTACAAGATAGACTTTCAATGGTGGAATCAAAAGAGCGACACTCAAGGGATGCTAAGGAAGAAGATACAACATTCATTAATTGAAGTAAAGAAGTTGTACAACAAATAGCATATGTTTGGTGATCCATCTCCATGTTCCATCAAGGCACTTGTTCTAAAGACAAGGCTCTAAATGAGGTACACATGAATCATATGGAGAATTACAACAAGAACTTGCCAAGCATGAAAGTAACCCATCGGGGATGAAAAAGACTCAACAACTTGCAAGATGAAAGATTAGCAATCACCCAAGAGTTAGTAGTTAGCAAAGTTAGTGGTTAGCTAGTCATGTTAGAAGAAGTTAGCTACTAGCCATTACAAGAAAAAAAAGCAATGCATGAAATAAAATTGCAACGAAAGTAAAGCTTGAATTAAAGAAAGCAAGTAAATACTAGAAAATGCAATAGAAGAGAAAAGAGAATAGATCAATCCTTACTTCACAAGTTGTCACCCCTTGGTTTACACAAGCTTTCTCTCTCTTACAATCTCTCTCTTGCAGAATTTCTAGGGAGGAAGAAGACTAAGAGAAATAAAACCTAGAGAAAAATCAAAATACAATATCTTCCCTATTCTCTTCTCTCTCCTCTTCTCTCCTCCTCTCTTTGCGAAGGCCCTGGTGGTGTATTTATAGCCTCAGAGAGAAGTCTCTAGAAACCAGACTGTTGGAGAAAATCCCGGGCTCAACAGCCTTGTAACTGCCGCGGATCTGCGGCAGTTGCCGCGGATCTGCGGCAGAATCTTGGCCGTTGAGGCCGAGATTTCTGGTGCGAGTTTGTTACAGGTTGTTAGCCACGTGGACCTTCTGGAAGTCTGACTTGGCGCGTGGATTTCTCCAGATCCTGGGCTCAACCTTTGGGCTCTCTTTTGGGCTTTGATTTATTCTCCTTTAATTTTTTGATAATTAAAGGGATTTTGGGCCTTTTCTCAATTAGAATATGGACCTGCAAAAATAGAGAGAAAAGGATTAAAAATCACATTTTTATTTGCAATATGCATGGTATGGATGTGGTAAAATATGCAAAAATGAATAACAATCACACCCCCATACCTAGCTTTTGCTCGTCCTCGAGCAAAAAAGAAAGAAAAAGAAAATCCTAACTAGTTTATTACACCACTTTCGTAGGTGACACGAATGCACTGAGCACGTGCAACAAGCCGTTAAACCTCTAGGTTACCCTAGAGGAGGAGTGTTGTCTCCTGAGGGTTTTCAGCGGATTGCACCCACAAAATTCGTAAAGAAAAATAAAAGAGTTAGTGAAAATTTTGATCCATGTTTTAAAGATTCTCACTTAAGTTATAGGTTTCAGGTTACCCTAAACTTGTCATTCCTCTTATAAGTGTCTATTTGGAGTTTTGTTTTCATCTTAGGTTAAGTTTTTAGGGAAAAGATCAAAAACTGGATTTTGCATCACTCCTAGGATATATACATCTATAAATATGAAGGATCTTTCTTAGACTAAGTTCATTTATTTACTAATATATATAACATTTTTTTTATATACAATATTTATTTATTTACATTTCCTTAGCATCCTTAGGCTTTCTAGTTTACCCTTGTAACGAGTCTCTTACCGATGACTCCCAAACCAGACGGTCTTAGGGCAGCAGATGAGAAAACATCTCTAGGGTTCGATGACTCGAGTAAAAAAGGCCACGAAGGAATTTAAGGACTTAACCACCTTTAGGCGTGATTGGCAATGCTTCTTGAGGCACGACTAACCAGCTTAATCAGTGGCTAAGTATTTATTATTTATTTATATATATATTTATTTTTATTTTTATTTTTATTTTTTTATTTTTCTATTTTTTTATTATATATATATATGTAAATAAAGTCACAAAGTCTTTGATTAATCCTTCAATATGTTTAATATATATATATCCTAAAGAAAAAATTAAAATCTAGTAATTTTTCTAATCCTTTATTACTTAACCTAAAAATCTAACAAAACTCCTATTTTCGACTTATAATTAGAAATCTTAGTTTAGAGCTTCCTTAATCCCTAAAGTTAAGTTTGATTCTTTAAACATGGATCAAGAATTTCCCTTTTTTATATTTTTTTTTCTTTTTTCTAAAAAAATAAAATCTAACAAGAAAATAGAAAATCTATAAAGAAAGGTAAAATCTAAAAGAAAATAAAAACCTGAAAGAAAGTGAAAATCCTAAAAATAAAAAAGCCTAAAAGAAAATGAAAAATCTATAAAGAAAGGTAAAATCTAAAAGAAAATAAAAACCTAAAAAGAAAGTGAAAATCCTAAAAATAAAAAAGCCTAAAAAGAAAATGAAAAATCCTAGGTTAGCATCTACCCCCCCATACCTATCTCATGCATTGTCCCCAATGTATGCAAGATGAAATGATGCATGAAATAGGTAAAGGTATGAAGCTACTCCCTCCGTCGCTTTGGACCAGCAGTGGTGCTAGGTCCAGCTGACTGTGATCGTCTCAACGCACCCTCGACACTATCCAACCTAGAGGATTGCTCCTCTACCTTCTTCCTAAGACGAACCTGCCCCCGAAAGATCTTCTTCATGCCCGCCAGATGGTGGATATGAAGGCACGTGAATCAGATGGGGGTCCTGCCTCCAAAATTGCGGCTCATCTTCTTCCTCTAAGCTTTCCTCCGAAGAGGACTCCACCGGTATATCTTCGGGTTGGACACTAGGTGTCCAAACCGCGTGCAAACAAATGTTATATGAACTGGTGGGTCTCTCTGTAGTAATAAACACTCGGTCAAAAGAATCAAAGACATCGTCCGGTAGGAAAGTCCTACACAGACGTGTAATCAGGATGGGATGGGAATATTTGGCACCCCGAGTGCGGGAGGAATTGGCAAGGATTGCGTGAAAAATGGCCTTATTTAAACAGACCGTGTGTTGTCGAGTCATCAAATCATGAATTATTTGCAACACTGGTCTGTTAAAGGATGTGACATGTTCAAGCCCTAAAATGTTGCGTTGGATCCAGCGTCCAACGCAGTACACATTTCGAAAGGTGGCGTTGGCTTTGAGCCCACGGTCCTGCTCTGTGCAGCGAGCCCCCATGATTGTAATGTACTCTATCAATGGCAAGGGGTCGCTATGATGGGGGTGACTTGGGATATTAGTAATTTCCTCAAGGAGAGGAATTGTGATAAAGATGTCCCCTAGCGGCATATGGACAACGAATTGGTACGTCTCATAACTAACAGATGCATGATCAAGTGCATTATAGAATGTAGTGACTAGGTCAGGGCAGTAATATACATCATTTTCACTGTTATCATATACCAAAGAATACCAATTCCATGCATGTAATCGATCAACAAATATGTGTCCATACCCCCCATGATCATTCAGAATTTTTGAAAAATCTTTTTCCACAAACAATTTTGGGGCCATGTGTAATAGTGTAAATTAAAGCAATGGATCTAGAGAGGAAAGATCAAACCGCCCCCGTAGTTCGTGGGGGGAAATCCAAAGTCGGGTGTGCAGAGGGCACAGGAAGAAGAATTCGGTTGATCGTGCACTAGATCGGCCACCAGAAAAAATTTTCGATCGGCCAGAAATTTTTCGGCGCTCCAGTTGCTGCAGGATAGCCGCAAATTTGCGGCAAAAGTAGCAGAAATGCGGCAGGAATGAGAAATCTGGGGAAGAGAAAAATTTGTAGGGGTTGGCACTTGCAGCAGGGTTTCAGATCTGGGAGTGAGTTGCATTTGAGGGAGGAGGGATAGATGAAGAGAATATTTATAGGAGGGAAGTAGGATGAGATTTCCAACTTTAGCCCTAGGTTAAAAGTGAATTTACAAGCCTAGGGATATGAAATCTTGAAAAATGAGTTTGACCCTAGGGAAGAGATGTAAAGACCTAGGAATTTTGAATTTGAAAAGTTGTGAAACTCCTTTAAGCACATAAGTCCCTCAATTTTTTTATTTCTTTTTTTATTTATTTACAAAAGTGTGCAAAAGATTTATTTACAAGAAATATTTACAAGTGTGACCCTCACCTAGGCTATTCTTAGGTCGTTTTCCTCTAGCCCGTTTCCCATCGTTCCAGTGTGTTTGTTTGCGCGGGCTCAGTTGGGAAACGTATTGAATTATTTTCTTAGCCCTAGGTGTTTCCAGATTCAATTGTTTGTTATCATTCATGCTCATTCCACCACATTGTTCACTAAAAAATTCCTTGTCACCACTTTCACTCTGAATCTCATTACTTCCAATGTTAAGGAATTTCAGCTCCTCTCCATACAATTCTTCAAAATTCAGGTCAACATTTTCCTTAGGAAGTGTACAATCAGTTAACCTACCCCGAGTTGACTCATCCAGACACATAAGCTCATCAGCGAAAAGATCTTCAAAGGATATGTCAATTGGAGGTTCTTGAACTATATCTTCTTGGGATACAGTCACAGTTGGCTCAGTGAAAGTGAAAATATCCAAATCAACTTTCCCCTTTTGAAAGGGTACTCGGATAACAGGATTTTTCACTTCAAGAGAATCACAAACTTGTGACTCATTTTCCCTATTTCCTCACAATTGTCTCTAATAAAGCTAACCTCAAATGTTTGATCTTTTGTTTTATGAGGCTGTGTGTGGAAGACATTCATTTCACGAGTCATGTCACCAAAGGTTAACCTCATTGATCCATTCCGGCAATTGATGATGGCATTTGCTGTAGCCAGGAATGGTCGTCCCAAGATGACAGGAGTTTGAGCCCTTTGATTGGAATTAGACACAGGTTGTGTCTCAAGGACTACAAAATCTACAGGGTATATGAATTCCCCAACTTTGATAAGGACATCGTGAATTTTCCCCTTGGGTTTCTTGACAGAACGATCAGCCAATTGTATGGTCATTTGGGTAGGGAGAAGATCGCCTAACCCTAATTGTTGGTATACAGAAAAAGGTATGAGATTGATGCTGGCCCCCAAATCAAGTAGTGCCCTATTGATGGTAGTCTGTCCTATGATGCATGAAATGGTGGGGCTCCCTGGGTCTTTGTATTTAACAGGAGTTGGACCAGTGAGCAACTCGCTAATGGTTGATGCTAGGAAGACTTTCTTAGGGACTTGTGTTTTCCTCTTCTTGGTGCATATTTCCTTTAAAAATTTGGCATATGATGGCACTTGTTGTATGGCATCAAGAAGAGGGACATTGATTTGGACCTTATTAAACATTTCTCTTATCTTTTCCATATGAGCATTTGTCTTGTTATTTGTAAGCCTATTTGAAAATGGTACAATAGGCTTATAAGGTTGCTCATCTACCTTTTCTTTACCCTTGGCTTTTGAAGTGGATGGCTCTGTACTAGAAGATGGTTTGTCAGAAGCTGGTTGCATTGGAACAGGAGGTGTTGGCTTTGGTACTGGATGAGATGATTGACTAGAAACCTTATTGTCTATCTGTTTTCCAGATCTCAGGGTATGAATAGCATGACAATGACTTGGGCCCATGTCTTCATGTTTGGGATTTGGCAATGGCTGGCTTGGTAACAGTCCTTTTTGTCTCTCATTTACTGAATTAGCTAATTGCCCAATTTGGACCTGAACTTTATTCATATCCTGATGATAGTTCTTTGTAAAGGTTTCTAACATTTTCCTCAATTCTGATATTTCTGAATCATTCTGGGGTGGATGTTGATGATATGGAGACTGGAATTGTGATTGGTAGTGTGGTGGACTTTGATAAGGTTGTGACTGTGGTGGACTTTGAGATGGATGAAAATTTGGTGCATTACGATTGAAACTGGATAGGTGAGACTGAGCATTATATGGATGTGGAATTGGTGGCCTATGTTGCTCAGGACCAGACTGACTCCACAAAAAATTTGGATGGTTTCGCCATCCCGAATTGTATGTGTTGGAGTATGGATTGTGAGGGGGTCTGGTAAAAGCTGCATTCGTGTTCTCCTGATATGATTGGGGCTGATACAAAGGACACTCCTCAAAAACATGGTTGAGATCATGACAGTAGGTGCAACCCGGTTTGATCAGAGATGATGGGTTGACCTGATTGACCACAGAATTTTCCCTTGACTCAAGCAGTTCTATCCTCTTCATCAATTGTGTGATCTTGGCTTCCGCAGCTATAGAGGATTCTATGGAGTGCATACCAGTTCTGGAAGTGGTGGAAGTGGGTTTATCTGGGCATGACTCCCACTGAATGGTTTTCTCAGCTAGGGCTTCAAAGAGATCCCACCCCTGATTCTCATCTTTCTTCAAAAATTCCCCTTGGCACATGAATTCAAGGAGTGTTTTCGTTTGGTAATCTAGACCGTCATAGATAATCTTAGCAATGTCCTTAAGTGCAAACGGTATGAACCGTAACCTAACAGCATCCTCGGTCAACTGGGAAATTCTCATCATTAAACATACTTCTTCAAACTCTCGAATGAAGAAATACGCGTTCTCAGACTCTAGACCATGAAATCGAGGAAGTGTATTAATGAATTGCGGTTTCAGCTCGAAGTGATTTCCATTGGGTTCAGGGAGAAGAATGCATGATGGCAAGGAGGTGCGAATCGGATATAATCGATCTTGAAGTGAAACGTTGTTTTCCATTGTGTCAAGTGGTTGTGTAAGTGAAAGTGTAAAAATTCTAACGAGTCTTGCAGAATTTGGATCACGAAACCACTCTTGCATATATAGTCACAAACAACGTGCACCGATCACACCAGCGAAAAAGAAAAATGAAAATAACAAATAATAAAAAAAAATCAATCCAAGCTATCTAGGATTCCTGGACCTAGACGACTCCTACTGATTAGATTGTCCACGGGAGGTTTAGTGTAGACTTTGACCATAAGCTAATCAGCCAGGTCAGGGCAAGGTTGTTGGGAGGTTTCCGTTAAAAAAGTTTCCTTAATTAATTAACCACCAACCTTCGGGCTTTCGGCCCTCAATCCCTTTCCTAGACACTGATTTTACAAAAGTCAATTTCTAACACTTTTCCCCCTTAGGATAATCTCCTAAGTGAGTCCGGATGTCCCTAGGGCCAGCGTCTATCAGATTTTATTACAAGCTTAGGATTGTGAGTGCTTGGAAAATGATTTTCGGGCTAAGGAAAGGGTGATGAAATCCCCCACCTTATCTTATTTATGGGTGGTGCCCTTAAAATCAGTTTTTTGTGCAAGTGTACGATATAAACAAACAAGGTTCACTCAAAGCGATAAAATATCAACCAAGAAGTGAATCCTAATTAAAATGCAATGCGCACGTACCTTGCATCCAGCACTCTTCAACAGTAAAGTAAATGAATTGAAAAGACACGTGCCTAGAAATGCAAATGTCTAATCAATTTTTAACTTTGCAACTAATTTTTTACTGTTGATTATTAGCAGATATAAGGTGAAGCATACAAGAATTTAAGTATTGCAGCAGCTGTATTTTGCAGAGCAAGCAACCCTGCAGAAATTAGGTTAGTAGTTAACTCCTCCTTGCCGCAAATCTGCGGCTTTTGCCGTGGAATTGCGGCAATTCAGAGGACTTCTGGTTTCTGCTTTCAAGAGCAGAAGCCCAGAGCCACTTATATGTTACTGCAATGCAAATTTTCCTGTTTCTTCACCTGTAACCTGCAACAGAGAAGAAAATTCGTTTAGTTCTTCACTTGAAATCAAAAACCGTTGCTCTCCCCGGCAACGGCGCCAAAAATTTGATTGGGAAAGGAAAGGAGGATAGTGTGGTAGTTTGCACAAATATTCAATAAAAGAGAGAAGGTTTAGAGTCAACCTTAGGTGCTTGATCACTCCATAATGTATTTAATATGTTCAATGTATCCTTTCCAAATCTCCGTGTAGCATAAGGCTATACGAGTCGAATCCACAAGGAGAGCACACGATGAAAGTTTTACGGTTTTAATGTGAAGATAGAAAACGAAGATTCTTCTTTGTTTTAAAAGAATGCAAAAGACATGGAAAAAGAAATGAAAGAATTGGTGGTTGGTGTGTACATGAAATGAAAACTAGGAATAAAATGAAAAGAATAGAAGACAATATTTGCTTTGGAATTAATACTAAGAGAATGAAAACTTGTAGAAAACTTTTAGATGAGAAAATCATGACTAGCTAACCTTACTAATTTGCTAAACTTACTAAACTCCGTGATGGTGATGCGTGCCTCATGTTGATTCATCGGCATATGTTTGTCTTGCGTGTTGGTCTAGTTGCTTTCCCACTTGGATGACGGGTGATCATTCTTGGACTTGTCTTGTAGCCTCATAGATGTCATCGGCCTACAAGATAGACTTTCAATGGTGGAATCAAAAGAGCGACACTCAAGGGATGCTAAGGAAGAAGATACAACATTCATTAATTGAAGTAAAGAAGTTGTACAACAAATAGCATATGTTTGGTGATCCATCTCCATGTTCCATCAAGGCACTTGTTCTAAAGACAAGGCTCTAAATGAGGCACACATGAATCATATGGAGAATTACAACAAGAACTTGCCAAGCATGAAAGTAACCCATCGGGGATGAAAAAGACTCAACAACTTGCAAGATGAAAGATTAGCAATCACCCAAGAGTTAGTAGTTAGCAAAGTTAGTGGTTAGCTAGTCATGTTAGAAGAAGTTAGCTACTAGCCATTACAAGAAAAGAAAAGCAATGCATGAAATAAAATTGCAACGAAAGTAAAGCTTGAATTAAAGAAAGCAAGTAAATACTAGAAAATGCAATAGAAGAGAAAAGAGAATGGATCAATCCTTACTTCACAAGTTGTCACCCCTTGGTTTACACAAGCTTTCTCTCTCTTACAATCTCTCTCTTGCAGAATTTCTAGGGAGGAAGAAGACTAAGAGAAATAAAACCTAGAGAAAAATTAAAATACAATATCTTTCCTATTCTCTTCTCTCTCCTCTTCTCTCCTCCTCTCTTTGCGAAGGCCCTGGTGGTGTATTTATAGCCTCAGAGAGAAGTCTCTAGAAACCAGACTGTTGGAGAAAATCCTGGGCTCAACAGCCTTGTAATTGCCGCAGATCTGCGGCAGTTGCCGCGGATCTGCGGCAGAATCTTGGCCGTTGAGGCCTAGATTTCTGGTGCGAGTTTGTTACAGGTTGTTAGCCACGTGGACCTTCTGGAAGTCTGACTTGGCGCGTGGATTTCTCCAGATCCTGGGCTCAACCTTTGGGCTCTCTTTTGGGCTTTGATTTATTCTCCTTTAATTTTTTTGATAATTAAAGGGATTTGGGCCTTTTCTCAATTAGAATATGGACCTGCAAAAATAGAGAGAAAAGGATTAAAAATCACATTTTTATTTGCAATATGCATGGTATGGATGTGGTAAAATATGCAAAAATGAATAACAATCAACCACCCGGGTCGACCGAGCCACTGGAGCAGAGAGTCGAACTCTCTGTCGGTCGACCCGTACGGTCGGCCGAAATTTCCAGAGAGCAGAGCTCTCTGGAGCGGTCGACCCGTACGGTCGGCCGTCCTCCAGTGCACAAAGGCGTGCACGTCTATGCACGTCGGTCGACCGAGCCGGTTGACCGACTTCAGAGTTAGTCGACTATAAAGGTAGTAAGTCGACTAGCTGAAGCCTGAAAACAGTTTTTCTGGGATTTAAAACTAAGTCTTTTTGTTCACATAAAATCCCATAAATACATAGAAATTCTACAAAAATAGTTTTACCAATATACTTTGATATATAAACATGCTTGCACAAAATCAAGGCATGTAATAAAAGATTGGACTATTTTTGTAACTTGAAAATATTAGGCTCATGATAAAAACTGTTTTTCAAAACAATATTTTTCCAAAACGAAAGTCTTTTCTAAATCTGAAAATTCTTTTATGAAAAGACAAATAAATCAAGAGTGTGTGTGTATATGTACTTGAGCAATCCACCACTATTCTATCCTTTACATTTTATCTAAAACATAAAAAACTTATCCCTAGACACAAGTCTTGATCTTGAAGTCTTCACATCTTCTTGACTTGGTCCAAGCTTGATCCAAAAGCTCCTTGGATCACACCGTGCTAGCTTCAAATCTTGACATTTTATCCTTTGTTGAGCTATGCACCTACTAAGATCTTGATAATGAATCTGTCACTAATTAAACACAAGATCATTAGTACTATAACTACATGAGTTAATCATCATCAAAACTAGAGTGATGGGCCTTTGGGCCAACACATATTTCTCAAGCAATTGTTGACAAAAGAAAGTGAACTCATCATATGACATGTCTTCATCATCGGATTCGATGTTTACCTCAAGGGGGTTATCCCTTGGACCATGTAGCACGCGTTGGAGGTGTTGCTTCCAACGTCCGAATCGCTCCCGGCATAATATAGATCCTTTTCGCCAAGGGAGGTGATGATGTTCCAAGCTACAAAAGCCGAATCAACATTAGAAACCCTAGATAAATATTCATCATTTAGGGTAGATCTTAAAGCATGTAGGGCTTTTGCATTAGCCTCAATATTCTTACCATTTAAACAATTTGCATTATTAGTAGTGGCAAGATAAACATGAATGCCTAGGGCCTTGAGGTACAAAGACATCTTAACCTTCTAAATTTGGATGTTAAGAGTGTCAAAAGTGGGTGGTGCCATAAAATCTATAGTGTGTGTACAAAAATAGTGATTAGCCTAAAAGGAGGATCTTTAACTCTAGGTTGTAATACCCAAATCAAGAGCACTTGGCTCTGATACCAATTGTAAATTCACCTAGAGGGGGGGTGAATAGGTGATGGCTAATCTAATGGTCACTTAATGCCAAATAATGCGGAATTAAAAGCTATTATGACCTAATTAAAATTTTACACTAAACACTACGTATAACACAAGAGTGTTGCCGAATTCCCCGTGAAGGGCTCTGGACAAACTCCTCGAGATTCCCCTGGATATGGGTTGAGGTGCCACGTTGGCTCTCTTGATTGAGTACAAGTGTTAGCAAACAATCCCACGCAAGTATATAACAATATGAGCACAAATGACTATATCAAACATATAAAGATAGATAATGAGAGTATGCAAGATATAAAAGAGATAGAGAGAGAGAATGAGTAATCGCAAACACAAGGGTATGTTTCGAGGTTCGAGCACACTTGCTCTACATCCCCGCCTTCGACACACGAAGGATTTTCACTATGCAAGATCCCAATAGATCTCTCCCCGGTGCCGCAACACCTACAAGCCCTCGGACTCCCTAGTCCCGTACACACCGCGAGCCCACTAGCTCGCCGAGGCCGCACCTTAAACAATGAGTTCACACACGAACTCGAAACCACCGCGAACACACTTGTCCGCCTCCTCAAGAACAAGGAAAAGATCTCTTGGTGATCTAACACTTTGATCACCAATAAAAGCTCTCACTACAACACTCCTATAGAATGAATAATCAATGGTTGCTCAAGTGTTGGTGTGAGAAAAACTAGGATGAGAAAGGTGGAGGAAAACTCAAAGAATCACTTTAAACACTCTTAATAAAATCTTCCCTTTAGATAGGAAATATTTGCTCTCAATTATGTGGAGAAAACTCTTTTAAAAGGATAAGAAAAACTGGCCCAAAGCTCTCCTAAAATCTTAGCTCAAAACAATGACAAAACCCTCAAATATATAGGCTGCCAAAAACTAACCGTTGGGGTCTGCCAGACCTGTCGGTCGATCGCCCGGTCGACCGCCAACGGTTAAGAATCCGAGCGTTGGAGCCTCCGGTCGACCGCCCGGTCGACTCAAATAAACAGAGAGCACTGCTCTCAGTTTCGGTCGACTGGGTCGGTTGACCGGCCATCTGCCAGGTCAAGGCGTGCACGTTGTGCACGTCGGTCGACCGATCCGGTCGACTGACTTCAGCCCTATTCGACTTGTTTGGTCGACTAGTCGACTTGGCTGAAGCCTGAAACAGAAATCTGGGATTTAAAACATGGTCTTTTTGGCTCAAATAAAATCCCATAAAATTACAGAAAATCTACAAAAATAGTTTTGATTTTTATACTTTGATAATCAAATATGCTTGCACAAAATCAAGGGATGTTACAAATGTTTTGGACTATTTTTGTAACTTGGAAATATTGGTTCAAAATGAAAACTGTATTTTCCAAACTTGGTTTTTCCAAAACTTGTTTTTTCAAAGCATCACCAAATACAAAAAAAAGATATTGTAATTCATTTTAAGGCCTAGTGTGTATGGATATGATCCACTACACAATCAAGATGAAATATCTATGTTTTTGGCATTAAGCTCTAAATATGGTTTTGGTTTAAAACATGTATATAAGAAAACACCAAAAACCAAAATAGTATTCTTCAAAAATGAAAGTCTTTTCTAAACTTAAAATTCTTTTATTAAAAGACATTTAAATCAAGAGTGTGTGTGTGATATATACTTGAGCAATCCACCAACTATTCTATCCTTTACATTTTATCTAAAAATAAAAATCTTATACCTAGACACAAGTCTTGATCTTGAAGTCTTCCCTTGAAGTCTTCTCATCTTCTTGAATTGGTCCAAACACGATCCAACGAGCTCAACTTTTGATGTGGTCTTGATGCATAGGCTCGTGAATCAACTGGTGCTAGCTCCAAAACTTGACTTTAAATCCTTTGTTGAAGCTCCACACCTACTAAGATCTTGATAACAAATCTGTCACTAATTTAAACACAAGATCATTAGTACAATAACTACATGAGTTGATCATCATTAAAACTAGAGTGATGGGCCTTTGGGCCAACACTATGCCCATACATCGTGTAATTGAATTACCCATCTTTTATGATTCACATCTGAAACTTGACCAATACATAACTTCTAAAAGTTGACAAATTGGCAAGTTCTCATTTTTATGAAATTGAACTCAATCTAGAATATGACTCAGATCCTCAATTTTGTGATCCAGTTCAAAATTTTGAATCAATATTGATCCTGTTTGTTTATCTGATTTGAGCAACATTTTAGAGTCAGTTTTGATTCCCATACTTGTCATTCTTGAACTTGAATCATCATTCTTAGAAAGTCACGTTCCACTGTGGGAAAATGAATGTGGATTAGAGTTTCAACTTCTTGATTTGGACCTACTTCCTGAACCAATCTCGACTTCAAAACTTTTACTTGATTTCAGTTAATTTCCTGAGTCAATATTAGTTCCTGTACTTTCTAAGCTCAAATCAATCATTCTATCATTTCATACTCCATTCTGAGACAAAGGTGTTGATAAAAATGACTCTAAAATTATTGTGAAAATTTGAAATTCCTAATAAAAATCATTCATATATGCATCATAATTATGGGTTATATTAGAGAGGTCACTTATGGGTTCCTGCGAACTCCACGCAATTTAGATTGGGCCTCATTTCATGGACGAATTAGACCTCCACCAGAACTACCACCTTAAGGTGATTTTTTCATCCCTTTGTATTTTCATGCATACATACATTCACGATGCATTGAGGACAATGTATGAAATAAGTGTGGGAAGGGTCTATAACGTAGAGTTTTTATATTTTCTTTCCTTTTCACTTCTTTAGGATACTTTTAGAATTCTCCATTTTGTATAGAATTTTCCCTTTCTTTAAAAACTTTTTGAAATAAGAGATAAAGTTTTGATCTATTTTTAAAAAAATTAAGATGATCTTAGAAACTAATGCAGCCTTAATTATGACATCTTAAATCTAGTCGAAATAATGAATCTTATTTAAGATTATAAGTTAAGTAAAAGAAATTGGAAAGATAATTTTATTTTGCATTTTTTTATCTTAGATAGTATGCACTTCACACTTACATATTTTTGGGATGGAAACAAAGACCTAAAATACCCTAAAGCAAAAATAAGAAAAAAGAAAAAATATATGAATAAGAAAATCACTTATTAAAGCTGGATAACTATGCCTCAAGAAGCATGATTATTCACGCCTAACGGTGGTCAAAAGAATCAAATAATCTCCCTAAGTTTTGTGGCCTTGTTTACTTGAGTCCTTAAACTCAAGCGATATTTTCTCATCTGTGAAATCACCTAGAGGGGGGGTGAATAGGTGATGGCTATATGAAATATGGCAACAATGCGGAATTAAAAAATTCTACTTGACAAATTGCTTCAAATTAAAATACTAGTAATAAACACAACAAATAGTGCAAGAAATAAAGGAGTTTGAGTTTAGAGAAAATTCGAGCAAACGCAAACACAAGTATATGTTTCCGAGGTTCGAGCCACGCTCTACGTCCCCGCCTTCACACTTGAAGGATTTCCAGTATTGTTGATCCCACCGGATCGCCAATACAAGGACACACTTATCCTATCTCTCGTGATGCCGCAACACCACCCGGAGCACACTAGCTCGCCTTGAGGCCGATGCCTCTACAACTTCACACAAGAAGAAAATGATCACACTTGATCGAAAATCGCTCACTTAGCACAATCCTATAACCAATATGTAGATGTAGAATTTGAGATTGTGTAGTGCAAATATCTAGAGTGAAGTAGAGGTAAAGGCTTCAAAAGGGTGTATGAAATTTTGGCTTTGAAAATCTTTTCTCAAATGAAAGGCTTGAAAAACTTATGAAAATCTCTTGTCAAATCTTGTAAAAATTGTTGTCTCATCAAGTTGAAATGACCTCCTATATATAGGGGATGAGAAACAGGGCAAAAAGGCTGGAGAGATTCGTTGGGGTGAGTTCCCAACAAAATCTGTCAGAAAAATAGCTGTTGGAGACTGTCAGACTTTTCTGACAGCTTCCAGTCGACCGGGACGGTCGACCGCCAACGGTCATATTTCTGACCGTTGGGGGACAACGGTCGACCGCCCCGGTCGACCCGAACAAACAGAGAGCACTGTAAGTGCCCCGGTCGACCCGAGCGGTCGGCCGACGTACACACATGCACAGCGTGTACGTCGGTTGACCCGGACGGTCGACCGGCTCCTGTCAGTTCTGAAAAATCAGAACCAGAACTGCAGAAACTAGAACTTGGGACTTTGGTTTTGGTCTTGTGGTTTGGGGTTTTGGACCTTGTAAAAATAGGAGTATGACCATATGTCACTACCCTAACATGTTAAAACATTTTGATAAAGTTTCTCTTGATAAAAACTTGTTTTTTTAAAAGTTGGTTTTTCCAAAACTTAAAGTTTCTAAAACAAATTTCCAAAACATGTTATCTCTAAAACTGAGTTGGAAATAGAAATTGTTTTTGAAGCCATGAATCAAATTAAAGTGTGTGTGTGAGTGACAATCCCATAACTCTACTTCTAACATCTAGGTTTTGACAAAGATTCTAAAAGAAAAGCAAAAATACAAATCTTGGACTTTTTCATTGTTTTGATCTTGACGAGGTCTTTTCTTCATGTCTTGATCCCGAAGCTTCCTAATGTGCTTAGCTTGGGAATGCACATCTTTAGCGGCGTCCAAACTTGTGAGTCTTGATGGTGGAGCCGTCAAATCAACCTGTTTTACCTGAAATACTTTTAAACAAAATTGTTAAATACATAACTAAATATGGTTTGTTATCATCAAAATATCCAACAAGATATAGGGCTAAATGGCCTTTGGGCCAACAATCTCCCCCTTTTTGATGATGACAAAACATATATAGTTATTACAAATATTTTGGGTAGAGACTTCAAATGAAGCTCCCACTCAACACATGCATATACAAAAATATGCTCAAGCATAGACAAATCTCAAAAAAATGGTCAACATAATCCACAACACATATATCCATGCTAGATAAAAAATACTCATGTCATGCTAGATAAAAAATACTCATGTCATAAAATAGAAATGAAACACATGTCCACAAAGCATAACCAACATAAACAAGTACATGTCCACACAAACATAAATACAAGATAAAGATGTCCAACAATAGAAAATACTACAAAATATAAGTACACAAAATATGGAGTCTCTCTCAACAAATAACTCTCCCCCTTTTTGACATCATCAAAAGGGGCAGGTCACTCAGCACCACCAGCAGCATCGTCCTCAGAAGAACTCTCCTCAGCATCGCCTTCCTCAGACGAACTCTCCTCAGCGTCACCCTCTGCCATCATCTCATCATCATCATCATCATCATCATCATCATCAAGACCTGCCTCCTCTGGATCGATGCCAGCAACGCCTGGCTGTGGAGGTGGAACAGCAGTAGGGTCTCTGGCAGGAAATGGAGGGCTGGAGGATGGAAGAGGACGAGCAATGGACGTGGGATCTGGACCAAGCATATTGAATTTCGCAAATAGTGTCTCAAATTGCGAGTCCACGAATCTCATGGCGTTCGCAAAGCAAGACATGTCATTGCGAATTCCCTGGAAGCGCGAGTCCATCTCCGCACGAAGGGCTGCATCTCGCTGCTCCATATCCGCACGAAAGGCTGCGTCTCGCTGCTCGATCCAAGACTGATGCTCCTGGATCTGAGAGCGAATCTCAGAAGAAATGAAGGACTAGAACTCAGGAGATAAAGATGGACCGGGAGCAGAGGAAATCCCTGGGCCGAAGAAGACCCTAGTGCAGATGAAGATCCTGGTACTGGAACTGGAAGGGGCTGCTCAGGAGGGGCTCGACGAATCTGAGCCTGCATCCTCTTCAAAAGGGTGCAGTCCAAATTCACAGAGGGTTCGGAGGGAGTCTCCGAAGAAAGATCAAATCCTAAATGTTTGAGAAGATAGGATATGAGCATGCCATAAGGCAAATGCCTACCGTACATGCAGATCTGATCAGAGGCCATGTGAGAAGCAATGAGATGTGAAAAATTTATCTTAATGCCTTTCAGAAGGCAATAGAAGATCAATGGAACAGGACCCCTAGCATTGCTATACTCACCGGACTTAGGTAAAATGTTATAGAAAACAAATTTGGTTAGGACTTGGGCGGTGAACGTGAACTTGTTCACTTCCTCATTCCTAACCAAACCGGGATTGTTATTCTCGTGAATCAAGGTGGAAGCGGTGAGCGCAGACTCACCGTCCGGATATTCAAAATCTTGGAGATCAAAGGTGTAAACATCAACTTCTCCAGAGGAGAGATGCAGAATATCAGCAAATTGGGATAGGGGAATGTCAATATCCTTCCCAAGAACACGAGATCTCACTCTATTTCCTTAAAAGAAAAATTTGCATAGAAGTAGTGCACTAAGGAGGGGTACACATGTTCCCTAATGGCCATGAATTTATCCAAAGAATTTCTTTTCAGGATACGAGGGATGTGGAGATGTTCAAAGTCTTTTAGAATCACACATCTCCCTGAAATAACAGCTTTCTTAGAAAGTATGATATATCGGTTTTTAGCTAGCTCATTAACAAAGGGTCTTTTAGGTTTAGGAGTGGTGGAAGATGAGGGAACTATACTTTTTCCCTTCTCAGACCTGGATCTCTTTGACATTTTGGAGAAAAGAGTGATTTTTAGTTGATTTTTAGGGTAGATGATTATGGCTGATCTAAACAAAAAGAAACCTAAAAATTTTTGATAAGGAATTGAGATTCTAAAGGTTAGAAATCAAGATTTGAACAAAAGAGAGGATTTTTACCTGGATGAGAGAAACCCTAACCCTAGATCTTGAAATCCCTGAAATCTTGTGGTGAGGAAGCCCTGAGAGTGAAAATCTAACTCACAAAGAGTGAATCCAACTTGATTTTAGAAGAAATTTGAGAGATTTTGAGTTTAGAGAATTTTTGGAGAAAAGGGGAAATCGGGCTCGCCGGATGGGTTATGAGAGAAGTGAGAGAGACTGTGAAATAAATAGCAGATTTGGGGCTGAAATCGACGCACGATCGACCGGGCCGGTCGACCCGAAAAACCGAGAGCTCTGTAACTCAGAGCGGTCGACCGTACTGGTCGACCGGCAACAGAGAGCAAAAATTTGTTCTCTTTCAGGCAATGGCGGTCGACCGGGGTTTGGGCCGGTCGGCCGGCTTTGCCCAAAAACTGTGAACAGAAAGAGCTCCCAAAAAAATTAAATAGAAATATTTAACAATTAAAGTAGGATATATGTAACATGCAGGAATATAACAATGTTTTAAATCTTCATTAGGTTATCACATCAACCAAAAATATTCACACAAAACATTTTATTTAATTTTCATACAAAACAAAGTTTTTAGAGATGTTGAAGCGGAATACCCGGTGAAGGGTTCTGAACTTCATCCTCTTGATTCCTCTTGAATGAGTTGAGGTGCGCAATTGCTATCTCTAACGTATTTGCTTGAATATGAAATTTTTACAAAATTTTATTTCTAGTTTTGAAAATACAACGTGTATATATAAAAAAGCTAGTCTAGGCATGGCATGTAGACATACAATGGACATGGTATAAAAGACAAGATATTAAAACATGGCATATACACAATCATGATAGGGATGTAAGTTTACACTAGCATATATCAATGTATCATAAAAGTAAACTAATAATCCTATACATGTGTAGATAAATAACCAAACAAAAACTTTTAAATGGGGAAGTTACCAAGCATGGGCAATCTCCAAAATAGGTGCCTCCAAGATAGCGATGCAAAAGCTATGTGATCTTTGAGCCTTGTTGCATCCACCACCCGGGCACGTTTCCCCCTAAGTCTTGGAGCGTGAAGATCCACCTGTATCATTTAAATTTGGTGGGTCTTTTTATACCCATATCTTTTGGGTTCTTTGGATTAGTACCGGGACGAACCCAAACATATTTATTGTTCACATTATGTTTAGCAAAACAAAATTTTTCCAAATGACCTTTGCGGCCACAATGCGTGCATATGTAAATTCTACCACTACCATACATAAATGCATGCTTGTGTGAGTGTGCATGTTTCCGTGCATGTGCATGGTGAGTGTGTTTCCCTTGGGTTACTCCCTTGGGAAATCTAGATGCAAATTTATTTAGATCAAAGGCACACTTTTTAAGAGTTGAATCTAAAACATCAACTCGTTTTTGCATTTCAACAAAATCATTTTTATTACAAGAAATAATGGGGGTTTCCCCTTACAAGCTAACTTATGATTTTCAAAATCAATTTTTACTTTCTTAAAAGCATTTGATAAATCATTTTTCTCTTTTTCAATAACATTAATTTTATCTTTTAAAGACTCATTTCCCTTTTTAATTTCTTATTATGAGATTGAGAAATCTCATACCTATGTTGTAATTCTTCGAAAAATTGAGCTAACTCATCCATAGTTAACTCATCCTCATCTAAAGAGTTGTCGATAGTTACCTTCGAAGCATCGTCTCCATGTGCCATGAAGCACATGTGTGCGGCGTCGTTCTCCTCTTCGGATTCCGACTCCGTGTCATCCCATGTTGCTACCATAGCCTTTTTCTTCTTTGGGGCATTCTTGGAGGTGGTTGCTTGAAGTGCGGGGCAATCGGCGATAAGATGTCCGATCTTCTTGCAATGGAAGCAAGGACCGGGTTCTTCTCTTTTCTTTTCATACCTTCCTTGAGGTCTCCCTCTTCGGAAGTTGCTTTGCCTCCCCTTCTTGTAGAACATCTTGCCCACCTTCCAGATGAGCATGGCGAAGTCCTCATCGCAATCCTTCGATGAGTCATCCTCTTCAAGAATGGTTGGAGTGGCTTTGAAGGCGAGCGCTTTCTTCTTGGGCGCCTCCCTCTCTTCTCTAACCTTCATTTCCATCTCATGTGTTTTGAGATTTCCAATGAAGCCGGAGAAGTCCATCTCCTCCCGATCGTTGTGCTCCTTGAGGGTAGTAGCCTTCACTTCCCAAGATTTGGAAGAGCCCGAATGACCTTCCGAATCTTTTGGTCATTATCGATTGCGTCACCTAGAAAAGATAAAGTATTAGTAATCTTAGTGAAACGCGTGAGCATGTCATCAATGCTCTCATTATCGAACATATAAAGTTCTCATATTGAGAACGCAACAAGTCAATCTTAGATCTTTTGACTTGTGACGTTCCTCATAAGTCACAATAAGAATGTTCCAAACTTCAAATGCAGATTTGCAATTTATGATGCGTGATAAGTCATCCTCATTTAAAGCTTGGGTTAGGGCATATTGGGCTCTAGCATTAGCTTCATAATCCTTGGAGGTATCCTCGGACCATGAGCTCTCATCAGTGAGGGGTTCAATAAATTCTTTTGTAATGGACCTAGCAACCCTAACTCCTAGGGACTTAAGGAAGAGGTTCATCTTAACCTTCCATATGGGAAAGTTCAAGCCATCAAACTTTGGTGGGGACTGATGCTAGAAAAGTCAAGTGATGCCATGGATGAATAATATAAAGCACAATAAATGAAGAATGCAACTAATATAGCCAAATAACAAGGATCTCCCTAAGGTGGTTAAACCAAATTGTAGGGTTAGGCTCTGATACCAATTGAAATCACCTAAGGGGGTGAATAGGTGATGGCTATATGAAATATGGCAACAATGCGGAATTAAAAAATTCTACTTGACAAATTGCTTCAAATTAAAATACTAGCAATAAACACAACAAATAGTGCAAGAAATAAAGGAGTTTGAGTTTAGAGAAAATTCGAGCAAACGCAAACACAAGTATATGTTTCCGAGGTTCGAGCCACGCTCTACGTCCCCGCCTTCACACTTGAAGGATTTCCACTATTGTTGATCCCACCGGATCGCCAATACAAGGACACACTTGTCCTATCTCTCGTGATGCCGCAACACCACCCAGAGCACACTAGCTCGCCTTGAGGCCGATGCCTCTACAACTTCACACAAGAAGAAAATGATCACACTTGATCGAAAATCGCTCACTTAGCACAATCCTATAACCAATATGTAGATGTAGAATTTTGGGATTGTGTAGTGCAAATATCTAGAGTGAAGTAGAGGTAAAGGCTTCAAAAGGGTGTATGAAAATTTTGGCTTTGAAAATCTTTTCTCAAATGAAAGGCTTGAAAAACTTATGAAAATCTCTTGTCAAATCTTGTAAAAATTGTTGTCTCATCAAGTTGAAATGACCTCCTATATATAGGGGATGAGAAACAGGGCAAAAAGGCTGGAGAGATTCGTTGGGGTGAGTTCCCAACAAAATCTGTCAGAAAAAATAGCTGTTGGAGACTGTCAGACTTTTCTGACAGCTTCCGGTCGACCGGGACGGTCGACCGTCTACGGTCATATTTCTGACCGTTGGGGGACAACGGTCGACCGCCCCGGTCGACCCGAACAAACAGAGAGCACTGTAAGTGCCCCGGTCGATCCGAGCGGTCGGCCGACGTACACACATGCACAGCGTGTACGTCGGTTGACCCGGACGGTCGACCGGCTCCTGTCAGTTCTGAAAAATCAGAACCAGAACTGCAGAAACCAGAACTTGGGTCTTTGGTTTTGGTCTTGTGGTTTGGGGTTTTGGACCTTGTAAAAATAGGAGTATGACCATATGTCACTACCCTAACATGTTAAAATATTTTGATAAAGTTTCTCTTGATAAAAACTTATTTTTCTAAAGTTGGTTTTTCCAAAACTTAAAGTTTGTAAAACAAATTTTCAAAACATGTTATCTCTAAAACTAAGTTGGAAATAGAAATTGTTTTTGAAGCCATGAATCAAACTAAAGTGTGTGTGTGAGTGACAATCCCATAACTCTACTTCTAACATCTAGGTTTTGACAAAGATTCTAAAAGAAAAGCAAAAATACAAATCTTGGACTTTTTCATTGTCTTGATCTTGACGAGGTCTTTTCTTCATGTCTTGATCCCGAAGCTTCCTAATGGGCTTAGCTTGGGAATGCACATCTTTAGCGGCGTCCAAACTTGTGAGTCTTGATGGTGGAGCCGTCAAATCAACCTATTTTACCTGAAATACTTTTAAACAAAATTGTTAAATACATAACTAAATATGGCTTGTTATCATCAAAATATCCAACATGATATAGGGCTAAATGGCCTTTGGGCCAACTATCTGGTGCTCTAAGATTGTCTGGTTTGGGGTCATCGGTCAAAGGCTCACTACCCAGGTAAACTAGAAAGCCTAAAAAAACTAAGGGAAGGAAAACAAAGAAAAAAGAAAAATATATATGTAAATAAATATCTTGATGGTTAAAGTTGAAATCTCAAAAATCTACACTATAATAAAGTGCATATTATCTAGGTTTTATAAAGGATAAATTATTCTATCCAATTTTGAATTCTTACCTTAATTGAAGATAAGATCTTACATATAGACTAAGTTTAAGGAAGAATAATTTTTGGTTGACTTATGACATTAAATCCCTTAAATTTTTGCAAAAATATAACAAAAACTTTTTCTCTCTTTCAAATTCAAAACACTAACTTTTATTTTCTTCCTTTAATGGATTTTGTGGGTGCAATCCGCTAAAAACTCTCAGGAGATAACAATTCTACTCTAGGGAAAACCTAGAGATTTAACGGCTTGTTGCACATGCTCAGTGCAATCGCGTCACCTGCGAAAGTGACGTAATAACTTTCTTAGTTTAGTTTTTTCTTTTCTTATTTGTTCGGGACGAGCAAAAGATAAGTGTGGGGATATGATTAGTCTACGATTCTGCATTATTACATCACATTTTCCTACCAATTTATGAATAAAATAACACTTCTCAACTATTTTGGTCTATTTTATAGATAATCAAGAGTTCAAGCGCATAGGGGTAATAAGAGCTTAATTATACCTTTTAGGTAATTAATTCAGATTTCTTGCATGCCAAGCTAAAGAGCTTCTAGAAGAACACCTTGGATTTTCGTATTTGAAGCGTATCTGGAGAAATATATGTCCAAATATTGCAAAACTAAATACATACAGAAGGTGCTAGAAGTCAGACGAACCACGTGACCAAAATTTAGGGCAATTGGCCCTAATTTTGCCTCGGTTCCTCCGAGTTTTCGCGGCAATTTGGTGGGCCCACGCGTCGATCTTCGACGTGTTGGCCCAAAGGCCTTCCACTCTAGTTTTGATGATGATTAACTCATGTAGTTATGTGTACTAATAATATTGTGATTTTAGTTTCAGATCAGTAATCAAGATATTAGTTGGTGATTAGCTTCAACAAGATGATTTGGAAGCTATTCATGTGGTGATTCAAGAGCCCGAGTGTCAAGGTCATATATAGCACTCAAAGGAGTCAAGCTCGGTGGATCACGAAGTTTTGGATCGAGTCGGCTTGGAGACGGCGCTCTACAAGAAGACATCGGTACCATAGTTTAGTTTTGTGTTTAGATCCAATTTGTAAATATTAGAATAGTATGATATGCTCAAGTTCACAACACACACGTTTCATGTTTTGGTTTTCAGTTTTTGGTTTAACAGATCTTAGTTTACATAAATAGATATTATATCAAAACAAGTTTACATGGTTTAATGTATATTAGATTTATTCTATATACATGCATGCTTCAACTATTTAAACAAACTTAGCTTGATAGTCTATTTCATGTGTTTTATGTTTTGATATTTTAACAAAACATATTTTTAGAATTAAAGTCAAAAACATGGATATATATATGTTTCTTGTATATTGGATTTCTATCCATATACAACATACTTCAAAGTGTTTAAATATCATGTTTTTGTATTTGGATGAGTTTTGGACAAACGTATTTTCTATTCAAAAATCCAAGTTTTAGAAAATACGGTTTTTGGTTTTTGGCAAAAATTTCTATAACACAAAAATGGTCCATATTGTTTGAAATTTGTGTTGAAATTTTAACACAAGTTTATATTTCATTGTAAAATGATAAAACTATTTTGTGTAATTTTAGAGATTTTATGAGAATTTATTGGATAATAAATACCTTGTTTTTCTGGCCCAGAACTGGCTCTGCCAGGCTAGGTCGGTCGACCGCTACGGTCGACCGGACCAAGTAGCCGGTCGACCGTAGCGGTCGACCGACGTGCACGGATACGTGCACGCTGGCTGCCCCATAAGCTGGTCGACCGCATGATTGACCGACTGAGAGTAGGTTGCTCTCTGTTTGTGCACGGTCGACCGGCCAGAGAGCCGTTACTCTCTGGTTCTGGGGTCGGTCGACCGCCCGGTCGACTGGAAGCTGCCAGCGGTCAAAAGTGACCGTTGGCCGGTCGACCGACCGGTCGACCGGTAGTTCTTTTTTGGCAGAAATTGCTGCCAACGGTTATATTTTTCTGGGGGCTATAAATAACCCATTAATGGCCAGTTTTCACTAAGATTTTAAGAGCTAATTTTTTCTTACTCTCTGGTGTTTTCACAGCAATCAAAAGAAGTTTTTGGACTTTAAATTGAACAATCTATTTGGTGTTTTTGCTAGGGTTTGGAAAATCAAGAAAGGGTTTTTGGGAAAAGATTTTGATTCAATTTCTTCATCTTGGTTTCTAGTTTTCCCAAAGATTTTCTTTGAGTTTTTGATTTCCATTCCTTTGGTTTTCTCCACACTTGAGCTACATCTACTTTCTTATTCTATAGGATCTTTGTGTGGGAGAAAGAAATTGTTTGTGGTTGTTTGTTAGACCACCAAGTTGTAAACCCTTTATTTGCTTGGCTTTGTGCCTTTCCCTCATTGTGTTGAGGAGGTTGTGCAAGTGGGTTGTATCCCTCAAGTGGTGAGGTGATCCTTGTGTAAGCTTTGTGCTAATCCCTCAAGTTGTGAGGTGATTGTTTGTTGGCTTGGTGCTTTGCCTCAAGAAGGAGGTTGTGGTTGTAAGGAGAGGAGTTGGGTACTCCTTGTAATTGTTATTGCCCCAAATCCTCGGTGGAGATTCCCTTTGTGGGAGTCCTTTGTGGACAAGCTAGTGGACTTGAAATCCTTCTGGGTGAAGGCGGGGATGTAGAGCTGGGTGCTCGAACCTCGAAACATATCTTGTTGTTTGCGCTTGTTCCCTTGACTCTTACTCTCTCTCTCTCTCTCTACTTTGTGCCTTGCATCATTTCCATATTGATCATTCATACTTATATGTTTGGTTTGGTTGTGTATGCATCACTTGTTGCTTGCATCTTGTGTAATTACAATTAGTTTTTAAATTCCGCATTAAGTTTAATAGATTAGCTTTATCACCTATTCACCCCCCTCTAGGTGATTTCAATTGGTATCAGAGCCTACGCTCCTGATATTTAGGTTTAACCACCTAGGAGTGAGATCTTGGTTTGCTAATCTTCATTTGTATTTTCATTTGCACACATTTAGGTTGCACTCATGGATAGCCCTCCTATGTTTGATTTTTCTAGACATGATATTGGAAGGCCAAGATGAGTAGTTATTTAAAAAGCCTAGGACATCTAGTTTATCAAGCCACTACTCAAGAATCCTACCCTAATGCTAGCAAGCATAGAAAGGCCAATGCACTTGCACTCAAAACACTAAGAGCATCTCTTAATGAAGATCTTTTACATGTGTTTGATCATTATGATTCGGCTTTTGCAGTTTGGAGCATATTGACTTCTCCCGAGCTTCCAAGGATCATCAACAAGATAAGGAGATCTGGAGAGACATGTCCGACGAGCATTGCCTCATGGTCCAAGGAAGAACTCCCTTGAGGTACAATCGGAATCTCAACTAGATGATTGCTCTAGTTCATATTGCTATGGATGCTTAGAAGTTCAAAATTTAAATGTAGAACTTGCCACAAAGATTAAAAAATTCTTGAAAAAATATGAACTTTTGAAAAAGAAGAACCTTGATCTAAAAGAAGAAATGAAAGATTTGTGTTCAAGTTTTGAAGTGATTTTGCAAGAGAAGGAAGAGATTACTTGTGAACGTGACTCACTTAAATCTCAACTAGAACTTGCTCTAAAGGAAAATGAATTTTTAAAAGGCAAAAATGATTGTGATGATGTTGTGAAAAACAATGAGGTTTTATCTTCTAAATTGGATTTTGTTTTAAAAGATAACCTTGCTTTGAAAAATGAAATTGATTTCATTACAAAAGAATTAGATTTAGTTTTAAAGAAAAATGAATCTTTGAAAATTGATATTGATTCTCATGTGTGCCATGCTAGTATAGCTTCTTCTTCTTGCACATCTTTTGCATGCTTCATTTTATCTTCTACTATTGAAAATGACATAAATGTGTTGAAGAAAAGTGTTGAATGTTTGGGCTCCACTTTGAGCCAATGTACTTTGAATCATACACGCTTGAAAACTTTGGTTCGCAAAAAACAAGTTCCATCTTTACATGTACACCCATCACGGCATACACATGCTCATCACGGACACAACCATAACATGTATGCTAATGTGTACACTTGTACACATTGTGGTCGGAAGGGCCACCTTGCTAGATTTTGTTATGATCGTATTTATGATGAAAATTTAGCAACTAATTTTGTTTGGATTAGGAAAGATACTAACCCCCGTGGACCCAAAAGAAAATGGGTACCAAAGACCACCCCTTTGATTTTTGATGTAGGAGTGGGCTCTCGCATAACGTGAGAGTGTTGGTGCCTTGAAGTGGATGCGTTCCGTGCTTAAAGAAAACAATTTCGATGCATCACTTTCAAGGGGAGTTTGGTGGAGAGGACCACCATTGGTTTAGAGAACTAGAGAGGTGCCTTCATCGGTTTTGGTATCAATCTCTAACTCCCATTTTTATTTACATACTTTTTCATGTTCATCAATTTATAGCATGTTATGTTTTATTGTTCATTATGCTTATGCCATATTTATTAGATTAGTGATATACATGTTTAGTTATTTGAGACACCCATGTTTAATATGGATCTATATTTAGTGTTCTCACCTTGTTTTTAACTAATATGTATGCCCTAGATCTAATGCACATAATGATCATATGGATGTTTATGATTTTTGTTTTATGCCTCGTGTTTTGGATATACGTTTAGATGTTAGTTTTCATTAAGACTAGGATTTATACTAGTACATATAGTAGGCCACAAATAAATCTTTATATATGTTTGTGCTTGAATGCCTATTTGTACCCATTAGATGTGCTAGTATAGTCTAGTTTTGATGATTCATGCATTTTAACTTATATTCCCATTTTGGATACGTTTTCATGATCATGTGTTTTAAAGTTTATGTATATGTCCATCTTGTCTAAACTATTAAATATACATATACATCCTTGAGCTACGTGCCTTCATGCATATACCTTTGTGGTGTCTTTTATGTTTGGATATGTATGTATGTTGGCCCAAGGTTACAATCAACCCATGTTTAGTGTATTTTGATGATTACAAAACATATTAGTTATGTGTACTAATATAAATTGTTGTTTAAGTGTGTTTCAGGTTTATATATTAAAGAGATGAATTCTTCCCTAAAGGAAGGTACATTGGACTCAAGACAAGTCAAATTGGGCTCAAAGTGCAATATTGAAGATCAAGTGAAGATTGCCCATGTTGAAGTCTTGAAGACCTAGAAGTTTGTAAGTGTAGTTTTTGTTAAAGATAGAATATGTGAAATTTGGCTCTAGGATTTGCACACACACTTGTTTTGAATGTTTTTTTTTTTTAAATTGTTTATTTCTAAGTTATGCCTTAGTTTATACATACATGTACTCAAAGCTTTATATCTTCAAAAACTTGTTTAAAACATGATATAAACTATTTTCTGCATAACACTTAGCTTCAGATTTTTTTAAAGAATTTTTACAAAATTTTCTATCTCAAAAATCTGCCCAAAAAATATCTATTTCAGGCAGACCGGTCGACCGGCAGTCGACCGGCTGCTGTGTCCAGACATGCACAGGCTGTGCATGTCTGTCGGTCGACCGACCTACATACCGGTCGACCGGAAAAGAGATGTTTTGCTCTCTGTATCTTTTCGGTCGACTGGGTCGGTCGACCGATAGAAGGAAACTGTGTTTCCTTTGTTGGATCGGTCGACTGGCAGTCGACCGAAGCTCCAACGGCTCTTTTGCCAGCAGGGACCCGGTCGACCGGCAGTCGACCGGTAGGCCTGCATCAGCCATAACGGCTCTTTCTTCTTTTGGAATTTCTGAAAATCTGTTTTTGGTTTTCTCTTTAACAGAGTTTTTAGGAGTTGTTGGGACTCTTTTTCTGATCAAATTAGCTGGAAAAATCAGAGTTTTAACCTATTCTCTCCCTATAAATAGTGGGGAATAGGCCTTAGTTATTTACCAAGAAAAATACAAGTTTTCATAGTTTTCAAGAGAAAGAGAAAAATAGTTTAAAGCTTTCATTTCCATTCTTTCAAAATTGGTTTTTCAGTTGTTGTTTGATCTCTAATATCACTCTACAACTGAAGCTTTTCTCACCACACTTCATAGAGCCAAAAATTTCATATTCTTTCTATAGGTGAAGTTGTAAAAGAGTGAGAGTGTTTGTAAAAGAGTGTTGTGGTCTAGTTAAAGATCACTATTTGTAATTCTTGTTCTTGTGGAGACAAGCTCCTCGGTGGAGTTTCTTTGTAAGGTGAAGCTACGGGCTTGAGGTCTTTGGAGGCCTAACTTGTACGGGATCCTAAGGGGATAGTGGAAACCCTTCACGGAGGTGAAGGCGGGGACTAGAGCAACGGGCTCGAACCTCGAAACAAATCATCTTGTTTGCGATTGCCTTGGCGTTCTTCTTGCTTACTTTCTTGCTTTATATCATTTCCAATTTATTGCTTGAGAACTAACCTTTATTTGTGCAATCCTTATTTGTTTACTTTACTTGTTATTTTACTTGTGGAATCTTGTGTTGATATACTTGTTGTGTTACATTGTGAGCTTTTTATTTTCATCATCATACTTGGCATTGATCAATCACACCTCAATACAACACGGTTGCATTGCGCACCTCTAACCCATTTAAGGGAATTGGGAGGAAGGAGTTCAGAACCTCGCAAGGGGTATTCGGCTCTTAGTCGTGTTTTTGAGAGATTGTTGCATCACTCATTTCATAAGTTTAAAAAGATCATTAGATTAGCAATTACACCTATTCACCCCCCCTCTAGGTGTATTTCAATTGGTATCAGAGCTTGGACTCTAGGATTTGGCTTAACAACCTTAGAGAGATCCTCATATTGCTAATCATTTCATTCATTTCCACATAGTAAACATGGCCGATGGTATTAAGACACCCCTAAGTTTGATGGACTTAACTTTCCCATATGGAAGGTTAAGATGACTGTTTTCTTGCAATCTCTAGGTAGCCGAGTTGCAAAGGCCGTGACTAAACAATTTAGTGCCCCCGATGGTGATGAATCTACTTGGTCCGAAATTGAGACCAAGGAGTTTGATGCCAATGCTAGGCTCATTATGCACTCCTACAAGCCCTCAATGATGATGACATAGCTAGAGTCATCCATTGCAAATCCGCCTATGAGATTTGGACCCATTTGCTAGTAACACATGAGGGGACATCACAAGTGAAGAGGGCCAAGATAGACCTTCTTCGGTCCCAATATGAAAATTTTAGCATGCAAGAACATGAAACCATAGATGATATGGTTACTAAATTTACTAAGATTACTAATGGGCTTTCTTCTCTAGGTGAAGAGATCAACAACGACCAAAGGGTGAGAAAGATCATCCGGGCTCTTCCTCCATCATGGGAAGTGAAAGCTACAACATTGAAGGAACTCAATGATAAAGATGAGATTGAGCTCATCGGACTCATTGGGAATTTAAAAACCCATGAGATGGAGAGGAAGGCAAGGGAGGACATGGCACCCTCAAAAAGAAGACCATTGCCTTCAAAAGTCATGCTACCTACTCCGACGAAGATGACGAAGAAGAAGATGACGAGGAGCTCTCACTTCTAGTCAAAAATGTCCGGAGGATGTACAACAAGGCAAAGTTCCAAGGAAGGAGGAGATGGCAAGGAGGCAAGGAAGAAAGGAAGATCATTTGCTTTAATTGCCAAAAGCCGGGACACATTGTAGCGGAGTGTCCGGACCAAGTGAAGCCATCTTCATCCAAGAAGCCATACAAGAAGAAGGCTATGAAAGCAACATGGGATGACGAAAGTGAATCCGAGGAGGAGATCGACACCGCCAATATGTGCTTCATGGCAAATGAGAGCACAAGCAAGGTAACCCCCTCAACTCTTCTTGATGATGATTTATCCATGGATGAACTAGGAGAAGCATTTATAGAACTTTCTCAAAATTATGACTTCATGAAGAAAAAGTACTTGAAAATGAAAAAGGATAATGAATCTTTGAATATTCAAGTGTTAAATCTTTCTAAAGAAAATAATGACTTGCATTCTTCTTTAGTTTCCACTAAAAATGATTTTGAAAAATATAAGATTGCTTGTAAAGGAAAGACCCCATTTGTAGATTCTAATGAGATTGCCATGCTTAAGGAAAGATTAGACTCATTAGATGTTGTTTTGAAAAAGTGTAGTGAGTTTGATAAGAAGAAGATGGAGAATATGTTTCCTAAGAAACAAGCTCCTAAGAAAAATATTCATCATGCTCATGCTCATGCTCATGTACATGCTACACAACCTATGCATCATGGTAAACCCACAAAGCATGCTCACACTTCACATACACACCATGCATTCATGTATAGAAAAGTGTACTCATGTTCACATTGTGGACGGAAAGGACACTTAGCTAATTTTTGTTATGATAGACTAAGTGCATCACATCATAATGTTTGGGTTCGTAACACTAACTTTCAAGGACCCAAGAAAGTTTGGGTACCAAAGTCAACTATTGTTTTAAATGATGTAGGTACTTTCCAAAGCTCAAAGACGTAGAGGTTTATGGTATCTTGATAGCGGTTGCTCAAGGCACATGACTTGGGACATCAACAACTTTGCAACCCTATCAAGATATCATGAAGGTGGCACCGTCACCTTCGGAGATGACGCCAAGGGTAAAATCATTGGTATTGGTAATGTAAAGCTTGGCACTTCTCCTTTAATTAAAAATGTAGTTTTAGTAGACGGGCTCAAGCATAATCCTTGAGCATCAGTCAATTATGTGATAAAGGATTTAATGTTATTTTTGATGATATTGCTTGTAAAATAGTTGACAAAAATTCTAATGTTTGTGTATTTTCCGGTTTTCGTGAAAGTAATGTATATATGATAGATATGCTAAATATGTCTTGTAATATAACTTGTTTAAAAGCCCTCGATGACGACTCTTGGTTGTGGCATAGGAGATTAGGGCACGTTTCATTTGACCATATTTCTAGGCTTAACTCTAAGGAAATGGTGAAGGGTATTCCTTCATTGAACTTTGAAAAGGACCGAGTTTGTGACACATGTCAATTTGGGAAACAAACTAAGTCCTCATTCAAATCAATTAAGGATATCATGTCATCACGTCCATTGGAGCTAATCCACATGGATTTATTTGGCCCTACACAAACCAAAAGTTTAAGTGGGAGTAGATTTGCTTATGTTTTAGTAGATGATTTTTCGCGTTTTACTTGGGTTTATTTTCTTGAACATAAAAGTCAAACCTTTTCACATTTTCAAGCCTTTAAGAAAAGAGTTGAAAAGGAAAATGACTCCTCAATAATTAAAATAAGAAGTGATAGAGGAGGTGAGTTCATTAACCTTCCCTTTACCACTTTTTGTGAGGAACATGGAATAAAACATGAACTTTCTTGTCCTAGAACTCCACAACAAAATGGAGTAGTTGAGCGGAAAAATCGTACTTTACAAGAGATGGCTAGGACAATGTTAAATGAATATGGTCTACCACATTATTTGTGGGCCGAGGCCGTTCATACTTCATGTTACATTGCAAATCGTGTTTTCCTATGTAAAAATACTACTAAGACTTCTTATGAGATGTATTTTTCTAGAAAACCTAATGTTTCTTATTTCAAAGTGTTTGGTTGCAAATGTTTTGTTTTAAATACAAATATTAATTGGGGAAAATTTGATGCAAAAGCATATGAGGCTATTTTTGTAGGTTACTCAAATACTAGTAAGGCTTATAGAGTCTTCAATAGGTCAACTTTGACTATTGAGGAATCTATTCATGTTAAATTTGAGGAATCTAACAAGTTTGTTAAGAATTGTGTAGAAATTGATGCTTTAGATGAAGGTTTGGAGAAAGTGACCTTGGAGGATGCTTCTACCATGGGAGACAAGCCAAAGGATGGTGATGGAAGTGAAGCCAAAGTGGAAGAGGCTCAAGGAAATGAACATCAAGCAAATGAAGAGGAGCCCTCTCAACCACTACCAAAGGATTGGAGATTCAATCCTCATCATCCCAAGGACCTCGTCATAGGTGAAGTATCAAAAGGGGTAACCACTCGCTCTAAGATTCAAGATTTTTGTGGTAATTTTGCTTTTATTTCACACATAGAACCTAAAAATGTCCTCGAGGCCGAGGCCGATTCATATTGGTTGCTTGCAATGCAAGAGGAGCTCAATCAATTTGAGCGCAACCAAGTTTGGCACCTTGTTCCTCGGCCCCAAGATAGACCAACTATTGGCACTAAATGGATCTTTAAGAACAAGTTGGATGAATCGGGTAATGTAGTTAGAAAACAAGGCTAGGTTAGTTGCCCAAGGTTACACTCAAATCGAGGGAATCGATTTTGAAGAAACCTTTGCACCCGTAGCACGGCTCGAAGCCATACGGATGACCTTAGCATATGCCTCATTTAAAGATTTTAAGTTATTTCAAATGGATGTAAAGAGTGCTTTTCTTAATGGTTATATTGATGAGGAGGTGTATGTTGAACAACCCCCCGGTTTGTTGATCCTACACACCCTAATTATGTTTATAAATTAGATAAAGCACTATATGGTTTGAAACAAGCCCCTAGGGCTTGGTATGAAAGATTGTCTTCATTTTTGATTTCAAATGATTTTAAGAAAGGAAAAGTTGATAAAACATTATTTACCAAACATATAGATCAAGATATCCTCATAGTTCAAATTTATGTTGATGACATTATTTTTGGATCTACTAATGTTTCACTTTGCAAGAATTTTGAGTCATGCATGAAAAAGGAATTTGAGATGTCTATGATGGGGGAGCTCAACTTCTTCCTTGGACTTCAAATCAAGCAACGTAGTGATGGGACATTCATCAACCAAGCCAAGTACACCAAAGAACTCATCAAGAGGTTCGGGCTTGAAGGATCCAAAGTAGCAAAGACTCCCATGGCAACCACTACGAAACTTGACAAGGACGAACAAGGTAAGGAAGTTGACATCAAATTATTTCGTAGCATGATTGGTAGTTTACTCTATCTTACGGCTAGTAGGCCGGATATAATGTTTTCCGTATGTTTATGTGCACGTTTTCAATCATGTCCTAAGGAATCACACTTAATAGCGGTAAAACGCATAATTAGGTATCTTAAGGGCACAATTGATTTAGGTTTGTGGTATCCGAAAACTAACCAATTTACCATGACTAGTTATTCGGATGCCGACTATGCCGGTTGTAGGGTAGATAGAAGAGCACAAGTGGCACTTGCCAATTCTTGGGCAATTGTCTTGTGTCTTGGTCTTCCAAGAAGCAAAATAGTGTAGCCCTTTCAACCGCCGAGGCGGAGTATGTAGCAGCCGGAGCTTGTTGTGCACAAGTACTCTGGATGAAACATACTCTTCTCGATTTTGATTTACTTTTTGATCATGTTAAGATTTATTGTGATAATACTAGTGCTATTCACATGACCAAAAATGCTAATCAACATAGTAAAACCAAACATATAGACATTAGATATCATTTTCTTAGAGATCACTTTGAAAAAGGTGACATAGATATTGATTTTGTTTCCACAGATTTTCAACTTGCAGATATTTTCACAAAACCTTTAGATTATGCAAGATTTTCATTTATTTGTGGTGAATTGAATGTATGTAAGATTGATACTTAAAATATCTTAGTTTGTTTTGTTTGGTTTCTAATATGTTTGTTTTGTTTTGTCTTAAATTTTTTTTTTAACCCTTTTTGATGTATGACAAAAAGGGGGAGAAATATAAATATATATAAGTTTGGGAGAAAATATATGGAGGAAAAATATATGGTTGTTTTAAATTTTGTTATTCCTTATGATAGTTTATTTTTTTGGTGATGATATTTTTCAATGCTTTATGTATGCTTACATAGTTGTTCATATTCATGTTAAATACATAGCATTGTTTAAGGGGGAGCTTTCCAAGCTCTTTCCTCTTTTATTTGTTTAATAACTCATATGTTTTGTCATCATCAAAAAGGGGGAGATTGTTGGCCCAAGGTTACAATCAACCCATGTTTAGTGTATTTTGATGATTACAAAACATATTAGTTATGTGTACTAATATAAATTGTTGTTTAAGTGTGTTTCAGGTTTATATATTAAAGAGATGAATTCTTCCCTAAAGGAAGGTACATTGGACTCAAGACAAGTCAAATTGGGCTCAAAGTGCAATATTGAAGATCAAGTGAAGATTGCCCATGTTGAAGTCTTGAAGACCTAGAAGTTTGTAAGTGTAGTTTTTGTTAAAGATAGAATATGTGAAATTTGGCTCTAGGATTTGCACACACACTTGTTTTGAATGTTTCTTTTTTAAAATTGTTTATTTCTAAGTTTATGCCTTAGTTTATACATACATGTACTCAAAGCTTTATATCTTCAAAAACTTGTTTAAAACATGATATAAACTATTTTCTGCATAACACTTAGCTTCAGATTTTTTTAAAGAATTTTTACAAAATTTTCTATCTCAAAAATCTGCCCAAAAAATATCTATTTCAGGCAGACCGGTCGACCGGCAGTCGACCGGCTGCTGTGTCCAGACATGCACAGGCTGTGCATGTCTGTCGGTCGACTGACCTACATACCGGTCGACCGGAAAAAGAGATGTTTTGCTCTCTGTATCTTTTCGGTCGACTGGGTCGGTCGACCGATAGAAGGAAACTGTGTTTCCTTTGTTGGATCGGTCGACTGGCAGTCGACCGAAGCTCCAACGGCTTTTTTGCCAGCAGGGACCCGGTCGACCGGCAGTCGACCGGTAGGCCTGCATCAGCCATAACGGCTCTTTCTTCTTTTGGAATTTCTGAAAATCTGTTTTGGTTTTTCTCTTTAACAGAGTTTTTAGGAGTTGTTGGGACTCTTTTTCTGATCAAATTAGCTGGAAAAATCAGAGTTTAACCTATTCTCTCCCTATAAATAGTGGGGAATAGGCCTTAGTTATTTACCAAGAAAAATACAAGTTTTCATAGTTTTCAAGAGAAAGAGAAAAATAGTTTAAAGCTTTCATTTCCATTCTTTCAAAATTAGTTTTTCAGTTGTTGTTTGATCTCTAATATCACTCTACAACTGAAGCTTTTCTCACCACACTTCATAGAGCCAAAAATTTCATATTCTTTCTATAGGTGAAGTTGTAAAAGAGTGAGAGTGTTTGTAAAAGAGTGTTGTGGTCTAGTTAAAGATCACTATTTGTAATTCTTGTTCTTGTGGAGACAAGCTCCTCGGTGGAGTTTCTTTGTAAGGTGAAGCTACGGGCTTGAGGTCTTTGGAGGCCTAACTTGTACGGGATCCTAAGGGGATAGTGGAAACCCTTCACGGAGGTGAAGGCGGGGACTAGAGCAACGGGCTCGAACCTCGAAACAAATCATCTTGTTTGCGATTGCCTTGGCGTTCTTCTTGCTTACTTTCTTGCTTTATATCATTTCCAATTTATTGCTTGAGAACTAACCTTTATTTGTGCAATCCTTATTTGTTTACTTTACTTGTTATTTTACTTGTGGAATCTTGTGTTGATATACTTGTTGTGTTACATTGTGAGCTTTTCATTTTCATCATCATACTTGGCATTGATCAATCACACCTCAATACAACACGGTTGCATTGCGCACCTCTAACCCATTTAAGGGGAATTGGGAGGAAGGAGTTCAGAACCTCGCAAAGGGGTATTCGGCTCTTAGTCGTGTTTTTGAGAGATTGTTGCATCACTCATTTCATAAGTTTAAAAAGATCATTAGATTAGCAATTACACCTATTCACCCCCCCTCTAGGTGTATTTCAATGTATACTTTAGTTTGTACATGACATGCATATGCCTTGAAGTTTAAATCGTTTTGATGATTTTCATGTTTTTAGATAAATTCAATTGATAATGAAAATTTAGTTTTCATGTGTTAATGTTTTTAAGGAATTCCACATGAGCTTAATTGAATATTTTCATGTTGATATGTGTCACATAACACTTGTTCACTCACTTTGTTAGTTTTCTCATGATTTTGTTTTCATGAGTATGATATATGCTTTATGGACTTTGAGTGTTTAGTGATCTTGTGATTTACATGTGTTCATGAAAAACTTTTTATTTGATTTCTTACTTGAAGGATTTCGTACTAGTTTATAAGACTTTCCATTTAACTAGTTCGTATTCTTCATTTTGGTAGAGATTTTCAAACATACTATATTTTCAAACCTATTTTTGAAAACCCCTACCTTCTAAGGGCGGTTGGATGGGCGATCATGCTCATGTATGCTTTATAGTGAAAATCATTTTAAACTTGAACATGAATGGGAGAATAGGAATATGAGATATACACTTGATCTTATTGTTGTTTCAATTGGTATCATTGAATTCTTTCAATTGGTATCAATATTGACATTTCTTGTATACTCATATATTTTTATGTATGTATGCTTTCATTTCAAATAGTATCAATTTCGATTGGTATCTAATATTCCATACATATATACTTGTTTATGCTAAGGCTTGAGCTTCAACTTTGTTTCAATTGATTTAGCTTTCAATTGGTATCTTAATTTGAGCCTACGCATAGTTTTAATTGGTATTTCATAAAGGGGGAGAAAATCTTATATTTCATCTTTCAATTGGTATTTAGTATTCCACTCCCTTGCTTTATGATAGAAAGTAATAATTTCAATTTGTATCTTATGCCTAAAGAATAATAATTTCAATTGGTATTAAGATTTATGTTTAGAAATTCAAAATTTGTAATGTTTAATTTCAATTTGTATCAAGATTGTTTATTTACAATTGATATGATGTTTGTTTACTTATCAATTGGTATCAAGATTTTTTGTTTTTCAATTGATATAGTTTCATTTTTAATTGGTATCAATATGCACTTCCTTGACACATTTTTAATTGGTATCATATTTGATTTGACCCCTCATTGATATTGTTTTTGTTTTAGACAAAAAGGGGGAGAACATTTTGTTTTTGATACATCCCTTTATTGATTCTTTGTTTTGAACAAAAAGGGGAGCAGAATATATTTTTATTATTTTTATTTTGATTTTAACCCCTTTGTTGATGATTGACAAAAAGGGGGAGAAGAATTTGAGTTTATATGCATGTTTTATGTTTTTATTAAGTTCAATTGGTATCAAAAGCGAGTTTATATGCATGTTTGTATGCATGTTTATGTTTTTATTAAGTTCAATTGGTATCAAAAGTATTATTTAAAGAACATGTTTATTTTGGTAACAAGAGCTTGTAAAAGAGATCATTAGTTTTGTTTTGCATATATTAAGTTTAATTGGTATCTAGAGCACATGTTTATTTTTGGTAACAAGAGTTTGTAAAAGAGATCATTAGTTTTGTTTTGCATATATTAAGTTTAATTGGTATCTAGAGCATGTTTATTTGTTTTTGAAATTTTCATTGGTATCTAGAACCTTTTATTGTTTTATGCATATCTATGCATGTTTCGTGTTTCATATTCATTGCATATTTATGTTTATTTGTTTATGCATGAGTTAAGGGGAGCTTCTTTGAAGCTTAACTTTAATCCATGCATATATAACTCCATGAGTTTTGTCATCATCAAAAAGGGGGAGATTGTTGGCCCAATGGCCTTCCACTCTAGTTTTGATGATGATTAACTCATGTAGTTATGTGTACTAATAATCTTGTGATTTTAGTTTCAGATCATTAATCAAGATATTAGTTGGTGATTAGCTTCAACAAGATGATTTGGAAGCTATTCATGTGGTGATTCAAGAGCCCGAGCGTCAAGGTCATATATAGCACTCAAAGGAGTCAAGCTCGGTGGATCACGAAGTTTTGGATCGAGTCGGCTTGGAGACGGCGCTCTACAAGAAGACATCGGTACCGTAGTTTAGTTTTGTGTTTAGATCCAATTTGTAAAGATTAGAATAGTATGATATGCTCAAGTTCACAACACACACGTTTCATGTTTTGGTTTTCGTTTTTGGTTTAACCGATCTTGGTTTACATGAATAGATATTATATCAAAACAAGTTTACATAGTTTAATGTATATTAGATTTGTTCTATATACATGCATGCTTCAACTATTTAAACAAACTTAGCTTGATAGTCTATTTCATGTGTTTTATGTTTTGATATTTTTAACAAAACATATTTTTGGAATTAAAGTCAAAAACATGGATATATATATATATATATGTGTGTGTGTGTGTGTGTGTGTGTGTGTGTGTGTGTGTGTGTGTTTCTTGTATATTGGATTTCTATCCATATACAACATGCTTCAAAGTGTTTAAATATCATGTTTTTGTATTTGGATGAGTTTTGGACAAAACGTATTTTCTATTCAAAAATCCAAGTTTTAGAAAATAAGGTTTTTGGTTTTTGGCAAAAATTTCTATAACACAAAAATGGTCCATATTGTTTGAAATTTATGTTGAAATTTTTAACACAAGTTTATATTTCATTGTAAAATGATAAAACTATTTTTGTGTAATTTTAGAGATTTTATGAGAATTTATTGGATAATAAATACCTTGTTTTTCTGGCCCAGAACTGGCTCTGCCAGGCTAGGTCGGTCCACCGCTACGGTCGACCGGACCAAGTAGCCGGTCGACCGTAGCGGTCGACCGACGTGTATGGATACGTGCACGCTGGCTGGCCCATAAGTCAGTCGACCGCACGGTCGACCGACTGAGAGCAGGTTGCTCTCTGTTTGCGCACGGTCGACCGAGCGGTCGACCGGCCAGAGAGCCGTTGCTCTCTGGTTCTGGGGCCGGTCGACCGCCCGGTCGACCGGTAGCTGCCAGCAGTCAAAAGTGACCATTGGCCGGTCGACCGGTAGTTCTTTTTTGGCAGAAATGCTGCCATCGGCTATATTTTTCTGGGGGCTATAAATACCCCATTAATGGCCAGTTTTCACTAAGATTTTAAGAGCTAATTTTTCCCTACTCTCTGGTATTTTCACAGTAATCAAAAGAAGTTTTTGGACTTTAAATTGAACAATCTATTTGGTGTTTTTGCTAGGGTTTGGAAAATCAAGAAAAAGTTTTTGGGAAAAGATTTTGATTCAATTTCTTCATCTTGGTTTCTAATTTTTCTCAAAAATTTTCTTTGAGTTTTTGATTTCCATTCCTTTGGTTTTCTTCACACTTGAGCTACATCTACTTTCTTATTCTATAGGATCTTTGTGTGGGAGAAAGAAATTGTTTGTGGTTGTTTGTTAGACCACCAAGTTGTAAACCCTTCATTTGCTTGGCTTTGTGCCTTTCCCTCATTGTGTTGAGGAGGTTGTGCAAGTGGGTTGTATCCCTCAAGTGGTGAGGTGATTCTTGTGTAAGCTTTGTGCTAATCCCTCAAGAAGGAGGTTGTGGTTGTAAGGAGAGGAGTTGAGTACTCCTTGTAATTGTTATTGCCCCAAATCTTCGGTGGAGGTTCCCTTTGTCGGAGTCCTTTGTGGACAAGCTAGTGGAGTTGAAATCCTTCTGGGTGAAGGCGGGGATGTAGAGCTGGGTGCTCGAACCTCGAAACATATCTTATTGTTTGCGCTTGTTCCCTTGACTCTTACTCTCTCTCTCTCTTTACTTTGTGCCTTGCATCATTTCTATATTAATCATTCATACTTATATGCTTGGCTTGGTTGTGTGTGCATCACTTGTTGCTTGCATCTTGTGTAATTGTAATTAGTTTTTAAATTCCCCATTAAGTTCAATAGATTAGCTTTATCACCTATTCACCCCCCCTCTAGGTGATTTCACGACGCGTGGCCTCATCTCGCCTTCCAAATCCTTCTGCTGCCTATAAATACTGCATTTTCAGACCTGAGATGGGGCGACAGAGAGCAGTAGCTAGGATTTCTCCCTTCTAGTTATAGAGTAGGATTTTCTTCTCTTTTCTTTTGTATTTTTCTTCATTTTTAGATCTTGTAGTAGGGCTGAGTTGATCCGGAGAGAAAGAGATATTGATGTAATAGAGAGAGTGACAATCTATGTAAATGTGTCTCCTTCTTCTATATTATAACCTTCTCCATCTTTTACATGGTGCTTCACTAGTTTTCTCTTCATGGAAATCTAACTACTAACCACTGACTAGCTAACTTCTTACTTGATAATCCATATGAATCTAATAGCATCTATAATGTAACCCCCTGATCCCCGGTGTACGTATTACCGTATCGGTACGCGATACGACGTACAAAAATTGATTTGACCTCCGTAGTAGTCCGATTGAGCCGATTTCAGTTTTAAAAATTATTTTCTAATATTTTAGATTTTTCAGGATTTTCTGGAATTTTCCTAGAGTATTTTGGAAAATCTCCGTAGTCGGTGTCGACTGATACCGATTACCGGCCTTCCGATTTTTATCTCACAAACGGAGTAGAATTTTGAGAATCGGCTTTCACCGTGTGTCTTAGAATCATGTTATCTACGTTCGGGTATTTTTTGGGATTTTTCTAAATTTATCGAAAATCTGGCCAAACCGGTGTCGCCCGTATCGGCGAGACACTCCGGGATTTTTAATTGGCAAACCGGATTGAGTTTCGACAAACCGTCTTCATCTTACGCCTCAGGATAATATTCTTTATTTCTGTAATTTTTAGGCACCGTTCGAAGCTAGTCGAATATGGGGCCAATATAATAAATATATATATTAATTTATTTAATTATTTTCCTTCCTTTTCTTTTCCTTTCTTCCACTTCCTTCTCCCTTCTTCTCCTGGCTTCCAGCGAACGCCACCGACCCATTCAACCGACTCTCTCCCTCTCTTATATCTCTCTCTCTAATTCAAATTCTCTCTAATCTCTCTCTACAAAACCCTCTCTCTCCCCTAATCCTCTCTCACACCCTCTCTCTCTCTTACTCCCATCCCTCTCTCTGGGTCAGCGGCGTCCTGACCCACGCCCGCCGCCAGTGGCCGGCGTGCCACCGGCGCGCCTCCTCGGGCCACGCGCCGCAGGCGCCGCCCGGGCGCTGCCGCGTCCCGGCCGGCGTCACGCCGGAGGCCGGCGCCCCTCCAGGTGCCGCCCCTCCCCTCCTCCCCTTTTTCTTATCATCTGCAGCCTCCCTCTCTCTCACTCTCTTCCTTCCACACTCTCACTCTCTCCCTCTCTGCCTCGCGGCCGGAGCCGCCACCGCCGTCGCCGCCGGCGGCCGGGATCGCCGCCGGCGGGCTCCTCTCGCCGCCGGCCAGCTGGGCTGGCCGGCTGGCTGGTGAGGGCGGCAGCAGCAAGCTGCTGCTGCCCCTCCTCTTCCCTTGTGGGTTTGGGTTTGAACCCAAACCCAATTACCTCTATTGGGTTTCTTTAAAACCCAATAACCCCAATCCAATACCCATTAACCCGTAAACCCATACCCATTTAACTTAAATCAAATGGGTTTGGGTTGTAGATATGGACCCGACTCGTTATGAGCCTAAACCCGCATCCAAAAACATTACAGGTATTTTTACAGAAAACCCCCTGTCACTTTTCAGTATTTGCATTTTAAATATTATTTACATAATTAACCCTATTTGTTATGATTCAGTATTCGGGCGATCTCGGGAGCATCCGGACTCCGATTTGGACGATTCTGGGTCCGTTACGATCATGGGAACGAGAGCTACTGCTCCACGGCTAGTTTGTGAGTGTTTTTATTTTATAAATTACCTTTTTAGTCTATTAATTGCACTTGATTGACTTCTTGATATAAAACATGATCCGGTATATCCTAATTGGTAAACAATATTAAAACACTGTAATAAACACGGTATTTAGTAAATGCCTGACTGATCTCGAGTATGTCCTGTTCCTGTACCACTGACACCCGGCCCACCATAGCCCCATAGGCTTGGACCCTATTATGTCATGCATCGTGACACAGTTACCTTACATACTGCTCTACAGGTACGCTAGGACACTACACCGTCATTATACACGAATGCGAGATACTGTTATTTCCTGCACTGCTATCATCCTTACATGGCTACCGTAGTTTAAGAGACGGACATGATATTATTTTATACACGGATCACTGTTAGGACATATACGAGTGATACACCGATATATTGCTACACATATAGGTTCCACTGATACACGGATATAACCATGCACGGACTACTGCATTTCATATTAGCATGATCATTATACACATTTATGTTATGTTTACATATTATGGTTACACATGCCTGTATGGTTTCTCTATTCTTGTCATATAGATCCCCGTTCATGCTACATGTATTATTGTTCTATTCTTAACATATGGATCCCCGTTCATGTTACATGTATTATTATTTCATGTTACTGTATTCATGTTATAGGATTGTTACCTGTTACTGATATGGATATTCCTGTTACTGGACATGAGAGCTGTTGATATGCGATATGTGGACTTCCACATCTATTGATTCTGTTATATTGTTCCCGTGATATTGTTCACGTTCTATTGTTCTCGATATATTGTTCCCGATTCATGTTATATTGTTCTATGCTATCAACAGAGCTCTGGTCCAGTTATCATGTTACCCGTATCATGTACTGTTAATTGTTCTTGTTACATTGGATACTTGACATAACAGATCATAATGATAACTGGGGTATGGTGGAGACTTGATGGTTGATTAGATCTTATCGGGTGATGTACTGGATCCATATTGTTTTCCCACTGCAGGGGACGGTAGGAGGGCTGCCTACCAATTGCTCCATGAGCTCTTGTTACTTGATTCATGCTCCCCTCTTAGCGGAGGGCCCTGGTCCTGGCAGCCAGGGGCTTGTTTAAGGCCGTGATCCCGGGTATGCACGGGATACATCCACCCGATAAGAACTCCTCGACCATGGGTTTCCAATTAACATAATAAAACAGTATACACAATAGTGGACGTCGGGAACACTTGTTATTTGGTTACTCTCTCGTTTGGATAATGGTACCCGTAGGCCATGTCCGGATGGGTTGATTGGAGTGCGGGCTCTAGTATGAACTGCCAGTGGTATGGGACACTGGAAGAGAGTAATTAAAATACCATGTGGTACTGATTGCTACTATTGTATAAATAACATGACTTGCCTGATACATGCTTCCTACTTGTTTTCCTATTGTATCGTTGTACTTCTTATTGTACCTGATCATTTATCTGTTACCATGTTACATGTCTATTTATTATTTTACCTGGTGCATGTTACACTTTCTGTAGTGACATCCTACATGTTACATGTATATTCTTCATGTTCACTTCATATATCTTCTTCATTGCATATATCCTATCTGCTATATTGCATATGCCCATCTGCATGTTTATTTCACGTCACTACTAGCATGTTCATGACTATCATGTCACCACTTGCATGTTCATGACTATCAGGTCACCACTAGAAAACATTATTGATAATAGACACTGGATACGAAGATAGACATGACCCGAGGATAACTGGCTTAGGGATGATATTAAAAGAGGACATGTATATATATATTTCTCTACGTACATGTTTATCTATTTCCACTGCTTATGATATCCTTATTATATGGTATCACTTGTCCAACCACATGTACTATATATTATTATCATACTTGTAGTACTATTGTACATATTACTGCCTCCTTTATTTTACCACTCACTAGGTCGCTTTCTGACGACCCTGGGTTTGTATGCCCAGATTGGAGATCCGAGTTACCGTAGCTCCAGAGAGTGCCTTGGGGTCACATGGGAGATTTCTCATCGGGACTATTCCTAGGTATTTTAGTATTTTATTTCCGTTATCTTGTTTGTCTTCATCTTTCATATCTGTTATGATTACTGACCCTCTACTGCAGGTATTCTTATACTTATCTCATGCTGGACCCCAGGTATTTATGGAGGTTATGTACTGTATTGAGGCTTAACGTACGCGTGAGCGTGTTTACACCTCGCGTATGTACGTCGCCATAACGTCCCCGTACCTGCGGGAACGGGGCGTTACACAGTGGTATCAGAGCTTAGGTTCACACCTAGTGTGGGTAACCACCTGGGTCAATCCTCGGGCTCTTACCAACAGTACAATCAGGTTCAGATTAACTGATCTGTATCTGAACTTGGGGTTCCAGTCACGAGTACAAGAATACTAGGACTTTGATAATTTATTCCTTAACTCGTCTGTATTCCTTCTTTCCTTTCAGTTGTTCCTCAGAACATCCGATTTCCTTCTCGATTTCTTTACATCGTCTTGCTTCCCATCAGTTCGGACTAGTTCACTACCATATTTCTCCGTCCCGAGTACCTTATAGATATCAGAGTGCGCAGCGGAAGTGTCGTGGACCCGTCACATTTAGGCTTTGGGGCTGAAAATATTGATTCCCCTCCTGATTTGAAATTGCGAGAACGCAATTTTCTGTAAGGTGGGGAGAAATGTAACCCCCTGATCCCCGGTGTACGTATTACCGTATCGGTACGCGATACGACGTACAAAAATTGATTTGACCTCCGTAGTAGTCCGATTGAGCCGATTTCAATTTTAAAAATTATTTTCTAATATTTTAGATTTTTCAGGATTTTCTGGAATTTTCCTGGAGTATTTTGGAAAATCTCCGTAGTCGGTGTCGACTGATACCGATTACCGGCCTTCCGATTTTTATCTCACAAACGGAGTAGAATTTTGAGAATCAGCTTTCACCGTGTGTCTTAGAATCATGTTATCTACGTTCGGGTATTTTTGGGGATTTTTCTAAATTTATCGAAAATCTGGCCAAACCGGTGTCGCCCGTATCGGCGAGACACTCCGGGATTTTTAATTGGCAAACCGGATTGAGTTTCGACAAACCGTCTTCATCTTACGCCTCAGGATAATATTCTTTATTTTCTGTAATTTTTGGGCACCGTTCGGAGCTAGTCGAATATGGGGCCAATATAATAAATATATATATTAATTTATTTAATTATTTTCCTTCCTTTTCTTTTCCTTTCTTCCACTTTCTTCTCCCTTCTTCTCCTGGCTTCCAGCGAACGCCACCGACCCATTCAACCGACTCTCTCCCTCTCTTATATCTCTCTCTCTAATTCAAATTCTCTCTAATCTCTCTCTACAAAACCCTCTCTCTCCCCTAATCCTCTCTCACACCCTCTCTCTCTCTTACTCCCAACCCTCTCTCTCTGGGTCAGCGGCGTCCTGACCCACGCCCGCCGCCAGTGGCCGGCGTGCCACCGGCGCGCCTCCTCGGGCCACGCGCCGCAGGCGCCGCCCGGGCGCTGCCGCGTCCCGGCCGGCGCCCCTCCAGGTGCCGCCCCTCCCCTCCTCCCCTTTTTCTTATCATCTGCAGCCTCCCTCTCTCTCACTCTCTTCCTTCCACACTCTCACTCTTTCCCTCTCTGCCTCGCGGCCGGAGCCGCCACCGCCGGCGGCCGGGATCGCCGCCGGCGGGCTCCTCTCGCCGCCGGCCAGCTGGGCTGGCCGGCTGGCTGGTGAGGGCGGCAGCAGCAAGCTGCTGCTGCCCCTCCTCTTCCCTTGTGGGTTTGGGTTTGAACCCAAACCCAATTACCTCTATTGGGTTTCTTTAAAACCCAATAACCCCAATCCAATACCCATTAACCCGTAAACCCATACCCATTTAACTTAAATCAAATGGGTTTGGGTTGTGGATATGGACCCGACTCGTTATGAGCCTAAACCCGCATCCAAAAAACATTACAGGTATTTTTACAGAAAACCCCTGTCACTTTTCAGTATTTGCATTTTAAATATTATTTACATAATTAACCCTATTTGTTATGATTCAGTATTCGGGCGATCTCGGGAGCATCCGGACTCCGATTTGGACGATTCTGGATCCGTTACGATCGTGGGAACGAGAGCTACTGCTCCACGACCAGTTTGTGAGTGTTTTTATTTTATAAATTATCTTTTTAGTCTATTAATTGCACTTGATTGACTTCTTGATATAAAACATGATCCGGTATATCCTAATTGGTAAACAATATTAAAACACTATAATAAACACGGTATTTAGTAAATGCCTGACTGATCTCGAGTATGTCCTGTTCCTGTACCACTGACACCCGGCCCACCATAGCCCCATAGGCTTGGACCCTATTATGTCATGCATCGTGACACAGTTACCTTACATACTGCTCTACAGGTACGCTAGGACACTACACCGTCATTATACACGAATGCGAGATACTGTTATTTCCTGCACTGCTATCATCCTTACATGGCTACCGTAGTTTAAGAGACGGACATGATATTATTTTATACACGGATCACTGTTAGGACATATACGAGTGATACACCGATATATTGCTACACATATAGGTTCCACTGATACACGGATATAACCATGCACGGACTACTGCATTTCATATTAGCATGATCATCATACACATTTATGTTATGTTTACATATTATGGTTACACATGCCTGTATGGTTTCTCTATTCTTGTCACATAGATCCTCGTTCATGCTACATGTATTATTGTTCTATTCTTAACATATGGATCCCCGTTCATGTTACATGTATTATTATTTCATGTTACTGTATTCATGTTATAGGATTGTTACCTGTTACTGATATGGATATTCCTGTTACTGGACATGAGAGCTGTTGATATGCGATATGTGGACTTCCACATCTATTGATTCTGTTATATTGTTCCCGTGATATTGTTCACGTTCTATTGTTCTCGATATATTGTTCCCGATTCACGTATATTGTTCTATGCTATCAACAGAGCTCTGGTCCAGTTATCATGTTACCCGTATCATGTACTGTTAATTGTTCTTGTTACATTGGATACTTGACATAACAGATCATAATGATAACTGGGGTATGGTGGAGACTTGATGGTTGATTAGATCTTATCGGGTGATGTACTGGATCCATATTGTTTTCCCACTGCAGGGGACGGTAGGAGGGCTGCCTACCAATTGCTCCATGAGCTCTTGTTACTTGATTCATGCTCCCCTCTTAGCGGAGGGCCCTGGTCCTGGCAGCCAGGGGCTTGTTTAAGGCCGTGATCCCGGGTATGCACGGGATACATCCACCCGATAAGAACTCCTCGACCATGGGTTCCAATTAACATAATAAAACAGTATACACAATAGTGGACGTCGGGAACACTTGTTATTTGGTTACTCTCTCGTTTGGATAATGGTACCCGTAGGCCATGTCCGGATGGGTTCGACTGGAGTGCGGGCTCCAGTATGAACTGCCAGTGGCATGGGACACTGGAAGAGAGTAATTAAAATACCATGTGGTACTGATTGCTACTATTGTATAAATAACATGACTTGCCTGATACATGCTTCCTACTTGTTTTCCTATTGTATCGTTGTACTTCTTATTGTACCTGATCATTTATCTGTTACCATGTTACATGTCTATTTATTATTTTACCTGGTGCATGTTACACTTTCTGTAGTGACATCCTACATGTTACATGTATATTCTTCATGTTCACTTCATATATCTTCTTCATTGCATATATCCTATCTGCTATATTGCATATGCCCATCTGCATGTTTATTTCACGTCACTACTAGCATGTTCATGACTATCATGTCACCACTTGCATGTTCATGACTATCAGGTCACCACTAGAAAATATTATTGATAATAGACACTGGATACGAAGATAGACATGACCCGAGGATAACTGGCTTAGGGATGATATTAAAAGAGGACATGTATATATATATTTCTCTACGTACATGTTATCTATTTCCACTGCTTATGATATCCTTATTATATGGTATCACTTGTCCAACCACATGTACTATATATTATTATCGTACTTGTAGTACTATTGTACATATTACTGCCTCCTTTATTTTACCACTCACTAGGTCGCTTTCTGACGACCCTGGGTTTGTATGCCCAGATTGGAGATCCGAGTTACCGTAGCTCTAGAGAGTGCCTTGGGGTCACATGGGAGATTCCTCATCGGGACTATTCCTAGGTATTTTAGTATTTTATTTTCGTTATCTTGTTTGTCTTCATCTTTCATATCTGTTATGATTACTGACCCTCTACTGCAGGTATTCTTGTACTTATCTCATGCTGGACCCCAGGTATTTATGGAGGTTATGTACTGTATTGAGGCTTAACGTACGCGTGAGCGTGTTTACACCTCGCGTATGTACGTCGCCATAACGTCCCCGTACCTGCGGGAACGGGGCGTTACATATAAGGTCTTTCTCTTGCAAGATCTATTGATGGCTAATGATGATGGATTCTAACATTCTAACATCTAACCACTAACAAGCTAACTTGCAATGTCTTCTTTATTTCATGCTCGCCTTTATTTGATTTTGATGATCTAATAGTACCTTACATCTTATTGTGTGGAATGAATGTGTTTAAATGTGAAAAACTATTTCATGTGCCATGCTTTGTATTGTCTCTTAAAGAAGCCAAGGACTAGTGATGGCCAAGAATTCATGTGAGACAACTATCACTAAAATGTTAGCATGTTAGTAGAGCAATTAGTAGTTAGTAGCCATGAGCTTTCTTTCATCATTTTCTTTTTTCTTTACTTTGTTTTAAAATCAATTTAAAAACCCCTTTATAATTTTCTATCATTATTTTCATCGCCTTCTTAGTTCATCATTGTTCTCATCTTCTTCACCACGAGTTTCATCTTCTTTTCTATTTGTTTTTAAACCCACTTTCTAAATCTCTTCACTTTTCACTTCATTTCTATTTACTTGCTTTTAATTTACCGATTCCACAAGCACTCCTCTATTTGTTTTCATATCGCCGTTTTCATCGCCTTCTCCACCTTTCACTTCTAGTTTTCTTTCTTTTACTTTCTTTTTCTTTAACAAAGAAGAAATTGTTAACAACCAATGTGAACAAGAATTGTTAAGGCTTCAATCGCCTTTCATCCCTGTGGATTCGACCCGTATAGCCATCATGCTATATTGGAAGTATCGAGGAAGCCAAAGCACACACACGCTTTCACTGAATTTACAAAATACACACATTTTCAAGTGTTGATTTCACTCTGATCAATTTGCCCCTCAGAATTTCCTGTCAGTTAGAAAATTCAGATTGCTCACTCACTTGTTTCACTCTATATCTTGTCGTTCTCTTATTTTGTGATGATTGTGATGCTCTCATCTCCTCTCCTTTTTTAAGGAAGGCTTTGACCTTGGTATCCCACACCAACTCACCGATTGATGGGAATTCAAAAGGGTGCATGGAATTTAAAAGGTTGCCAATTACTCTCCCAATTGATGGGAGAACCAAAGGGGTGCATGGAATTGTGTGGTAGACGAAGAGTTTTTTCATCATGTCGCTGGACATTCCCATTAAGTTCTCCCTCTTATAAAATCTTCTCTCTAGATTCTAGCAAAGAAAATTCTCTCTTTCTCCTCCTCTAAAATTCTAGTAGCATTCATTTTTTTTCTTGTTCAACATAGTCTTGCGGCATATCCCCACTTATAATCTCACAAAAGAAGTTAGATCAGTAGAATGGGGTTCCTATCGCTAGGGGATTATCACTTTGGTCAGTAGTGAGTGTCTGATGAATACTTCTTTAAGGAAGCGAATTCTCGTGTGTTTGCCTCATAGGCTGCAAATTTCATTCTTTAACTTTTGTTTCTCTTTACTCTGTAGCAAATTTATTTATAATAGATTATAATCAAGGATAAATGTGGAAAACACTTCGGTGCTATCAGAACTATAAAAACTTGCATGTTGACCCCTTAGGCCGTTACACCATTAACTTTTCGTCCAAATGGATGATGTGAGTATCCTCAAATCCACTTAATCTCTCTAATTTATTTAGTCACTCTTTTTCTTTAATCGAGATGTTATTAATCTCAATTTTTTTTCTTATTATTTTCTTTCAAGAAAACTAAATAAATTGAGATGTTGGTATTGGTATTGAGGAAATCAAGGAGGAAAGGAAAATGAGGTTTGGTGATAATGGTGGTGGTGGAAAATAGGAGGAAGAGGTGGAGGAGGAGGAGGAGAGAGAGGTATGGCTAGAGTTAGGGTTCAAAGGGATTTTAGATTTGATGACGGTAGTTCTGAGGTGATAATGAAAGTGTCTGTCATGATGTGTAAGGTTATATTGTTGGAGAAGGAGATGGTTGTGGCGGTGATGGAGAGGATGACATGGTGATGACACAAAAGTTTTGATAGTTATTTTTTTGGTAATGGTGATAGCAACGGAGGTGGAGGTGGAGGTAACAAAGGAGGAGGTATTGTGATAGTGAAGTTAGTGGAGGAAAGAAAATAATGATGGTGAAGGTAGAGGTGGTGGTAGTGATGATTTGAGGAAGAGGAGGGGGTGGAGGAGGAGGAGGAGATGATGGTAATGTTTTTTTAAATAAATTAAGTTTAAGGGGTCACGTAATCTACACGTGTTCTCATTTAGTGAAAAATTTAACCCCGCCAGTTTTAGGGATGTAAGTGCAGATTTTTATAATTGAGAAGGGTTTTGTGCAAAATTTCTGATAATACAGAGATGTTCTCCACACATATTTTTGGGCATAAGTGATGATACATCCCTAACCCTAACCCTAACCCTATTTATTATTGTTTTCTTTCTAACAAGTGAAAAACAACTTGCAAGTGGCACCTCCACCACACCATTTCCTAAATGTCTCTGGCTTCTCATATCAAAGCCCTATCCATTCCCATTGTTCTTAGGCTCTCAAAGCAAGAAATACCTGTACCTATGAAGTTCTCATGGTGCAGCTAGCTCTACTGCAAGATAGCTCCCATGCAGTCTTGTCCCTATAACTCCCCAGGCCATGTAAATTGCATTGAGATACAGTAGTGAAGGAGAAGTCCAAAGGGGCCTTGAGCTCTGCATGGTGACAAAGGTTTATCGTCACAAAAAGCGTCAAAGTGTTCTACTTCCCAAGGCTCCTTTAAAGATGTGCTCTTTGTTCATGGAAGTCAAAAAGGACAAATCCCACTGCAAAGTGTGCCAAAAAGAGCTGAACTTGTGTTCATGGCTAGTGTGTGCATGTGTGCAGAATAACAGTCCGTGGTGGACGCTATGATGCATGCTAGAGTCTACACGTGCCTTTTCTCGTGCATACAAAGCTAAGGCTAAGGTTTGTTGAGTCATAGAGTTCATATTGAGGCCACTTCGTTGCCAGAAGAGGGAGAAGATAGAGAAATTTTGGACAGAAGTTCTAAAAAAAATCTAAATAATTTATTCTAAGTATTTCAGTGAATATTTCGAGTGTTTGGTTATGGAAAATTTCGAGTGTGTGTCAAAAAATAAAAAATAAAAAATAAAAAATAACCGAAAGTTACATATTAAGATTTTTTGTAAATAATTAGTCTTAGCGAGAAAATAAAATATTTATAGTCCACCGCTAATAGTTTGGTTTTGGAATTTGATTCTGAAAGGTCTAAAATTCAAGTCTTAGTATCATCTTTTTCTTTAAAAAAATATAAAAAAAATATTATGTTCTCTTCTTTTTATGCTCTTTTAGAGTTTTTTAATTTCCGAATACAAATATCAAAGTAGTCATGAGTGACACTTCCCACATAACATCCACGTAGAATTTATTGAAATTCATGTAATATTCCAATGTTTTCTTTCAAACTACAGAAATATCTAAAGAGCTTAAGAGGAGCTACTTCAGAGATTTCTTTCAAACAAACTAATGGCTCCAAAAGAAGCTTTTGCTTTTATATTTGTTTGACAATCTTTAGAAGTAAGAAGTTGCCAACTGAGCATACTTTCCTCACTTTTGAAATCTTATGGGTTCAAATCTTTACATTTGTGGTAGGGGAGAGGGTTTATCCTAGTAGTTTGTGAAGATTAGTTTATTGTGATCCATTTGTACGTAGAAATACAATTCAGTGTGGACGGACGCTCACACTGAAATTTATAAAATAATAAAATAATAGCTTTAATTCAAGTGATAATTTATAAGTTTAAGTAATTGGAGGTCACAAGTTCAAGTCATGGTTGGTGAAAGATTATTTTTTACTTTTTTTCCTCTCTTGTTATATTACATTTATTGAAATTTTTATTATATTTACGCTCTCGTTTGTCACTGTACGCAGACGTTTTATTCTCTTCATGACGTTTTAAACTTTTTTTCTTTTATTATCCGGCGTGGGCTCTCCCTTGCTAAACATGCTAGAGATCATGAGTTGGATCCTCCCGTTTTGGATCCGCTCAAGCGTTGCCATGCATTTTAAGGCAACATTTTATGTGTACTTCCTTTGTTGCATCAACATTTCATTATAAACACAATGGTTATCTCACTGGAGAATATTAATAGAATAATTTTAGGGAAAAAGGAAAAAGGAAAATATAGGTGAACAAGAAATCCTTTTGGATGCTCAATTTTGAGAACAATATGATTCGGATCCTCTCATTTGCGCTAAAGTTAGAGAACGGTCCAGATCAATAATCTTAAGGGTGCATCATTTTATACATGATTGTGATTTTACTCGAGTGTAAAATAGCTACGTGTACACGTCACCGAGAATATGATGTTAGTTACAGAAAAATTGAATCACAACCGTTTCATTAGGATAAACGATTTGGACCAATCCCTAATTTTAGCGCAAATAATAGGATACAAATTCATGTGCTAGGCCTGTGACAAAGGAGAGGCGGGGCAAAAAAAAAATTGTGATGGACGCCATGAATTCATGGGCTGGGCTTGTCTTCAAATTCCATGCCTTGGTGTTTATCAGTGATCATAACTTCGTGGAGCGATTAACAGTCTGTGAAGGCCCAATTATAAGCCCATCTAGGCCCAGCCTGTTGACGAGTTTTGGATTCTAGACTTTTGTATAGAATTATTTGATTAAGCAGAGCAAAATGCTTAACTGAATGAATTTTGCTCTCTGAAGATGAGATTTGTGGAGATTTTGAGTGAAAATCTGTTGAAGAGAAATGGAAAAGAAAGAGAAAAAGGTGTTTTCTTCTGTCTCAAGCGGAGTAGAAATGAACTATCAAACGCAGCGAACCAAAAGAATATTACTGTTGAAGGGTGTGTTGATTTTTTTTCCCTTTTTATGTCAAGATGATCAACACACAGTATGTCCCTGGAAGTGGGCCTGTCGGTCGGACTTAGGTTAGCAGATATATGCATGATCCCGAGAGGGGTCATTGGGAGGGAGTGAAGTGGATTTTACGGTACATTAAAGATACCATAAATATTGGTTTGGTATTCAAGAAAGATGTTACTGGTAAGCATGAGTGTATGGGATATGTTGATTCCGACTACACAGGAAACCTTGATAAACATTAGTGCCAGTCATAACGGGATATGTGCTTACATTGTCCCAAGTACCAATCAGCTGGCGCTCTACTCTATAATCTACTGTCGCATTGTCTACTATGGAGGCTGAGTATACGGCCGAGACACAGGCCATGAAGGAGACAATTTGGCTTTAAGGGTTGCTTGATGACTTGGGAATTGATCATGATCTGTTGAAGATCAATTGTGATAGCATGAATGTTATGCTATCTATTTGGCAAAAAATCAGGTATATCATGTAAGAACGAAGCACATTGATGTCAAGTTCCACTTTACTCGAGAGATTCTTGATGAAGGTGACATCCAGTTACATAAAATTTACACGAAGGAGAATCCCGCTGATATACTTACTAAGGTTATTCCGGGAGTGAAGTTTGCACATTGTAAAGAATTACTCCATATCCTTCCAGTTGCGTGAGCTTAGTGGAGCTCGTTTGGATGAACAACATATGACTTGATCCCGTTGGGCATGGGTACGTAGGCAACCATAATGATGCAACTAAATTGGAGTCTATATGGTGTTATATTGTGTTTGGCTCAGACTTGAAAAATCTTCACCAAAGCGGAGAATTGTGAGGAGAGGGTAAAATCTTGTTGATAGAGTTTTTTAAATTTTATTGAAGGTTAGCCAAAGATCGATGAAATTAATGGCGAAAAAAATGAGAGCGTATCAGTCGCATCAATGATGGAATTGCACAGGAGGAACCCAACCTAGTCGACTAGAGGGCAATGGCCTAGTCGGCTAATGATACAAACAGATTGTTGGCAAATCTGTTTCACTACAGACTACTCGACTTGGCCAAATACTCAGTCGACTAATAGAAGCAATTAGTCGACTAGAATATTGGCCAATCGACTAATGCAGCTGCAGCGGCCCTGTTTTCAAATCTGATTCAGAATTAGTTTCTGGTCAAATTAAGTGTTTTTGGTTTCTTTTTCTTCGTGGCTTCTTTGGCTATATAAAGAGGGCTATTGTCCCCAATATTTGTAACATGTAATTGATTGATTTAATAAGAACTCTCTCCCCTTACCCCGAGGACGTAGGCAAATTGTCGAACCTCGTTAAATCTCGTGTTCTCTCTTTTCTTTTCTTCGTTTACTTGTTCGTGTGATTGGTGACTATTCTCTGATATCCCTCTTCTCTGTTGCTTGAATTCCCAACACCATCAAAACGAAGATCCGCAAGAGACGAAATCTTGAAGAAATATTGGTAACGAAAACATTGTAAAAAGATGAAATTCTGCTCTAAACCTGAGCAAAGAAAACATTCCTTTTACACACTATGCCCGTGCCAGCCTGAACATTGCAGAAACTTGTGATGCTGGTACAACTTTCAATCTAGGGTTTCTGCCATTAATTAATTAATTACCATCAAACTTATAGTTATTTGGACATCAAAGTGCTAATGTTGTCACATTATATTCTTCTGTTAGTAATGTTATTTTAATGCTTGTTTAGATTAGAAATCAGCACTTATTTGAATCACAATGTGCTTCTTGTATGATATATTTCTTACAAAGGAAATAGTCCTTAAATTATTTTTGCCAAGTACAGGATCAAATCACATGCTTGTAGATAATGCAGGAACCTCATAATATTCTTTTGACCACAATAATGTTATACACATGCTTAATTAGACTCTCATCTTCTTAAAAACTAAGTGGTTAGAATTAGAACAGCACCTCAACAATAAAAAAGAAATTATCTCACAAGCATTTGATTCTAAATGTTAGATATGCTACTATTAGTGTGGCCTAATAATCAAACCTTAACTTGATAAAATAACTTTCATGTTGTTAATATTTCTCTTTTGTTGTGAGATTTCAGTTGGTAGCCCAGCAAAGAATACAAAAGAAAAAGAAATGAGACTGGAAGTTATATTATTGTTGGTACTATCATTATCATAGAGAGAGAGAGAGACCTGGACTTGTATTTATAAGTAGATCAGAGAGAATAATGAGTTGGTGAAAGTCTAAGATGCTTGAATTCTAATTAAAAACTTAAATAGAAATATTATTTTTGGTAAATAGTATTATGTTAATGAATCTTATTAGGTCTCCTCACACTAGATTAGATGAAACTTGCTCATCTGATTGGACCGATAACAATCTAAAACAGAGTTAGGGCTCATAAAAATAGGGGAATAATTTTGGTAAGGGGAACAGTTTTAATTTGTAAGAACACATTTTTCTGTATTTAGTTAGTAATAGTTTTGCATATAAGTAAACTTTTATACTTCCTACAGTAAGGCTGATTACTTGGAATGTTAAAGTGTGACTAAATGACTGCCATTTAAAATATTTGCGTGTGTTTCATTAATTTTTTCTCAAGAAAAAGATACTGAATTACTTGCACAACAAAGAGAAAACAGAGAGAACAACACAACACATAGATGACGGTAGCTGGACTGGCAAGCTGTGTGGATTCCCAACCACAGCCGTTGGATCGATGAATCAGACGGTCAGACCAATGCCACCTCAACAAAAGGCTGTGATTGAGGCTCCACACAACATTTTTTTTGCTGGGGAGTAACAGTAGAAAGAAATAAGTTTCCTAATTCAACAGGCTGTCATGATACATTGCCAAGCCTCAATCTCACCAATATTTTCCAGAGAGACAAAAGAGGAACATAAACTGTACTCACTATTGATCAACAACGTCTTGGGTTCGTTAAGAGCTCCGCTCACCCACATGTCACCATTTCGAGTCTCGTCAGTTACATATTTATAATATATTTAATTCCGGCCACCGTGGCTACTGGTCAGGTCCTGTGTTTACTCTCCAGTGGTCGCCAGTTAATTCCCAGTGTGCAGTGGTTTCCTAAGGGGAAAAAAACATCAGCATATAGCATCAATTGCTGGCTTTACAAAGTAGCAGCTCGTCGGCTCCTGCACATCAATAGCTCGTTCCCTCACCGCGTAGTAGCTCGATGGCTCTGATGCATCGTTTGCTCGTTCCAACACAGCGAAGTAGCCTGATGTCTCTTGATAGCTGGAGAGCTCAGAAAGTTTGGTACATGGAAGTCCTAGACTTTTGACAGAAGTCCTATGCAGGAAGCAAGAGCCTCACGCATCCAGGGATATCGGCAGAGCCTCAATGCATCCACAACACTCACCTGTCGATGGAGAAAATTGTTCAGATACTGCAATATCGACAGTTATAATGCAATATGTTGTGCATTGTTCAAACTTTGAGTTGAGGACATATGCATACCCATCTCCTCTTGTGGCTTGATTGCTCAGGCCAGCGTTCGAGCTCTTCCTTCACTTCTAGTGCAAACATGTAGCCTTTGCAAGATCCTTCATTGCTGCCACTGTTCTGTCTACTCTTGCTTCTAAATATCCACTCTCCCAGTATTGTTTCCTGTCAGAAATAAGAAAGAATTGTGTTGATTACAAAGCTCAAGGCCTGATGAGAACTAAATAACAGTATTGGCTGACTGATTGCCCTTTTCTTGTAAGAAAAGAAGAGAATTTATTGAAGGCGACGACGAAGATGACAACAACAATGAATACGAGGATGACAGCAAACTCTGCAACCTAATTGTCATCTTGATTTATAGTGATAATCTTGAGTGAATACTTGGCTTTTCTTTTTTGGCCACTTCAGTTTGTTATGATTTAGTCTATCATAAACGCATGGTTCATAAGCCAAACCGATGTCAATTCACCTTCCTTGATCAAAAACTCATTAGCCCTCTTTACAAGATGCAAAAACTCAGATGTAAAATAAATGTAAACTCAAATGTCAAATTATGTCAAATTTGAAAGGATTTGCAACTCACTTGCATAACAAAAGTTCTAGATCCTGTAACTAGTTAACATGGTTGGTAAGAGATCATTGTGATTTGTCACTTACAACATATCCAATCAAAATAATTTTCCCAGTTATTTTTGTGAAGATGGGCTTGAAGAATAATGATCCATAAAGCATCACGCAAAATCCCTTGTCCTTATTTATAAGAAAATCAGTCCATAATCAAAAGAATTTTGTTTCTCCCTGTTTCGCTGATTTCAACACTAATAAGCATACATAGAGAAGGATATGTCGAACAATGAAATCAAGATGAAACATACATCAAGAATTCCGCGCACTCCTGCTTCCTCGAGGGCTTCTCGGCACGCTGCTTGACCCATGGTCTCATCATTCTCCCATCCTCCCTGGTTAGCAATTTTCTTATTTGAGTACACAAGAAATTTACTTCTCAGGGGCAAGAACCTAATGAGGAGAATAAACTGATTGATTCTCACCTTTGGGAACACAAGATCATGTCGATTCGGTGTAGAAATCATGAGAACTTCCAACCTATGTATCAAATCGACCATGTCGTTATCTTTCTTCTTGACATAAAAACCATTCTTGTCATCTTCATCAACTGGTTTTAGCCTGTATGGAACGCATCTGTTGAGAGAAAAAGAATGGTGAGCCAAGAGCTTGATAATCTTGGAAAAGCCCAAAATATATTCTCTACATTCACATCATAATAAGCAGCATATTCATTGAATAAGAAGGCATAAAGATCTACAAGAGTGAATCAAAGAGAGATCAAACACACATTTAAACTTTTGGCTTTCTATACATCTCTATGCATGAAACATGCAGATCATATTGGGCACCTCTTAATCTTCATTTATTGAGGCAAAAAGAACATCATTTCTTATTAATGCAAAATTAATAAGCCACATTTCCTACAACAAAAAGTGTATGATCCGTAATCTCAAGAGTCAAATGGCATACAATTCAACAACAAAAAGTGTTGGCACCTTGATGGTGTGAGATTATGAGGAGGAAGAAAGAGAAGGCATAAAATACCCTGCAACAAGCCGAAATTCGTTCTCGTATCGCTGTCGTTGTCGCCCAACTCTAGCTAACACGGTCGACGACATGTTCTCAGAGAATTATTCCGAACCTTCACCAAGAAAAAATGGCAAACAAAGTTCAAAATATGACCAAAAGATCATAAATCCAAAAAAAAGCAAAAAAGAAAAATTAAGGAGATGCAAATAGCTCCAATTCACCTCAAACGCAAACAACTCTCTTCACCCGAAATCCAAACATCAACCTCATAACCTCGCTCTCAATCAAAGGAATCTCTTATTCTGTCCTAGAAACACAACATAGAGAGGAGTGGGAGAGGAAAAAGAGAAATGGGTTTTCTCTCATCAACCACCACTGTCTGCACCGTCCAGTTGAATTTAATGGCTCTCTGGGTCAACTAGAGCTCCCCCAGCCTTCATTTTTAATGGAGGAATTAACACAAAGCAATAAACAAAGCCCAAACTCCAACCACAACCCTTTAGAAAATTTACAAGGTTGAAGAGAAGAGAGAACTTAGATTATGCAGCCAACAACCAGAGATGGGCAGCTGAGATCTTTCACAGAAGCAGCACTCTCTGGCTCCCTTTAAAAACAACCAGAGGGGAGAGAGAGAGAGATAAGAGGTCTGGGGTAGGGGGAAAGAGATGGAGAAAACTTTCCCGCGAGACCAAATCAACTCAAGATAAAATAATGAATTCTCGTTTTTGTTGGGTGCTAACTATTTAAAAAAGGAGGAAATGATGAAGTATAGTAATTATAGATTAACAACATAATCATGGATGATTATAATAATTTGGTTCAGTTAGTCTCTTTTAATTAATTTTATTTTCTTCTAGAAGAAAATATGATCTTATAATCATTGTCATGTCAACGGTTTCATGGCGATGGGCAGTGAGAGGGGATTGCCGTTTTATGTGGAGATAACTAGGGAAATAGGACATTGTGTGTGAAAAGTTGTCATTAAGGTGATGCTATTATTGTATATATTGTATTGTTGGCACATAGAAATGCACGTGAAATTAGAATGAAAATATTTTGTATGCTTAGAAAATAAAAGTATTTGGAATTCTAAACATTTATGCAAAACTCAACTTTTAAAGAATGTATTTTTTATGAAAAAATTATGTTATTCGCTTGGAAAACAAAGTGCTAATCATGTTTTTTAAAGATGTCATATGTAAAATTTTAGAGTTAATTGCATTTACACCTCCTGTACTATAGAGACCGGAGCACTAAATATCCCAAACTCGTTATTAGCAGTTAAACCCTCTGTTTCCTAAGCGCTGTTAGAGTAACTGACGGTCCTAAGTTCACGTGCATTGCACGTATTTACAAAGTCACCTTTGCCCTTCAGTAATTTCCTTTCCCCCGATTACTTTCTACACTTTCCCCATTTCCGATCTCAATCTCCCCTCTCCTTCTCCCTCAACTTCGCACCTGAGCCCTAATCGAGATCTTGATCCCCCTCTTCTTCTCTCTCGCCTTCGCCCCTAGTAAGATGTGCTCTATGCTGATCGATTGTGTGAATCCCAGAAGATCAGAGGCTTTTAGGTATGAAAGTGAAGGCTATTGTAATACCCCGTTCCCGGAATACGTACTTAGTTGCGTATTCAGATTTTCAGTCGTATTTTTTCGATTTGTTTCCTGTATTTATTCTGTATGATGAATTCCTTATATGATTGTTTTGTTTTGGATTTGGATTCGTGGACACGGAGTCAGCCCTAGTCTGAACCGAAGGACCCGATCCTAGTATATTACTCGATTTGGATATTCTGATAATTAGAATTGACCGATTTTAGTTTTAAATATCATTTTCCATTATTATATATTTTCTATGATTTTCTAGATTTTTCTGAAATTAAAATGAAAGTCTTCAAAACCGGTGTCGGCCAGTGCCGCTGACCGATTCCTGGATTTTTAATTCTCAAACGGTTTAGAATTTCTAAATGATTCTTTAGACATTATTCCTTAGAATCATATTTTCTACCTACATTCTTTTTCTGAGGATTTTATGATTTTATGAAAATTCCAACGGAGTCGGTAAATTATTGATTCCAGGATTTTTAGTTCCAAAACTATAAAGTATTTCTTTGAACGGATTTCACTATTGGTCTTCATACGTTATTCTTGATTTTTGGTAAAATTTCCAGATCATTCCGAGACACTTGAATTTCGGGCATTTTTCCAATTATCGCATATTCCAATTTCCACCTTGTCATGCCACCTCATTTCCCACTCACCCTCTCACCTAACCCCACTCATTCTCTCTCTCACCCATGGCGGCCAAGTGGCCACCCTAGGGACACCTCACCCCTCCCCTTTCACACAAAGCCCCCTTGCATTTATCCTATTTCAATCTCCTTTACAAAATCCCCAACCTATATAATCCTTTCCATTTGCAAATCACCCTTTTCTCTTCCACTTCAACAAGAGAGCTCCTCCAAAATCCTCTCATCTCCTCCACCAAAACCCTAGCTTCAAGGATCCATCTCAAGACTTCAAGAAACCCATCTAGGGCTTCACCACAAGGGCTTCATCTCCAACCACCAACCCCAAGGCAACACCAAGATCCACTCCTTCAACCCTAGCTTCAACAACAATTCATGGATTGAAGCCATCATCTTCTTCATCTTGGATCAAACCCCAAATCCAACCCATCCATGTGAGTACCTTACTCACCAAGACCTAGATAGCTCTCTATATTCTTGTGATGTGAACTCTTGAACACTTGCACCATAAAAATCACATTTTTGCCATCAAGAACAACCTCCAAGTTCTGTTCTGTAAACTGCTCCCCGACCAGTATTAGTCGACTTGACCTAGAACCTAGTCGACTAGAACACTTAGCTGAAACCTAGTTTTTCTGGAAAACACAGTATTAGTCGACTTACCCCAAATATTAGTCGACTGATCAACCCTCTGGAAATCCCTATTAGTCGACTCCCGAATTCACCTAGTCGACTAACCCTCCTTAGACCAGAAACCTTAACTCTCGGCCCTAGTCGACTTGACTATATTATTAGTCGACTATAGACTATTAGTCGACTACCCATTCTTCCCTAGTCGACTAATTTATCCTGAGACAGAAACCCCAACTTTCTATATCACTGACTTAGTCGACTTAAGTATCTGTTAGTCGACTTAAGATCATTATTAGTCGACTACCCCTCCTAACCTAGTCGACTAACTATTCCCTGAAACCAAACCCAACTCTCTGGAAACCAGTTCTAGTCGACTATACCAGACTGTTAGTCGACTAACTCCACTATTAGTCGACTACTCTTCCATCCTAGTCGACTAACTTTGCCTAGCCATCTTAGTTGATTCCTTTCTTGAACATGAACCTTACCCTCTAGACTTACATCACCTATAGGTATTACTTGACTTGTTTTTAGACACACATCATCTTCCATTCTTTCTCTCTCTCATCTTCACTCTACATATTTATATCACAGGTTGCGGCGCATTCCGAACTTCAGTGGATTACGGATATTTCGGTATATTGGTGACTCAGGCGAGTATTCTCGCTACCCTCTTACTTTACTATTTCATTGATTATGCAAATGTTCTCGCTCTAGCTCTATGTATTTTATTTCATGTTTCATGTCTTTTACTGTGCTATACTATGCGTGGCCGACCCTTCGTGGTCGTTGTACTTTGGGTTACTTTTATATTACCTTGCCATACCATTACCTCGGACTATTCAGTTGCATGCTCTTATTTAACACATGTATATCACCTGACCATCTAGAGTGTTATCACCTGACCACCTGACATACTACTATTTGGCTAGACCCTCTTGGTATGACCTGACTTACCCAGACTATTATCAACCTCTTGACATAACTTATCACCTGATTATTATCAATCTCTTATATGTTTGGTTGCTTATTCATTATCACCATCCTATCATGCTATCACCTTACACCCAGCATGATAACTTGACTTGTGATTATCATCTTTACGGGGACCTTGACTTATGATTCTGTGTCATGATCAGTGACTTGTTCTCCTGCTTTACATGCAGTGACCTGACTATATATATTTGTGTACTCCTGATTCCTGATCATGTCTATTTCCTGTTTTTCCCGTAAAGTGATAATTAAACTATTGAATCTTAAAATGGACCAACTTGTATTGGGTCGGGGGAAACATGCGGATATCGATATGTGTTCGTGTTTACAGTGGCATTAGGTTGTGCACTATATATCCGGTCTTACCTGTGGTACTCCAGGGGACCGAGGGGAGTGCTTTCTCCCTTTCCTGTTTACTGTCATGACAAGGGCATACATAAGACCCTCCTGTTAGCCTAGCGGCAGGTTCCGTCTTCAAGCAACGGAACAATACTGGGCCGTGGTCCCGGGTATGCACGGGACCCACTGTAAACATAGTTCGTTGATACAACCGCTGTTTCCAATAACAACCTCGACTTGCTTATATATGGATGTATGTGAGTTGGCCGTACACCGAGACACATACCGAGATATATGGGTTAGACGAGTAATAATAAAGTGTCATAATAACCGGCTCTTTAAGTTGTAAGTAGAGGTATGTGGAATGGGACGCATACCAAAGCCTACATCTTAAATAGCTATGAATCTGTGATGTGCCTTACCGTATTTGCTTTTCCCGGACTTTATATCGGATTTCCTGTTTTATGAGTATTATGTGTAGCTCGAGTTTTATGATGCTTATGTTATACCTGTTCTTATATATATATACTTCATTTGTGTTCTAACCCTCCTGTCTTCTGAGTTTGATACTTGCGTTCCTCCTGGCTCGCCACCCGGCTTTGTATCCTACTCGCCTGGGGAGTTTCACTGACTCCCCTGGATTCTCACGTCCAGGTTATGGAGCTAGGAGCGGGTGGATTCTCCCAGTTGCTGTTCAGAGTAGCGGTAGCGTGGAGCTTCAGCCGAACTTTCAGAGCCACATCCTTCCAGGCCCCTGTGTGCCTCTCGAGTTTCCTCTTAGCAACTCGTGAGTGCTCTTTTATACTTTTCACTTGTACAGTTCCTTGTATACATGTATGTGAGCCCCTTTTATACTGTTCATATATATTGTGTATCTCTTGTATTCCCGCATTTGCGCATATTAGTGATATGATATTCATGTAATATTAGATCACTACTGGTGATAATTCTGTGATTGTATATATGTGTTGGAATGTATAATGCACCATATGCTTCCGTACTCTGATTCTTGTCTGTACTGATGCTTAGCGTATATACGGAAGGTACTTCGGACTTACGTATATACGTTGCAGTGACGACCCCGTATCAGTGGAATCGGGGCGTTACAGGTTGGTATCAGAGCTTAGGCTCTAACTTCCTCAGTACGTCCAGACGGCAAATCAATGGTAAAGAGATTTGCAACTGGAATACATGAGTCTTGGTTATACATTCCAACTGCAAGTGCAGAGTTATCTATTTCTTGACTATCTTTCCTTTGATTTCAAATCCCTCCTTGACTATCTTTTCCTTGGATTCCTGATCTCTCCTACCCTTTCCCTGTTTTGGTTTTATGAAGCCTTATACTATTTTAAGATATGACTAGACTAGAGAGGTAGTGGCTGGTTCAGAATGAAGCTATTATGTGATCTCTTCGGCCAATTCTATGAAGCTTGGTATTCTCCAGATCGATCTTGATCTGGCTATCTTTCAGAGGACAGCAGTCGGATTCTTAATTATCGGTCTTCCTTATTATGCTCAGGATTTTCGGGGTTTTCTTTATTACACAGCCACGACATCATCAGTATTCATTATTTCACAGCCACGACATCATCCGTATTATGCAGCATTATTCTAAAGATTTATTACACAGCCACGACATCATCAGCCGGAAATGCAGAGTATGATTATTATTCAGTTGACTTGAGAGCCCTACCTATAGTACTTCATATCTTAATTAGTATAAATTCTAGCCTTTGTCCCCTTTGTATTCAATTTACCCCTTAACGAAATTGCGAGGACGCAATTTTTGTAAGGTGGGTGGATTGTAATACCCCGTTCCCGGAATACGTACTTAGTTGCGTATTCAGATTTTCAGTCGTATTTTTTCGATTTGTTTCCTGTATTTATTCTGTATGATGAATTCCTTATATGATTGTTTTGTTTTGGATTTGGATTCGTGGACACGGAGTCAGCCCTAGTCTGAACCGAAGGACCCGATCCTAGTATATTACTCGATTTGGATATTCTGATAATTAGAATTGACCGATTTTAGTTTTAAATATCATTTTCCATTATTATATATTTTCTATGATTTTCTAGATTTTTCTGGAATTAAAATGAAAGTCTTCAAAACCGGTGTCGGCCAGTGCGCTGACCGATTCCTGGATTTTTAATTCTCAAACGGTTTGGAATTTCTAAATGATTCTTTAGACATTATTCCTTAGAATCATATTTTCTACCTACATTCTTTTTCTGAGAATTTTATGATTTTATGAAAATTCCAACGGAGTCGGTAAATTATTGATTCCAGGATTTTTAGTTCCAAAACTATAAAGTATTTCTTTGAACGGATTTCACTATTGGTCTTCATACGTTATTCTTGATTTTTGGTAAAATTTCCAGATCATTCCGAGACACTTGAATTTCGGGCATTTTTCCAATTATCGCATATTCCAATTTCCACCTTGTCATGCCACCTCATTTCCCACTCACCCTCTCACCTAACCCCACTCATTCTCTCTCTCACCCATGGCCGGCCAAGTGGCCACCCTAGGGACACCTCACCCCTCCCCTTTCACACAAAGCCCCCTTGCATTTATCCTATTTCAATCTCCTTTACAAAATCCCCAACCTATATAATCCTTTCCATTTGCAAATCACCCTTTTTCTCTTCCACTTCAACAAGAGAGCTCCTCCAAAATCCTCTCATCTCCTCCACCAAAACCCTAGCTTCAAGGATCCATCTCAAGACTTCAAGAACCCATCTAGGGCTTCACCACAAGGGCTTCATCTCCAACCACCAACCCCAAGGCAACACCAAGATCCACTCCTTCAACCCTAGCTTCAACAACAATTCATGGATTGAAGCCATCATCTTCTTCATCTTGGATCAAACCCCAAATCCAACCCATCCATGTGAGTACCTTACTCACCAAGACCTAGATAGCTCTCTATATTCTTGTGATGTGAACTCTTGAACACTTGCACCATAAAAATCACATTTTTGCCATCAAGAACAACCTCCAAGTTCTGTTCTGTAAACTGCTCCCCGACCAGTATTAGTCGACTTGACCTAGAACCTAGTCGACTAGAACACTTAGCTGAAACCTAGTTTTTCTGGAAAACACAGTATTAGTCGACTTACCCCAAATATTAGTCGACTGATCAACCCTCTGGAAATCCCTATTAGTCGACTCCCGAATTCACCTAGTCGACTAACCCTCCTTAGACCAGAAACCTTAACTCTCGGCCCTAGTCGACTTGACTATATTATTAGTCGACTATAGACTATTAGTCGACTACCCATTCTTCCCTAGTCGACTAATTTATCCTGAGACAGAAACCCCAACTTTCTATATCACTGACTTAGTCGACTTAAGTATCTGTTAGTCGACTTAAGATCATTATTAGTCGACTACCCCTCCTAACCTAGTCGACTAACTATTCCCTGAAACCAAACCCAACTCTCTGGAAACCGTTCTAGTCGACTATACCAGACTGTTAGTCGACTAACTCCACTATTAGTCGACTACTCTTCCATCCTAGTCGACTAACTTTGCCTAGCCATCTTAGTTGATTCCTTTCTTGAACATGAACCTTACCCTCTAGACTTACATCACCTATAGGTATTACTTGACTTGTCTTTAGACACACATCATCTTCCATTCTTTCTCTCTCTCATCTTCACTCTACATATTTATATCACAGGTTGCGGCGCATTCCGAACTTCAGTGGATTACGGATATTTCGGTATATTGGTGACTCAGGCGAGTATTCTCGCTACCCTCTTACTTTACTATTTCATTGATTATGCAAATGTTCTCGCTCTAGCTCTATGTATTTTATTTCATGTTTCATGTCTTTTACTGTGCTATACTATGCGTGGCCGACCCTTCGTGGTCGTTGTACTTTGGGTTACTTTTATATTACCTTGCCATACCATTACCTCGGACTATTCAGTTGCATGCTCTTATTTAACACATGTATATCACCTGACCATCTAGAGTGTTATCACCTGACCACCTGACATACTACTATTTGGCTAGACCCTCTTGGTATGACCTGACTTACCCAGACTATTATCAACCTCTTGACATAACTTATCACCTGATTATTATCAATCTCTTATATGTTTGGTTGCTTATTCATTATCACCATCCTATCATGCTATCACCTTACACCCAGCATGATAACTTGACTTGTGATTATCATCTTTACGGGGACCTTGACTTATGATTCTGTGTCATGATCAGTGACTTGTTCTCCTGCTTTACATGCAGTGACCTGACTATATATATTTGTGTACTCCTGATTCATGATCATGTCTATTTCCTGTTTTTCCCGTAAAGTGATAATTAAACTATTGAATCTTAAAATGGACCAACTTGTATTGGGTCGGGGGAAACATGCGGATATCGATATGTGTTCGTGTTTACAGTGGCATTAGGTTGTGCACTATATATCCGGTCTTACCTGTGGTACTCCAGGGGACCGAGGGGAGTGCTTTCTCCCTTTCCTGTTTACTGTCATGACAAGGGCATACATAAGACCCTCCTGTTAGCCTAGCGGCAGGTTCCGTCTTCAAGCAACGGAACAATACTGGGCCGTGGTCCCGGGTATGCACGGGACCCACTGTAAACATAGTTCGTTGATACAACCGCTGTTTCCAATAACAACCTCGACTTGCTTATATATGGATGTATGTGAGTTGGCCGTACACCGAGACACATACCGAGATATATGGGTTAGACGAGTAATAATAAAGTGTCATAATAACCGGCTCTTTAAGTTGTAAGTAGAGTTATGTGGAATGGGACGCATACCAAAGCCTACATCTTAAATAGCTATGAATCTGTGATGTGCCTTACCGTATTTGCTTTTCCCGGACTTTATATCGGATTTCCTGTTTTATGAGTATTATGTGTAGCTCGAGTTTTATGATGCTTATGTTATACCTGTTCTTATATATATATACTTCATTTGTGTTCTAACCCTCCTGTCTTCTGAGTTTGATTCTTGCGTTCCTCCTGGCTCGCCACCCGGCTTTGTATCCTACTCGCCTGGGGAGTTTCACTGACTCCCCTGGATTCTCACGTCCAGGTTATGGAGCTAGGAGCGGGTGGATTCTCCCAGTTGCTGTTCAGAGTAGCGGTAGCGTGGAGCTTCAGCCGAACTTTCAGAGCCACATCCTTCCAGGCCCCCTGTGTGCCTCTCGAGTTTCCTCTTAGCAACTCGTGAGTGCTCTTTTATACTTTTCACTTGTACAGTTCCTTGTATACATGTATGTGAGCCCCTTTTATACTGTTCATATATATTGTGTATCTCTTGTATTCCCGCATTTGCGCATATTAGTGATATGATATTCATGTAATATTAGATCACTACTGGTGATAATTCTGTGATTGTATATATGTGTTGGAATGTATAATGCACCATATGCTTCCGTACTCTGATTCTTGTCTGTACTGATGCTTAGCGTATATACGGGAAGGTACTTCGGACTTACGTATATACGTTGCAGTGACGACCCCGTATCAGTGGAATCGGGGCGTTACAGCTATTAGGGTCTCAGGTACTTGAAATGTAATTTAACCCTAATCTATGTTGTTTAGCACTATATAGGTAACAATGTTTCCTCTTTTTGAGTTAAAATTTGAATTTTTTATTGGTATTTATGTTGTGTAGGACTATCATTTAACAAAGTGTTATAAAACCCAAGAAACTATAACACTGAGACAGAGATTCTAGAGAGAGTAGAAATAGGAATTCTTATTGATTTCTGAAGTGTACATTGAAATGAATCAATAAGTGCTTATTTATAGAAAACTTTGGGGTATTATGCAGTCACTATTTACATGTTTTTATCATCGCTTGTGTTATCGCACAGTAACTTTTACTATATTGGTAGGTGATAGATACATTTATTTTCAACACTCCCCTAAGATGCCTACCATTTATGATGTCTCATTAAAAACCTTACTAGAAAAATCGAGTGAGATGAAACCATAGTGAATGAAAAAAGAGTACACCATCTCTTTATACGTGTTCTCTACTTCCTCGTTAAAAATCTTACCAGGACTATGTGGGACAAAACCATAGCAAGGGAAAAAGAGTGCAGCTACGTAAGCTCCCCCTCAAGTTAGTATGAGTAGTTCTTCTTCATACATCTCGCAGATGGCGCATCCTAATATCACGAATAAGCTTTCTGAGAGTTGTAGTGGGAAATACCTTTGTAAAGAGATCTGCCGCATTATCACTTGACCGGACATATTGAATATTAATTTTTTTATTCTTACCAAGCTCTTGGCTGAATGAGAAGAATTTCGGGGATATGTGCTTGGTCGGTTGCTTTTGATGAATCCTTTCTTCATTTGAGCAATGCATGCAACATTGTCTTCAAACAGTACTGTTGGATCTCTATTGACTAGTAATCCACAAGTTGCTTAGATGTGTTGTGTTACAGACCTTAACCATACACATTCTCAACTTACTTCATAGAGTGCTATAACTTCAGCATGATTAGAAGTTGCAATAAGTGTCTGCTTTTGTGAACGTCCAGAAATCGTTGTACCTCCACATGTGAACACATATTCTGTTTGAAACTTGGCTTTATGTAGATCTGACAAGTAACCTGCATCTACATAACCAATCATTTCTTATTTTGATCCTATAGAATAAAACAAACCAAAATTAGTTGTTCCTCGAAGATAACGAAATACATATTTAATATCATTCCAATGTCTCCGTGTAGGAGATGAGCTAAATCTTACAAATAGATTAGTAGCAAATGTTATATCAGGTCGGGTACAATTAGCCAGATATATAAGAGCTCCAATTGCACTTAGGTATAGTATTTCAGGACCAAAAACCTCTTCATTATCTTCACGAAGGCGAAATGGATCATTTTCACGTTCAATGATCTAACAACTATAGGAGTGCTTAAAGGATTTATTTTTTCCATACTAAAGCGTTTCAAGACCTTTTCAGTATAATTTGATTGATGTAAAAGTATTCCACTTTGAAGGTGCTCAATCTGTAAAGCAATACAATATTTTATTTCTCCATGGTCTTTCATTTCAAATTCATTTTTTAAATACATCATTGCTTCTAGGACTTCTTTATGAGTCCCAATAATGTTTAACTCATCAACATAGACAGAAATTATGAATCCAAATGTTGTTTTCTTTATAAAAACACATGGCATATCGGATTATTCACATATCCTTCTTTTAACAAATACTCGCTTAAGCGATTATACCACATGCGTCCCGATTGTTTTAACCCATATAACGATCTTTGTAATTTGATCGAATATAATTCTTTGAGTTTTGAAGTTGATGCTTCAGGCATATTAAATCCTTTAGGAATTTTCATACAAATATCGCTATCAAGCGATGCATATAAATAAGCTGTAACAACATCCATAAGACGCATTTCTAAATTTTTAGAAACTGCTAGGCTGATTAAATATCTAAACGTAATTGCATCTATTACTGGAGAATACATTTTTCATAATCAATTTCACGTCTTTGTGAAAAATCTTGAGCAACTAATCAAGATTTGTACCTCACAATCTCGTTTTTCTCGTTGTGCTTTCGCACAAAACCTCATTTGTATCCTACTGGTCTCACAACTTCAAGCGTGAGGAAAATAGGTCCAAATACTTTACGGTTATTAAGCGAATTCAGTTCAGCCTGTATAGCTGTAGGCTGTCTAAAAATCACTGAAGACAAGTTGGCAAAAAGCAGAATCTAAGTTCCAGACGAAAGGTTAATCATTGCCACCAGCGCAGCACCAAGACGCGAGGGTTGAAACCCGCGTCGCAACATTACTACAAGGACCAAGACGCGAGGATTGAAACCCGCGTCTTAGCATTATTACAGTATCAAGACGCAGAGTCCAAAGCCCGCGTCTCACGTGAAGCTTGACGCAGAATTAGAAGCTCACGTTTCTCAAGCATTACCTCAATTGAAAAACGCGAGGCCCAAAGCCTGCGCCTCGGTTATAACTGCCCTTATTACTGGGTCTATTACTGCCTACGTAATGAGGGAGTTAACTCCCATTGTGGAATATTTTTAGGAGACACATTTACCCCCTGAAACCTCTATAAATAGGCTAGTTTGCTATGGAAAAGGGGTCAGAAAATTCTTGATAAAAAAAGAACTTCGATTGTAAGCCGTAGAAGCACCAAGACTTTCAGCTGAAAAGAAAGAGAGAGTTCAACTCTTCTAACAACTTGCTGCATACAAGTTCGTTTTTACCTACAATCTCTTTGAGATCCTTAGTGGATAGAAGCTGTGTTACCTCGTCTACTATCGAAAGAGAGGATTTCCAAGAGGTCCTGACGTTCACCCGGTTAATAGAAAACAAGATTTACTTTCCATCGCAACATCAAGAACCCAGCTTTAAACAAAGGGGAGATCTGAGCTTGAATATCTCCCCTCTCTTGTAAGAGGATTATTGATCCGCTGTAGTTTTCTTTACTATTAAATAAAGAATTTACTCCTCGATCTTCAATTTCCCTTACCAAACAATAGCGTCTTTTCATTTTGTTCAATCATGTCTATTTTGACATTAGTGGCGGATCTTGGTTCGGGATCCTCACTTCTGTTAACAATATCACATGCTACGAAATAAGAAAATATTTCATTCATATTTTTTATCTCATTTCTATTCCATAATTCTTCTGTATTGACATAATCAATAGAGATCTCATGATTTTCTATACCTTCAGGGTTTTCTATCTCCTGATTTGCCTTATTTTGTATTTCTTCTGGAACACATTCCTCCATGTTGGGGTCATCATGCTTATCTGCTCTTTTTTTTGAGAATTTTTATCTTTGGAACCTATTGGTCTATCACGCTTCAGGCGTGTCTTAGACTCATTAGTGACTTCATTTTCGAATTTCCTTTTAGAATTTCAATCCGAGTAGGAGCATTTACAATTGGTATATATGATTTAGTCACTCTTTTTGTATCAGTAAACGCATTTGGCAATTGATTTGCTATTTTGTTAAATGTATAATTTTTTGTACTTCTGACTCACAATATTTTGTGTGAGGATTAAGATGTAAAAAAGATGGTTCATTCCATGTAATCTCCTTTTCCAACTGTTTATTTTCTCTCGCTAATGCTGGAAAAATTGCCTCATTGAAATGGCAGGCGGCAAACCGAGCAGTAAAAACATCACCGATTTTAGGCTCAAGATATCTTATGATAGAAGGAGATTCATATCCGACATATATTCGCAGTCTTCTTTGAGGACTCATCTTTGTACATTGTAATGGAACAATCGGTACATATACCGTACAATCAAAATTCTTAGATGAGAAATATTTGGCTTTTGACCAAATTCTAATTATAATGGGGAGTACTCATGATATGCACTTGATCTGATGCGAATTAATGTCGCAGCATGTAAAATTGTAAGACCCCATATAGAAATAGAAAGCTTTATTCTCATTATTAATGGTCTAGCAATAACCGGGAGGCGCTTAATCAGTGATTCAGCCAAACCATTTTGTGTATGTACATGGACAATAGGATGCTCAACAGCTATCGCAATTGACATACAATAATCATCAAGGTTTGAGACATAAACTCACCAATATTATCAAGTCAACTTTCTTGATTGTGTAATCAGAAAATTATGCTCGTAATCTAATTATCTGAGCAAGAAATCTCGCAAATGCCATATTACGAGTTGATAATAGATAAACGTGTGACCATCTACTAGAGGCATCTATTAATAGCATAAAGTATCAAAATGGTCCACACAGTGGGTGAATAGGCCCACATATATCATCACCTTGAATACGTTCAAAAATGTAGGTGATTCAGTTTTTATTTTAACTGGTAATGGTCTCATGATTAATTTTCTAAAAGAACAAGGCTCACATGGAATTTTACGAGTTTGAAGGATGTTCTAGCCCTTCAAGGCAAGTCCATGAGATTTTTCAATAATTCTTCACATTATTATTAAACCAGAATGATTTAAGCGTTCATACCACAACGTTAATGTCTATGTATCTTTTTTAACTATCATATGTGACTCAATCACATTTATATATGTGTAATGCAATCCTGAGGAAAACTTTTGTAGTTTTTTTAATATGTACTTCTTTCCTGATGTATAAGTAGTAAGATACATATACTTTATATTTTCTTCAGTTGCAGACTGAGTATAATATCCATGAAGATATATATCATTAAAACTCAACAAATTTCTTTTAAATTTTAGTGAAAACAAAGCGTATTATATGAAAAACTTTGTTCTATTTGGCAATATAAAACTGGCTTTACCAGTTCCTTCAATCAATACAGGACCTGATATTATATTGATAATTGCCTTTATTAGTTTTAAATTGAAAAAGTATATTTTATGTTTGAGAATAGTGTACGTTGTGTCACTATCTGATATGCAAATATCTTCAGTTTTGGTCTTGACTTCATCATTAGTATAATCCATATCAAGCTTCATGCAAAAAAAATTATTTGATGAAAATTAAATTTTAAAATATTATTATAAATGTAATATTACATTCAAAGATAATTTTGACAAAAGCAAAATATGATAATACAGTCATATATCTAATTATCTCCAATATCCATAGAATCATGATGGGTTGAAAGATTAGCAAAATCATCTGTAAAATCTGAAGCATCAAGATGAGTTGAATCATTCATAAGATCATCATATTCAGTGAAATTTACTTTCTTTTCTTTTCGTTTCAAAGATGCCTTGTAAAACTTACAAAGGTGCTCCGATGTTCGACACACTCGAAGCAGTACCCTTTGGAGTCATATTATAACAAGAATCTTCAGGATTTCGAAGAGAACTTTCACAAACATCTTTTTCTTTATCATGTCTTTTTACATGATACTTCTTGTAGATCGCGCTATTTTGTAAAGGGTTGTAATAACCACTTCGACCGCGTCCACGACCACGACCACGATCACGTTCACGACCACGACTACGTTCACGACCACGACCATGATTATATCCTAATCCATAATATTTAGAAAATGCAGCATTTGTTTCTAGAAATGCTGCTGAACCAGTAGGACAAGATTGATAATTTTTTATCAAAAGTTTATTATTTTTTCTCTATCACAAGAAGAGATGAAATTAGTTAAGAAATAACCGATATTGCTCCTGTAATGTTATATTAAATGCATGAAATGTGGAGTAAGTTTTCTCTAAAATTTCTTCATCTATGATATTGATTGGACGGAAAAGGTGTACTTATTATGAGTATAGAAATGTATTTTATGTACCCTTTCTTGTCTCCGCTATAGCATAGGGCTATACCGAGTCGATTCTCAGGGAGAGCTCGCGATGGAAGCTTTACGTGTGGTAGTGAAGTGAACAAACGATGATTCTTCTCTTGCTTATAAATTTAGTGAATCAAATGCAAAAGAAACTAAAAGGATGTCTATGTTCATGGTGGAAAATCGTTGGAAAAGAAATCAAGAAGTGGATTGGTATTCACAAGAAAAGGAAAGGAAACTTGTAAAAGAAGCAATCCATGACTAGCTTACCTTGCTAGCTTGCCAAGACTTACTAGACTCCTTGATAGCGAATGCTTGCCTAATGTTGTCACTCCATTGGCGTAGGATTTGTCTCGCGTGTTGACCTAATTACTTTCTCACTTGCAAGACGGTGGTTTAACCATCGGAGAAGAGAAGATCATACACTTGCAAGATGAAATTAAGCAAACACACATGAGTTAGTGAAGTGGCAAGACTAGTGGTTAGCTAGTACATGGAAGGAAAATTAGCTAGAAGCCATTAAAGAAGTAAAACAAAGCATGGAAGTAAATTGTAAGTAATTAAAGCAAGAAGTAAAATAAAGCAAGTAAGAATGCAAGAAAACTAGAACCAAGCTTCAAGTAGAGGAAGGAGGATGGATCAATCCTTGTTGCTTCAAGTGTCACTCTTGATTACACAAGCTCTCTCCCTCACAATCACTCTCTTTTACATTGAATTCTAGGGAAGAAGAAGAGGGATCTAAAGAACAAAACCTAGAGAAAAACTAAACAAAATTACAACATACTAACTATTCTCCTCTCTTCTCCATTCAGTCTTTGTACGCAGGTCTTCATGGAGTATTTATAGCATGGATGAGAACCTTCGAGAGCCAAGTTTGTTGGCGCAAAATCTGAGATCCAACGGCCCTGATTTTGCGGTGGGGGCGCGGCATGGCGCGGCACTTTGGAGTCCGTTGGCTAACAACTTTCTGGTGGAGATTAGTTACAAGGTTGTTAGCCACGTGGTATATCTAGAATCTTCGTTTGTTGCGCGGATTTCTCTGGATCTGGATTTGAATTTGGCTTTATCTTTAATCTTGATTAATCACTTAATTAGTGTTAATTAAGTGATTATTTGGATATCTCTCCATTAAGTGTGTACCTGCAAATATGTAGAGAAGAGGAGTAAAAATCACATATTTATTTGTAATATGCATGGGAGTTATGATGTAAAATATGCAATATTGGATACTAATCACACCCCCACACTTATTCTTTTGCTCGTCCCGAGCAAAACTAAGAAAAAGAAAAGAAAAATCTAAACTACCAATTTATTGCACCACTTTCGCAGGTGACGCGATTGCACTGAGCATGTGCAACAAGCCGTTAAACCTCTAGGTTACCCTAGAGGAGGAGTGTTGTCTCCTGAGGGTTTTCAGCGGATTACACCCACAAAATCCTTAAAGAAAGAAAACAAATGTTAGTGTTTTGAAGACGCATTTTGAATAAGAGACATGTTTACGAACTATTTTTGCAAAAATATAAGTGATCCTAGGTCATAAGTCCACCTATAATTATTCTTCCTTAAACTTAGTATCCATGCAAGATCTTGTTTTTAATTAAGGTAAGAATTCAAAATTGGATTGAATATTTTATCTCTCATAAAACCTAGATAGTATGCACACCGTGTAAGTGAAGATTTCTGGGATTTCAACTCTAACCATCAAGCCATTTATTTATTTATTTATTTTTCTTTTCTTTTTTTATGCTTTTTTTTTTTTTTCTTCTTCCCTTAGTTTAGGCTTTCTAGTCTACCCTTGTAACGAGCCTTTAACCGATGACTCCCAAACCAGACGGTCTTAGGGCACCAGATGAGAAAACATCCCTCGGGTTTAAGGTCTCGAGTAGAAAAGGCCACGAAACTAAAGGGGATTATTTATTATCACCGTTAGGCGTGAATAACCATGCTTCTTGAGGCATAATTATCCAGCTTAATAAGTGAGATCACCGTTAGGCGTGAGTAACCATGCTTCTTGAGGCATAGTTATCCAGCTTAATAAGTGATCTTTTATTTATATATATATATTTTTTTTTCCTTTCTTTTTTTTTTTTTATATGGCATTTTTGGTCTTTGTCTCCATCCCAAGAAATGTGTAAGTGTAAAGTGCATATTATCTAAGGCAAAAAATGTAAGATAAAAATATCTCACCAATTTTTCTTACTTAGCCTATAATTTTAAACAAGATCTATTATTTCAACTAGGTTAAGATGTCATAATTAAGGCTTTCTTAATTTCTAAGATACATCTTAATTTTCTTAAAAATAGATCAAAACTTTGTCTCTTATTTCAAAAAGTTTTTATTTTTATATTTTTTATTTATTATTATTTTTTTTATTTCTAAAAAGAAGTGTAAAAGAAATAAAATCTAAAAACTCTAAGTTAGTAAACCCTCCCCCACACTTATTTCATGCATTGTCCTCAATGCATCATGATATATGTATGCATGAAACAAAAATGAAGAGGGAAGGAAAAAATTACCTTAAGGTGGTGGTTCGGTGGTGGTCTGATTGGTCCACGAAACATGGCCCAATCATCTTTTCTTTGGGTTTCAGGAACCCACCAGAAATTTCATAAATATGACCCATTAAAATGATGTATGCATGTGTTATTTTAATTATGTACATGACCCCATCTAATTTTAAGATTTTCCTAATAATTTCAGAGTCAAGTTTATCAAGATCCTTGTTCCAGAATGGATTATGAAATGATAGAATGGTCGACTTGGACTCGGAATGAACAGGAACGATTACCGACTCAGGGAAGTGAATTAAGTCAAGTGATGGTGCCGGAGTCGAAGTGAGTTCAAAAATTGGATCCAAGTCAAGAAATGAAAACTCAAGTCCACAATCATTGTCCAACAATGGGATGTGACCTAATATGGGTGATATCTCTTTACTTCCAATATAAGGAATTCAAGCTCATCGCCATACAATTCTTCAAAACTTAAGTCAAAATCTTCTGATAGAATTGTACAATCAGTTTCAGAAGTAAAGAGATCGAGAAAATCAAGGTCACATTCTCATTGAGTTCAATTCCACAAGATGGAGAACTTGCCAAAATGTCAAAAGAATCTTCAAAAGTGTAGAATTGGGCAAGTTCGACATGATCCTCAAAGATGGTTGATTCAACTTCATTGTGAATTGTGAAAGGATCCAAGGTTGATTCCGGGAAAGAATTAAAGTGAGGTAAAGATACCGGAGTCATTACTGAATCAGGAAAAAGAATTGAATCACAAAGTTGGGGTTCAAGATCACATTCCTCATGTAGTTCAATTAAATGTGGAGAACTTGCCAATTTATCAATGGGATTTTCAGAAGTATGGAATTGGCCAAGTTCTATGTGATCATCATAAAAGATTGGTGATTCATTTTCACAATGGATAGGAAATGGATCCAATTCTGACTTGAGAAATGGATTGAAATCAGGTAAGGTTATGGAAGTCATGATTGAATCAGGAAGTAATATGGAATCATCAAGTGGAAGTTCAGGATCAAAATCATGTTCCAGTTCAATTTCAGAAAAAGGACAACTTGCCAAATTGTCAATTGGATCAGAAGTGTGGACAAGTTCATTTTTAGGAAATGAGAAACTTGCCAAAATGTCAACGGGATTTGAATTTTGGACAAGTTCAGGTGAATGTGCTGAAATTGAATCTGGATTTCCAAGATGACAAGAGTCTTGAGTCATATCAATAGAGTGTGGTATAACTGGATTAGTCAAATGTTGATAGGATAGAGTTTCCTCTTTCCTAAGAAGATTATCCAATTGTTCTTTCACACTATTGATAGACTTGGCATGTGATTTTTGATATTGTAACATAGACTCTTGCAAGATGTCTATACTCTTTTCTAGAATTGATGTATCTTCAAATGATTGTTCTAGAATGGGAGTATAGGAATCTTGACTTTGGAAAGTTTGTGAATAGTGTGAGTCAAAAATGTGTGGTGATGGAAGAGTGGACTCACACAAGAAATCTTTACTCGTTTCCATGACAAATGGTTGTTCATTAGGAAATGGTGGAACTGAGTAAGACTCTTGAAAATACTGTGGAACTGGAGAGGGAAATGGTTCTGGAAGTGTTTGCTCAGCTCTCTGTAAGTTAGCTTCTAAACTCCTTAATAAGTCAGATTTGTCTTCAAATGGAGGCTCAGAAAAAGGAGTGTATGACGTGGACTCGGGAAATGAATATTGTGGACAAGGTGAATATGATGGACAAGGATTTTGAAAATTTGACTCGGGGTAAGTGAATCCCCAATGACTCGATGAAGAGTTGAAATTATTTTGGACATTATAATCATTAGATGGGGTGTATGGGTCGTATTGATTCGGATAAGGCCAACCCGGTGTATGTGGTTGGTGCATATTATAAAACACCGGGTTGGAATTATCCGAATATGGAGTGTGTGTGACATATGGATGGAAAGAATTGTAATTGTAAGCCATATCACACAATCACAAACAAAAATCAAACAAACAAACAAACAAAAGAAAGAAAGAAAATTCTAACCTAAGTTAGGGTAGACTTAGACCTAGACGACTCCTAACAAATAGACTGTCCACGGGAGGTTTAGTGTAGACTCTAACCACAAGCTAATCAGCCAGGGAAGGGTAAGGTTGGTGGGAGGTTTTCCGTCCGGAGACGTTCCTTAATTAAGTAACCAGCAACCTTCGGGCTTTCGGCCCTCAACCCCTTTCCTAGACACTGATTTTGCAAGAGTTAAGTTCTAACACTTTTCTCCCTTAGGATAATCTCCTAAGTGAGTCCGAGATGTCCTAGGGCCAACGTCTACTTTTTATTAAATTAGGGCTTGGGTTAGTGAGTGCTTGGGAAAATGATTTTCGGGCTAAGGAAAGGGTAATGACCTCCCCCACCTTATCTTATTTACGGGTATGCCCTTAAATTTGAATTGTGCAAGTGTACAAGAAATATAGCTAGGATACACTCAAAGCAAGAAAATCAAGCAAGAGTTTGTCCTAGTCTAATATGCAATGCAAACACGTACCTTGCCTCCAGCACTCTTCAACAGTAAATTTAAAGTAATTGAAAGACACGTGCCTAATGATGCAAGTGTCTAAACAATTTTTTAACAATTTCAACCAACTTTTTACTGTTTTTTAATTAAGCAGGTATATAGTGCAGAATACAAGAAAAGAATTATTGCAGAAGCTATATCTTGCAGAGCTGAAGACCCTGCAGAAATTTTGTCAGAAGTGAGCTCCTCTTTGCCGCGTTTCCACGGCAAATGCCGCGGATCCGCGGCAATTTGGAGGGATCCTGGGCTCTGCTTTCTTGAGCAGAGGCCCAGGTCCACTTATATGTGACTGCAATGAAGATATTCCTGTTTCTTGAACCTGTAACCTGCAACAGAGAAGAAGAATCGTTTAGTACTTCACTTTAAACCAAAAAGAACGTCGCTCTCCCCGGCAACGGCGCCATTTTGATTGGTAGGAAAAGGTGTACTTATTATGAGTATAGAAATGTATTTTATGTACCCTTTCTTGTCTCCGCTATAGCATAGGGCTATACCGAGTCGATTCTCAGGGAGAGCTCGCGATGGAAGCTTTACGTGTGGTAGTGAAGTGAACAAACGATGATTCTTCTCTTGCTTATAAATTTAGTGAATCAAATGCAAAAGAAACTAAAAGGATGTCTATGTTCATGGTGGAAAATCGTTGGAAAAGAAATCAAGAAGTGGATTGGTATTCACAAGAAAAGGAAAGGAAACTTGTAAAAGAAGCAATCCATGACTAGCTTACCTTGCTAGCTTGCCAAGACTTACTAGACTCCTTGATAGCGAATGCTTGCCTAATGTTGTCACTCCATTGGCGTAGGATTTGTCTCGCGTGTTGACCTAATTACTTTCTCACTTGCAAGACGGTGGTTTAACCATCGGAGAAGAGAAGATCATACACTTGCAAGATGAAATTAAGCAAACACACATGAGTTAGTGAAGTGGCAAGACTAGTGGTTAGCTAGTACATGGAAGGAAAATTAGCTAGAAGCCATTAAAGAAGTAAAACAAAGCATGGAAGTAAATTGTAAGTAATTAAAGCAAGAAGTAAAATAAAGCAAGTAAGAATGCAAGAAAACTAGAACCAAGCTTCAAGTAGAGGAAGGAGGATGGATCAATCCTTGTTGCTTCAAGTGTCACTCTTGATTACACAAGCTCTCTCCCTCACAATCACTCTCTTTTACATTGAATTCTAGGGAAGAAGAAGAGGGATCTAAAGAACAAAACCTAGAGAAAAACTAAACAAAATTACAACATACTAACTATTCTCCTCTCTTCTCCATTCAGTCTTTGTACGCAGGTCTTCATGGAGTATTTATAGCATGGATGAGAACCTTCGAGAGCCAAGTTTGTTGGCGCAAAATCTGAGATCCAACGGCCCTGATTTTGCGGTGGGGGCGCGGCATGGCGCGGCACTTTGGAGTCCGTTGGCTAACAACTTTCTGGTGGAGATTAGTTACAAGGTTGTTAGCCACGTGGTATATCTAGAATCTTCGTTTGTTGCGCGGATTTCTCTGGATCTGGATTTGAATTTGGCTTTATCTTTAATCTTGATTAATCACTTAATTAGTGTTAATTAAGTGATTATTTGGATATCTCTCCATTAAGTGTGTACCTGCAAATATGTAGAGAAGAGGAGTAAAAATCACATATTTATTTGTAATATGCATGGGAGTTATGATGTAAAATATGCAATATTGGATACTAATCAGATATCTACCTCACAAAATTTTAATTGGGATACTATTCTGAACATTGCAGAGTTAATCACTGACTTTCTTGAAGTCTTGGAAGCACAAAGTAGTCCATTCATCACGTGTGGCAGGAAACACAACTTCCTTTTGATGAAATTTTTCTTTGAGATTTTTTCAGAAGACACTTGAGTCTCTTACTGTGAGATATTCGCATTTTAAGTATTCATCTAGATGTCTACGGATAAAAATCGTCAATTTTGTCTTATCTTGTGCGATGTAGAGTTCATCTCTTTTATAATTTCAATGATACCCATTAACTCGAGATGCATTTTTACATCAATAACCCAAGATATATAATCCTTCATGTGATATCAAGTGGAATGAACTCAAGCTTTGCAAAATTTGACATAGTGATAACTATAATAAAATACATAAATAAGTAGAATCACAATATTTTATTTTACAACAAAATAGCAAAACTTACATGTCAATCATAATTGCGACAAACAAAAGAGGGAAAATGAATATTAAAATTAAAAGGCTCAGGTAAAAATCACTTGGATATATATCTTCAACAAAAAGGATAATAATATTGATGATGATGATGATAAAAATAAACTTCAAAAATGGACTAAGCATTTTGCGAAAATTTTTACTAAAAGGCTTGTGAAGATGATGAAAAAATTGAGAATGAAAAGAGAATGAGAAGTGAGTTATGTGGCTTAAAATTCACTAATTTATAGAGTAAAAACTAGCTGTTTATAACTGTTATATAGCCGTCGAAGGAGAAAGAAAATCAGTTTGAATTTAATACAATAAAATGTTATAATTAAGAAGATGATAAAATAAATGCATTGTACTATGTATATTTATGAGTTATAATATAGGCACGCCACTCTACTTGGTGGATGTTTTGTAGACATAATTAATGAAGTAATAAATTTTGAAATAAATATTGCATACTATGCTATTCAATAAATATTTCAGTAGGTGTTTTTACAGATGTAAATAGCAAAGCTATAAATATATAATATTGGTAGCTTGGGGTTTATTCCACTCAATCATCAATTGAGAGGCTAGTAAAGATAATAACAAGAAATATTATTAGTTTGTCATAATCACATCATTTTACTATAAATAGGTGGTAGAGTCTCCTTTCATATATAGTAGTGATGTTATATAAATATAATTAGTATAATAATCTATTTTTTTGTAATCACATCACATTACTATAAATAGGTGGCAGTCTTTCATGTATAGTAGTGGTGTTATACGAGTATTATAAGTAAAATAACTTGTCATTTTTACCTTGAGATATTAGAGGTAGAGGCTGAGAATTATAATAGAACTTTTTCTTAAGCTAATGGAAGTAGAGGCTCATGACAAGACATTACTTTAAGCAAATGGAGGCAGAGGTTTGTGATAAAATTTTTTCCTGAGCTGATGGAGGTAAAGGATGGTGACAGAACTTGACCGATCGTGCTGAGAACGTGTCGTAAAACTCTAAAAACAATAGCACTGAGACAGAGATTCTAGAGGGAGTAGAAGTAAGAATTCTTATTTATTTCTGAAGTGTACATTGAAATAAATCACTAAGGGCATATTTATAGAAAAGCTCTGGAGTACTATGCAATCGCTGCATAGTAACTTTTATTTCTAACAGTTAGATCTTTTCGAGTAAAAATTTTATTTTATTTTATTGGAATTTATGCTATATGCGATCACTATTTTTGATAAAGTAACCTGAAATTGCACAATTCTTTATAAAATTACAATTTTTGATACATCTAAGGAATTGTAATGAACTGTTAGAGTTCTTTAATTTTTTGATAGAATTCATGCTGTGTTGGACCACTATTTTAATTCTAATAGTACCTTAATTATGTTTCTAACAACCAATTACATGTGGGACTATGGTTAAAGTACAAATTATATCAGTACTGTAATAACATTTCAACTCAGTTCATGTTAAGATTGCTTATTTTGACATAGAAATGCATCACGGTTGTGCATTTAAATGTGATCTCAGAACAAGGTATACAAGTGGAACAATCAATGTTCTAACTAATGTCGACTTTGATTATTTTGGGTGGTTTGATCTGTAGGATGCTATTATGAAACTAGGGTATGATGGGGATTTAAGATTTTTACAGAGGTCCCGGGAAGGAATTGGAGAATGGACTGATTTAGGTAACTGATGATAGTGGCTCAAATTGTTAGTTAATAACTGCAAAAAAAGAGAAGAGCCACTTGTTTATATAGAGCACTTAGTAGGTGAACCAGTTAGTTTGATAGAAAATATAGATGCTGAGAAGGCCACTTCTAAAGCAGTTCCAACTATAAAACAAGCAGATCAAACTGCATGTGTTGAAGGCTCAAGTGGAAAAGAGAATGTGGATTCAACTGAAAATGATGAGAAGGCCAATTGTGAAGCAGTTAACTAGCCAGCCGAGGAGGAAGTAAATAACAATGATCGCGAAGAAACAGAAGAAAGTGAGATGAGTCTGTAGAAGTGGCTAGGCATGTTAGAGAAAGTATTGAGAGTGATTCTGATTGTGATTGGGAACCAGAAGAAGACGGTGAAGACAGTCTTTTTTTCTTTGAATAAGTTATAATAGCATCACATTTCAGTATGTGTTATCCAACATGTGTTATCACTACATCTCATTTTAGTCTTTTTTATTTTTATGTAGAAGTAAGGCAAAGGAGAAGAAGAGGCGTAAATAGGTATCTTGGGTGTGTTAAACAGGTGGATGTGGTAAACTATTACTTGTGGAAAAACTTAGGATAATTGTATTTTGATTTTGTAAACAGTTGGATCTGTTGGATTTTTGGTAAACTGTGTATTCTGAAAATAGTTGGATGTGTTAGAGTTGAGATAAACAGTTGTATAACTAGCTTTTATTGTAAACATTTAATGTAAACTATGTATTTCTTTCATGTAAACTAGGGATGATTATACTATGTATTTATATGGTTTATATTTTGCAATCTGATACGGATGATTGTTGTTTTGATGTTCTGTTTTGCTATTCTGTTATAGAATAGTCTAATATTCTATGTAGGGAATTGATGTAAAAGAGATTTGTATTTGTGTAGGAGCTTTGTGCTTCAGTTCTGTAATTATGGGTCTTCATGCTTTCTATAAGTATAGGGGGTCTTTATACTTCAGTTTTGTAAGTATAAGGGGCTATCTGCTACAACTGTTTGAGGGTAGTTTCTGACTCATCCGTAAAGAGTTAATATCTCAGATACTTCTTATCTCAGATACTTCTTGTGATACAGAAAAGTTAGTATTATAAGTCTCTAAATATTAGTATTACAAGCCTCTCAAACTTTTTTTCATTAACTAAAAGACAAGTAGTAATTTCTTCAAATACTAGTATTTCAAGCCTCTCAAGCACTCATTTCATTCAAATACACTTGAAAATGATAAGAAGAACAAATGTCATATAAAAAATCAATGACAATTCCAAATAACATATTCTTCTCTAGCATCAATTTATTTCTCTTTTAGCTGACTCTGCTCGATTTTAAATCTCAAATCTTCATATTTGGGATTACTAGAAATTTCAGTGAGGCCCTTCAATTCATTGTTCCTCGCTTTTAATCTTCTCAGCTTATCTACAATTGAGTGTTCTTATCAAGCAACAAATTCACAATATCTCTTGCTTCATCAGGCAATTCCCATCAGCCTACCTCCAATAATCACATTTGTTCAAATGACAATTGAAGAAGCGTCGTCCTGGATTCTTATACATCCATGAAGTTCTCAGTCTTGCGCCAAATTCGCATTTGCACTGTGGAGAGTAAGATGGAATTGGCCGTTCCAAATTTGCACAAAGCTGACTTCTTGAAGATGCCACGAATCTTGATTCTCGAGAACTGAATACCATTGATTCTCAACTCTACCACACTCTGTAAACCTGCGGGGACAGAATGAGAGTTAGTGAGAGAGCACCTTAGTAGAAAACGCAAGCTAAACACTACATAGATGATGGGTTCAGTTGAAGAAAGAGTAATAACCCATTTAGGGTTCACCACTGCCACCTCCGATGGGTTAAAGTTGGAGAAGAGAGAGGGGAGTTAAAGTCATAGTTAGGAAATTAAAATTTTTGGGGATACCACATGCACTTGCATTAACAAAAATTTTCAATGGAGTCTAACAACATTTAGGAGGCATGATGTCTAACTGCTCATAAACGAGTTTGGGGCCACTAGTGCTCTAGTGTCTATAGTCAGGGGGTGTATATGCAATTAACCCAAACTTTTAATTAGCTTAAGCTAAGTGTAGCGTGCACCTACTTCGGAAAGAATTATAAAGTCAAGATAAGATGACTTAGTTTGGTTTTTTGCCTACTAAAGTATTCATGAGTGAATACAATCTCATATTAGAAAGAAATGATAGGAATGAATAGAAAATTAGGTAAATATTTATTTGCTTAACTTATATTCTTAAGACGACTTACAATCTATATATATTTAAAATCAATGTTAAACTAAAAAAAAGCACAAGTTTAGGAAGAATCAAAAAGTAACGGATATAAACAGAAATTAGGACCAATATCTAGTGGTTTAAGATTTTAAATTAAAGATGGATTCCTGACATATATTTAAAGAGTATGTTACTCACATGGAGACTCATTATCTCGGATGCTCTTAAAGAGTATGCCACGATCCTCTTCTTGTCACTCTTTCACATTTAAGATTGAAGTTCTTGATTATATCGTGCTGCCTCAAACATAACCTGGACACATCAACATCTTTGAATTTAGCTTCAACCAGCAAATTAAGATTCTTAAAGTCTGTGTTAAACACTACATTGCTCCAGTGTCGTCTACTTAAATACCTGCTGCCATCAAATTCTCTTCATCGAGGATCTCCTTCTCCTTGAGCTTTTGTTTTGTGATGTCTCTTCGTGATAATAATCATCACTTTTATCTTCTGGATTTTCATTATTTTCAATATATATTCTGTCATCCACCTCATATTGGAAAGAATCTTGCATTTAGGATGTTGAAACTGAAGAGATTTTGTTTAATCCCTATTGCAAATATATTTTCAGCCCTGATTTTGACAGAATCAGCTCTCTAGGTCAATGGCTATCTTTAATAGGTCTTTAATCACCAATTAAATGGTGATGTAGGGTCTTCTTCTTCATTAAAAATTGCACACCATGGACTTAAAATCAAGTAAGCAAAACTTTATTAGCAGAATTTAATATGAAATAAATGTGAAGATGTGCTTAGAGACTAATCACACCCCCACACTTATCTTTTGCTCGTCCCGAGAAAAATAAAAAACTAAGGAATTATTACACCACTTTCGCAGGTAACACGATTGCACTGAGCATGTGCAACAAGCCGTTAAACCTCTAAGTTTCCCTAGAGGAGGAGTTTTGTCTCCTGAGGGTTTTCAGCGGATTACACCCACAAAATTCATAAAGAAAGAAATCAAATGTTAGTATTTTTTTAAAACGCATTTTGAAATAGAGAAAAGTGTTGAAGTATTTTTGTGAAAATATAAGTGATCCAAGGTCAGAGATTAACCAGAAATTGTTCTTTCTTAAACTAAGTCAAAATGCAAAAAAATCTTGTTATAAATTAAATGTAAGAATTTAAAATTGAATTGACTTTTCGATCTTTCATAAAACTCTTAGAAAAATATGCACTTTGTGAACAGTGAAGGTTTTTGGGATATCGACTCTAACTTTCATGCCATTTATTTATATATATATTTTTTCTTTTCTTCTCTCTTTTTCTTTTTTTCCCATTTTTTCCTTCTTCCCTTAGTTTTCTTAGGATTTCTTATTTACTCGGGTAGTGAGCCTTTAGCCGGTGACTCCCAAACCAGATGGTTTTAGGGTACCAGATGAGAAAACATCCTCGGACTTAAGGACTCGAGTAAACAAGGCCACAAATCTAAAGATGATTTTTTATTTTTTGTCCACCATTTTAGGTGTGAATAATCATGCTTACTGAGGCATAATTACCCAACTTCAATAAGTGATTTTATTCATCATTTTTTTTGAATATATATTTTTTATGGCATTTTCAGTTTTGTTTCAATCCCAAAAATTGTGTAAGTGTGGAGTGAAGAAATCTAAGGTAAAAAATTCAAGATCAAATTATCTTTTCCAATTTTACTTTCTTATCCTAAAATTTAAACAGGATCTATTATTTTGACTTGGTTCAAAATTTCATAATTTTAGGTCTTCCTCATTCCTAAGATAATCTTAATTTTCTTAAAAATAAATCAAAACTATTTATCTTATTTCAAAAAAGTTTTGTAAAAAGAAAAGAGTTTTTATATAAAGATTTTTTTATTTTTTTATTTTTTATTGTTTAATTAAAAAGAAGTGTAAAAGAAAGAAAATATAAAACAAACTATGTTAGTAAACCCTCCCCCACGCTTATCTCATGTATGGTCCTCAATGCATCGTGAATGTGTAAATACATGAAACAAATAGAGAGGAAAAGAAGATTACCTCAAGGGGGTGGCTCGGTGGTGGTCTGATTGGGCCAAGCGTTGCGACCCAATCAAAATAGCGTGGATCTTGCAGGAACCCACCAATGACCTCTCTCACATGACTCAATAAAAGAATGATGAATTGAATGGTCTTATTGAAAATTTTATCCCCATCTAATTTTCAATTTTCAAAAATAATGACTGAGTCATTTCTTCAACATTTTTGTCCAACAATGAATGTGATTTGAGAGATGATTGATTTGAACTCAAATGGAATAGGAACAAAAACTGACACCGACTCGGGAAGTTGATTCAGATCAAGTCGAGAGTCAACAATGAGAGTTGAAATTGGTTCAAAAACAGGGTCCAAACCAAAGAATGGATATTCACACATTTTCCCCATGAATGAAGTGTGATCATGAGAGATTGGTGATTTCATTTCACGGTGTACTGGTACAGGATTCAATGCTAACTCCGGAATAGAGAAAAAATCTGGTAAAGATACCGGGGTCATTATTGAATCAAAAAGTGAAATAGAATGACCAACTTGAGGTTCAGGATCACTTGCACGCTCAAGTTCAATTTCGGGAAAAGGATAACTTGCCAAAATGTCAAGCTGGTTTTCAAGATTTTGGGCAAGTTCAAATGGATGTAATGAAATTGAATCTTAATTTTTGTCCATAGAAAGAATGTGAATAGGTGAAATGATCGAGTCAAGTTCAAGAATGATGGGAATCAAAACTGGCTCAAGAATATCACTTAGTTTAGGTAACACTACAGGAGTCGATAGTGATTCAATGAACGGACTCGAATTGCTAACTTGAAGCTCAGGTTCACATTCATCTTCAAGTTCAATTTCAGGAAATGGATAACTTGCCAAAGTATCAGGAATTAGTTATTGGTCAAGTTCAGGTTAGTATGATGAAATTGAAGCTGGATTTCCAAAATGGCAAGATTCTTGAACATTTGATGGACATGGGAAGTCAATCATATTTTACATTATGCGCTCGGTCTCTTGCACAAATTTCATAGTTTTTTCCCATAATGATTTTCCTTTGAGTTGTTCTGGGAAAGAACTACATGAATTTTGGAAATTTTGTAGACATGATGAGGTCATATTGTTTTCAAATTGTTTTTGGGCCTCTACTGCTTCTTCCAAAGTCCTTTACAATGATGATTTTTCTTCAGTAGGTAGTTCAAGAAAAGGAGGATAGGAAGCAGAATCGGGGAATGAACTTTGTGAAAATTGTGGACAAGACGGTTGAAAATTTGACTCGGGGGAGGTGAATCCCCATTGACTCTGTGAAGGTTGAAATTATTTTGAAAATTATAGTCATAAAATTGAGGATATGGGTCATATTGAGTCGGATAATTCCAACTCGGCATATATGTTTGGTTCATGTTGTACATAGCCGGGTCGGAGTTATCCGAGTCAAATGAGGTCGGAGTGAAATATGGATTTATATTTTGATTGAAAGAATTATTGTTATTAAAATCCATTTCACAATATATAAAAAAGAAAAACAAACAAACAAACAAACAAAGATAAAGAAAAAGAAAACAAGCCTAAGCTAGGGTTGATTGAGACCTAGACGACTCCTAACTAGTTAGACTATCCACGAGGGTACATTATCAGAAGCTGACCACGAGTTAATCGGCCAGGTAGGTGCAAGATCAGTGGGAGGTATCCGTGCTGGAGCAACGGGCCTAATTATGCCAAACCACTATTTTTTGAGGTTTCGCCTCTCAATCCCCAACCTTGGACGCCGATTTAGCAAGAGTCAAATTCTAACAACTTTCCCCTCAGGTCAATCTCCTAAATGAGTCCAAGATGTCCCTAGGGGCCAACGTCTAGCAATTTTTATTAGGTTTGAGTTGTGTGCGTGGGAAAGTGATTTTTAGGCTAAGGGAGGGTAATGACTTCCCCACCTTATGTTGTATTGGGTTTTGCCCTTAAGTTTAATTTGTGCAAGTGTGCAATATAAATAAGAATGAACACCAAAAAGCGAGTAAATTACCGAAGTGTTTGTCCTATGCTATATGCAATGCCATATGTACACCTCCTATCAATATCACACAACACAAGAATAAAATATAGTATATTAGAATGAAAATTGACACGTGCCTAGATGCAAATGTCTAAACCATTTTAAAGCATCCAATTACCGTATTTTAATTCTTAAAATTATTTACAGTGTACAAGTAATAAAAAATTAGCAACAGAGTATATGAATGTATAAGACATTACCCGACCACACAAGAGTAAGTGTGGACTTCTACAATGCTAAAATTTAACCTGCACACCAAAAAACAACGAAGAAAAGTTAGCAAAAATGTGAAATCAAACCGTTCCCATCCTCAGCAACGGCGCCAAAATTTGATCGGGGTAAAATCTCGCACAAAAGTGTATGTTTTGAAATCAAGATTTAAAGTGTGTATGCTTTGGCTTCCTCGATACTTCCGTTATAGCATAGAGGTTAAAACAAGTCGAATCCACAAGGACGGAAGGTTATAGAAGCTTTACCGATTGATTCACGTGTTTTGTTAAAAAGTTCTTCAAATTTTTAAAGAATGAAAAAGAAAGGAAAAGAAAGAATGAAAAAGAGAAGAGTACGGCGAAATACAAAGAAGTGGGGAATATAGAAAAGAATGATTTTTGTGGTTTTTGTATATCTAAAACAAAGTGAAAAAGAAAGAAAACTCATGGCTACTAACTACTAATGACTCCACCAACATGCTAACCTCTTAGTGATAGTTGCCTCACATGTATCATTGGCCATCACTGGTCCTTAGTTCAAGAGCAATTCAAAGCATGACCCCATATGTAACTCATCACAACCCAACTCAACAAACAAGTGCAAGCTACACTTAAACTATCAAAATTAAAAGTAAGCATGGAGTAAAGTAATGTTAGCTTGTTAGTGGTTAGGAAGTTAGAGTTAGATCCATCATCATAAGCCATCAATGGCTCTTGCAAGAGCAAGGCCAAAACGAGGCTATTAGATTCATGTGGATTATCAAATAAGAAGTTAGACTAGTTAGTTGTCGTGAGAGAAAAGTTAGTTACACATATAAAAGAGATTAGAGAGAAGAAATCATAGAGAGGTAAAGAGAGCACCTTTCATAGATTGTCACCTTCTATTACAAGCACTCTTGCATTTCAAGCATGTACCACTCTCTCTCTCTCCCTATTACAAGATCTACAAAATGGAAAATACAATGGAGGAAGAAGAACTAACCTAAGCTAAACTACCCTAAACTACAATATGGATTGAAAACTACTCCTTCAACTCTGTATATATATCCAACTCTGGAACCCCAAGGGGTATTTATAGGCACCAGGGGAACAGGGGGCCAGGGGACAAGTCCTGGCCCAAAACGCAGCCGCGACCGCGGTCGTACGGTCGCGTTTTCGCGGCCATACTAGGGCCGCGCACGCGGCGCTTCGAGCCGCGCGTGGTCCCGTCTGTCCCCTGTCAGGCCCTGTGCCCGGTTTCTGGTTTGCAGCCCCTGGGATTGACAGAATCAGCTCTCTAGATCAATGATTATCTTTAATAGGCTTTTAATCACCAATTAATGGTGATTTAGGGTCTTCTTCTTCATTGCACACCATGGACCTAGAATCAAGTAAGCAAAGCTTTATTAGCAGAATTTAATATGAAATCAATGTGAAGATTTGATACAAATTATGCAAAATTAGAGACTAATCACACCCCCACACTTATCTTTTGCTCGTCCCGTGCAAAACAAAAAAACTTAGGAATTATTACACCACTTTCGCAGGTGACGCGATTGCACTGAGCAAGTGTAACAAGCTGTTAAACCTCTAAGTTTCCCCTAGAGGAGGAGTTTTGTCTCCTGAGGGTTTTCAGCTGATTACACCCACAAAATCAATAAAAAAAGAAATCAAATGTTTGTATTTTTTTTTAAAACGCATTTTGAAATAGAGAAAAGTGTTGAAGTATTTTTGTGAAAATATAAGTGATCCAAGGTAAGAGGTTAACCAGAAATTGTTCTTTCTTAAACTAAGTCAAAATGCAAAAAATCTTGTTATAAATTAAATGTAAGAATTTAAAATTGAATTGACTTTTTGATCTTTCATAAACTGTTAGAAAAATATGCACTTTATGAACAGTGAAGGTTTTTGGGATATCGACTCTAACTTTCATGCCATTTATTTATATTATATATATATATTTTTTCTTTTTCTTCTTTCTTTTTCTTTTTTTTCCCTTTTTTTCCTTCTTCCCTTAGTTTTCTTAGGCTTTCTTATTTACCTGGATAGTGAGCCTTTAGCTGGTGACTCCCAAAACAGATGGTCTTAGGGCACCAAATGAGAAAACATCCCTCGAACTTAAGGACTTGAGTAAACAAGGCTACAAAACTAAAGGGGATTTTTTATTCTTTGTCCACCATTTTAGATATGAATAATCATGCTTCCTGAGGCATAATTACCCAACTTCAATAAGTGGTTTTTATTCATCATTTTTTTGAATATATATTTTTTATGCATTTCAGTCTTTCTTTCAATCTCAAAAATTGTGTAAGTGTGGAGTGCATAAATCTAAGGCAAAAAAATTCAAGATCAAATTATCTTTTTCAATTTTACTTTCTTATCCTAAAATTTAAACAAGATCTATTATTTTGACTTGGTTCAAAATTTCATAATTGTAGGTCTTCCTCATTCCTAAGATAATCTTAATTTTCTTAAAAATAAATCAAAACTATTTATCTTGTTTCAAAAAAGTTTTGTAAAAAGAAAAAAGTTTTTATATAAAAGATTTTTTTAATTTTTAATTTTTTATTTGTTTAATTAAAAAGAAGTGCAAAAGAAAGAAAATATAAAACTAACTACGTTAGTAAACCCTCCCCCACACTTATCTCATACATGGTCCTCAATGCATCGTGAATGTGTAAATACATGAAACAAATGGAGAGGGAAGGAAGATTACCTCAAGGGGGTGGCTCCGGTGGTGGTCTGATTGGGCCAAGCATTGCGACCCAATCAAAATAGCGTGGATCTTGCAGGAACCCACCAATGACCTTTCTCACATGACCCAATAAAACAATGATGGATTGAATGGTCTTATTGAAAATTTTATCCCCATCTAATTTTCAATTTTCAAAAATAATGATTGAGTCATTTTCTTCAACATTCTTATCCAACAATGAAGGGTGATTTTGAGAGATGATTGATTTGGACTCAAATGGAACAAGAACAAAAACTGACACCGACTCGAAAAGTTGCCTCAGATCAAGTCGAGAGTCAACAATGAGAGTCGAAATTGGTTCAAAAACAGGGTCCAAACCAAAGAATGAATATTCACACATTTTCCCCATGAATGAAGTGTGATCATGAGAGATTGGTGATTCCATTTCATGGTGTACTGGTACAGGATTCAATGCTGACTCCGAAATAGAGAAAAAAATCTGGTAAAGATACCGGGGTCATTATTGAATCAAAAAGTGAAATAGAATGACCAACTTGAGGTTCATGATCACTTGCAAGCTCAAGTTCAATTTCGGAAAAGGATAACTTGCCAAAATATCAAGGTGGTTTTCAAGATTTTGGGCAAGTTCAAATGGATGTAATGAAACTGAATCTTGATTTTTGTCCAAGAAAGAATATGAATGGGTGAAATGATCGAGTCACGTTCAGGAATGATGGGAATCAAAACTGGCTTAAGAACGATACTTAGTTTAGGTAACACTAAAGGAGTCGATAGTGATTCAATGAACGGACTCGAATTGCTAACTTGAAGCTCAGGTTCACATTCGTCTTCAAGTTCAATTTCAAGAAATAGATAACTTGTCAAAGTATCAGAAATTGGATATTGGTCAAGTTCAGGTTGGTATGATGAAATTGAAGCTGGATTTTCAAAATGGCAAGATTCTTAAACATTTAATGGACATGGGAAGTCAATCGTATTTTGCATTATGCGCTCGGTCTCTTGCACGAATTCTATAATTTTTCCCATAATAATTTTCCTTTGAGTTGTTCTGGGAAAGAACTACATGAATTTTGGAAATTTTATAGACATGATGAGGTCATATTGTTTTCAAATTGTTTTTGGGCCTCTATCGCTTCTTCCAAAGTCCTTTGCAACGATGATTTTTTTCAGTAGGTGGTTCAGGAAAAGGAGGATAAGAAGCAGAATCGGGGAATGAACTTTGTAAAAATTGTGGACAAGACGGTTGAAAATTTGACTCGGGGGAGGTGTATCCCCATTGACTCTGTGAAGAGTTGAAATTATTTTGAAAATTATAGTCATAAAATTGAGGATATGGGTCATATTGAGTCGGATAATCCCAACTCGGCATATATGGTTGGTTCATGTTGTACATAGCCGGGTCAGAGCTATCCGAGTCAAATGAGGTCAGAATGAAATATGGATTTATATTTTGATTGAAAGAATTATTGTTGTTAAAATCCATTTCACAATATACAAAAAAGAAAAACAATCAAACAAACAAACAAAGATAAAGAAAAAGAAAACAAGCCTATGCTAGGGTTGACTTAGACCTAGACGACTCCTAACTGGTTAGACTATCCACGAGGATACATTATTGGAAGCTGACTACGAGTTAATGGCCAGGTAGGGGCAAGATCAGTGGGAGGTATCCGTGCCAGAGCAACGGGCCTAATTATGCCAAACCACTGTTCTTCGAGGTTTCGCCTCTCAATCCCTAACCTTAAACACCGATTTAGCAAGAGTCAAATTCTAACAACTTTCCCCATAGGTCAATCTCCTAAATGAGTCCGAGATATCCCTAGGGGCCAACGTCTAGCAATTTTTGTTAGGCTTCGGTTGTGTGCTTGGGGAAGTGATTTTTGGGCTAAGAGAGGGTAATGACTTCCCCACCTTATATTGTATTGGGTTTTGCCCTTAAGTTTAATTTGTGCAAGTGTGCAATATAGATAAGAATGAACACAAAAAAGCGAGTAAATTACTGAAGTGTTTGTCATATGCTATATGCAATGCCATATGTACACCTCCTATCAATATCACAACAATACAAGAATAAAATATAGTATATTGGAATGAAAATTGACACGTGTCTAGATGCAAATTTCTAAACCGTTTTAAAGCATCCAATTACCGTATTTTAATTTTTAAAATTATTTACAGTATACAAGTAATAAAAAAATTAGCAGTAGTATATATGAATGTACAAGAAGTTACCCGACCACACAAGAGTAAGTGTGGACTTCTGCAATGCTAAAATTTAACCTGCACATAAAAAAAACAAAGAAGAAAAGTTAGCAAAAATGTGAAATCAAACCGTTCCCATCCCTGGCAACGGCGCCAAAATTTGATCGGCGTAAAACCGCGCACAAAAGTGTATGTTTTGAAATCAAGATTTAAAGTGTGTGCGCTTTGGCTTTCTCGATACTTCCGTTATAGCATAGAGGCTAAAACGAGTCGAATTCACAAGGTGAGGAGGCGATAGAAGCTTTACCGGTTGATTCACGTATTTTGTTAAAAAGTTCTTCAAAGTTTTAAAGAATGAAAAAGAAAGAAGAAAAAAAGAAGAGTACGATGAAATACGAAGAAGTGGGGAATATAGAAAAGAATGATTTTTGTGGTTTTTGTATATCTAAAACAAAGTGAAAAAGAAAGAAAACCTATGGCTACTAACTACTAATGACTCCACCAACATGCTAACCTCTTAGTGATAGTTATCTCACATGTATCATTGGCTATCACTAGTCCTTAGTTTAAGAGCAATTCAAAGCATGACCCATATGTAACTCATCACAACCCAACTCAACAAACAAGTGCAAGCTACACTTAAACCATCAAAACTAAAAGTAAGCATGGAGTAAAGTAATGTTAGCTTGTTAGTGGTTAGGAAGTTAGAGTTAGATCCATCATTATGAGCCATCAATGGCTCTTGCAAGAGCAAGGCCAAAACGAGGCTATTAGATTCATGTGGATTATCAAATAAGAAGTTAGACTAGTTGGTGGTTAGTAGTTAGTTGCCATGAGAGAAAAGTTAGCTTCACATGTAAAAGACATTAGAGAGAAGAAAACATAGAGAGGTAAAGAGAGCACCTTTCATAGATTGTCACCTTCTATTACAAGCACTCTTGCATTCCAAGCATGTACCACTCTCTCTCTCTCTCTCCCTATTACAAGATCTACAAAATGGAAAATACAATAGAGGAAGAAGAACTAACCTAAGCTAAACTAACCTAAACTACAACATGGAATGAAAACTATTGCTTCAACTCTGTATATATATATCCAATTCTTGAACCCCAAGGGGGTATTTATAGGCACCAGGGGAACAGGGGGCCAGGGGACAAGTCCTGGCCCAAAACGAGGCCGCGGCCGTAAGGCCGCGGAAACGCGATCCAAGCCGCGTTTCTGCGGCCCTACTAGGGCCGCGTGCTCGGCGCTTCAAGCCACGCGCGGTCCCGTCTGTCCCATGTCAGGCCCTGTGCCCGATTTCTGGTTTGCAGCCCCTGGTTTTGACAGAATCATCTCTCTAGGTCAATGACTATCTTTAATAGGCCTTTAATCACCAATTAAATTATGATTTAGGTTCTTCTTCTTCATTGCACATCATGGACCTAGAATCAAGCAAGCAAAACTTTATTAGCAGAATTTAATATGAAATCAATATGAAGATGTAATATAAATTATGCAAAATTAGAGACTAATCAATGAGGTAGAGGTAGGTAGCACAGAGATCGAAAGAGAAAAGAGTAAGAACAGGCACATAGAAGCGGGCTAAGAAGAGCCCGGTCGACTGGCGACAGGCACGGTCGACTGGGCAGTCGACCGATATACATGGGCGTGCACATGTATCGCCTGGTCGACTGCCTGGTCGACTGTGGCATGGAACAGTCGACCGCCCGGTCGACTGACTTAAAGCAGGCTGCTCTCTGTTTGTGTCTGGTCGACCGCTCGGTCGACAGTGGACATGGGTTAGTCGACTGGCCAGTCGACCGATAGATGCGTTTGGCTTTCATTTTAGGATTCGGATTTCTTTTCCATTTGGGATCGAATCCAATCAGGGTTTCCTGAAACCCAGGGACTCTGTGGCTATAAATAAGGGCTAGAGCCCTCATGTATTGCACCCCACTGAAAATCTCCCTTGAAAATTCCTTGAAGAAGGAATAAGTTGTAATTGATTGTTGAATTAAAAAAAATCTCTCTCTCCCTTGCCCCGAGGACGTTGGCACGTTGCCGAACCTCGTTAAATACTGTGTAGATTGCTTTTCTCTATTGTTCTCTGTTCTTGTCGTGTTGGTTAAATCTCCGACTGCATCAGACTCCGCCTGGTTGGCGGATTCCCCAGAGAGGTTGTTGTCCTGCACACAACAATTGGTATCAGAGTATTCCAGGTTCGTCGTGGGATCGTGTCTTGATTTCAAGGGCATAAGTTGCTGTTTGGCAGAGATCGTGTGTCGATCTCGAAGCGGCATTGGGATTGTTTGTGGGATCGTATGTCGATCTCAAAATAGCGTATATATTGCTCGAGGAATCAATTCAAAGGAGTAGATAGTTTCGGAAACTCTTCAAGGGTTTCGCGTGGAGGAAAGAACCTGTCTTTATCTAACTCCGTTTGTTTCCGCATTGCTTTGAGGAATTAGTTGAGAAGATGCTGGAGAAGGTGCATCATCGGGAAAATCTATGAATCCACATCCCCTGAGGATTGATGTGGTGAAGTTCAACGATACGAACAACTTCGATATGTGAAGGTGTGAGGTGATGGATGCGTTGACAGCATCAAACCTTAAAGACACTCTACGGTTAGAGAAGAAGCGCACATCAACAACTGAAGAAGATTGAGACAAGATGAACCGTACGGCGTGTGGCTTGATCAGGTCTTGTTTGATACAAGGCATCAAGTATAATGTGTTGCATAAGACATCTGCGAGGCAGCTATGGGAGATCCTGGAGAAGAAGTATCAGACGAAAAGTATAGAATCGCGGTTGTAGTTGAAGAGTAAGCTTTATAGTTTTTAGATGAAAAGAGGATACTCCATCAATGAACACTTGAATCGCTACAGGAGGCTTCTTACAAATCTAGTTAATATGAATGTGGAGATCGATGAAGAGGATAAGGCGGTAATCCTATTGAATTCTCTTCCTAGGGAAGAGTATGAGACCTTTACTCTTACATTGGTCAATGGAAGAAAATCTCTTAATTACAGTGAGGTGTCTGCTGCTCTTGTGAGTTATGAAGAAAGGAGACAGGACAGACTGTCTTCTTCGGGGAACACAACAGTAGAGGTATTGGTGGTAAGAGGCAGGAGTTTCAATAGGAAGGGAAGAGATGATCAGGGAAGATCAAAATCCAGATCAGGCTCTAGAGATCTGAAGAGGAATCAGTGCGTCTTGTGCAAGGAGTTAGGGCACTGGAAAATTGATTGCCCGAAGGCTAAAGGTAAGAAGATGGAGTCAAACACCGAGACAATCTCACACAAGCGGATGGATCGAATTCAAACTCATTGATATTCTCTCTCTGTTACTACTCCTACTGTTAGTTACTCAGATAATACTGAGTGGATCTTGGATACGGGAGCCACCTATCCTGTGTGCCTGAATAGGGCCTGATTTTCTTGCTTTGAGAAGCTAGATAGATCTTACACGATCATGGGTGATGATCATCCGTGTAATATAGAAGAGAAAGGTACAGTCTGTGTCAAGATGGTTGATGGGATAGTACAAGAATTGAAGGAGGTGAGGTATGTACCTCAACTCAAAAGAAATCTTATCTTTGTTGGCACTTTAGAAGCATTGGGTCTTGTGGTATCTATATGAGATGGTATTCTCAAGATGGCCAAAGGCTCAATAGTGGTTATAAAGGGCGTCCGCCGGGGAAATCTGTACTACTTGAAGGGTAGTATAGTTATAGGTCAGGTGGAGACTTCTAGTTCTTCAGATGATGGTTGCATAAAGCTCTGGCAGATGAAGGTCAGACATGGAGGTGAAAAGTCTTTGCAAGCTCCTGCAAAGAAGAAATCATTGGAAAGTGCTGCTACCTGCAACTTGGTTGGTGAATACAGCATTCTAGACAAGAAGAAGACGAAATTCAGCACCAATACTCACCACTCAGAAGGTCTTCTTGATTGTGTTCACGTAAGCGTTTGGGGACCTGCTAAGACTGCATTGCTTGGGGGTCACAGGTACTTTGTCTCTCTTATTGATAATTTATCTAGGCATTGTTGGATATATCCCATGAGACAAATGTGTGAAGCCCTAAATATGTTGGTGAAGTGGAAAGGAAGATGGAAAAGCAGACAGGTAGGAAGATTAAGGAGCTACAGATTGGTAATGTTGAAATAGACATGAACGAATTCCTACGATTTGGCCAAAACACTGGTATTGGTACTCATTTCATAGAAGGTATACATGGGTTGGCTAAAGAGGTAAACCGTTGCTTGCTAGAGAAGGTTCGGTGCTTGTTGTCTAATGCAAGATTAGACAAATCATTTGGGCTGAGGCGATTGTGTATGCTAGCCATTTCATAAATGGATCGACTGCGATAAGAGGTAAAACTCCATTGGAAATTTGGTCTTAGAAAGTTGCTCAAGATCATGGTTTGCTGCAGGAATTTGAAAGTCTGACCTACTTCAGTGCCAAAGATGGCAAGGTGAATCCACGAGAAAAGAAGTTTGTGTTTTTGGCGTCAAGAAAAATATGAAAGGCTACAGGTTATGGGACCCCGAAAATAAGAAGATCGTGTTAAGTCAGCATGTCACGTTTGATGAGACTTTAGTGTTGAAGTCTACCGTCTCTCAGCTGGTGGAGGGGATGGAGACCAAGGAAGTATCGCAGCGGGTAGAGATTGATGCTACTCCACCATCTCCAGTTGGTTCGGTATCAGTAAAGACTTCACCGGATGTGACACCGGGTGGAGATCATGTAGCCAGGGTTGATACTGAACAGGTTGAAGACATTGATGAGAATGTCGAATTGTTTGCAGCCATAGAAACTAAGGTAAAACCACGCACGTGGGTGAAGAAGCATGAATCTCAAGCTTGTGACCGCGACAAGCTCAAGTTGAAGGCCGTTGTTCTCCATGACAGTAGTAAGGAGGTTCATATAACTCAGCCAGATAGGTTCGCTGCTAAAGATTCAAGTACAAGTGCTTGAGCTTGATGGAACTCATTTGAATGAACTATGGTTGGCTTGATCCTTTGGGCAAGGTACGTGGGCAGCCGTAAAGGCCAAGCCACATTTGATGATGCAACCTATATGAAGCTATTTGGGTTCTCGAGAAGATGATTGGGACTTCACATAGAGGTGAAGAGTTGGACTTCACGTAGAGGTGAAGCATTGTGATATCGATGAACAGATGATCTTCTGGTGAGAAGAAAGTTAAGCTTGCATAAGAGGGATGTGCATCCAGTTTGTTGAAGCCGATGATGGTGTTCAATGTGCTCTACTCAGACTTGGTTGGACTGTCAGTTGAAGACATTTAGACTGGAGAGAGCCAGTCAATTGGAGAGCCAGTGTTGGCTCATGATGAGTTCTTCATGAGGTCATGTGTTGCTGAGTTAGAGACACGTTCGGTAATCGATATGTATGGAAGTTCTCCGAAGGTGAAGTGGGAAGGCATGTGTGCGCATCCTAGTTGCTAGCTGAGCTAAAGGCTACAAAACGAGATCGTGTGTCGATTCGACGAGATCGTGTGTCGATTTCGTCCAGAGTGCTTAAGCCGAAATCGTGTGTCGATTTCACCAAGATCTATGTCAATTTCGCCAAGTGTATATTAGAGTTTGTTGAAGTTCAGCTCAGATTTGAAAAATCTTCACCGAGGTGGAGTGTGTAGGGAGAGAGGAGATAGATGAGGTAGAGGAAGGTAGAGGAAGGTGGCACAGAGATCGAAAAATAAAGGAGTAAGAACAGGCGCAAAGAAGCAGGCCAGGAAGAGCCCGGTCGACCGCTCGGTCGACCGGTGGACAGAGCACGGTCGACTAGGCAGTCGACCGATGTACACTGGCGTGCACAAGTATAGCCCGGTCGACCGTGGCATGGAACGGTCGACCGGGGACATGGGTCGGTCGACCGACCGGTCGACCGACATACGCGTTTTGGCTTTCCTTCCAGGATTCGGATTCCTTTTCTATTTGGGATCGAATCCAATCAAGGTTTCCTAAAACTCAGGGACTCTGTGGCTATAAATAAGGGCTAGAGCCCTCATGTATTGCACCCCACTGAAAATCTCCCTTGGAAATTCCTTGAAGAAGGAATAAGTTGTAATTGATTGTTGAATTAGTAAAATCTCTCTCCCTTATCCCGAGGACGTAGGCACGTTGCCGAACCTCGTTAAATACTATGTTAATTGCTTTTCTCTATTGTTCTATGTTCTTGTCGTGTTGATTACATTTCCGGCTGCATCAGACTCCGCCTGGTTGGCGGATTCCTTAGAGAGGCTGTTGTCCTGCGCACAACATCAAGATGTGGCGAAGGAAGATCCAAAGGAGGTAGTAGGAGAGGTGAGAGTTGCAAAGGGGTTTGGGGTTTACATGTGCTTTTAAGAATTAGTTTTTGATGAGTTTGACATGCCAACAGACCCTCTCCCTAAAGTGATCTCAGTTGCAGTTGTGGGTACTTCAGCGACAAGGGCAGTGGAACTAAGGGGCAAGCATATTGTACCAATGGCCATGGATAGTTTCTTTGTTATTTGTTCCCTTAATGATGTGTCTCAGTAGATGAAACAATGTGTTAAGCTGCACTAAACTATAACTTGAGGCAGTGATGTATTAAGTATTTCTGAATACTTTTTAACCTACTATTTTTGAACTCTCTTTATGCATGATTATGGTTGTGATGTATTAAGTAGTTGTTAATGCTCTACATGTATTAAGTAGTTTGATGTACTTTTTTTCTAAACTCAATTGGTATGTTTGGTATCTATGTTCTTTGTGACACACTATTATGTAACAATTATCTGAGTTATTTGGTACGTGGCTATCTGGATAACTGAGTTATTTTGATAAAGAATATTGTTACTTGTGATACAATATTGTTATTCGTCGTAAAATCTTATTATTTGATATATGGTTGTTGTATGTATATTAAGTTAGTTTGATTACTCTTTATGCATTTTGTCTAGTTTCTTACAGCTATGTTCTTTATAAATGTGACTACTATTACCACATGTTAGTATTTTGAGGGTATTTTAAAATTAAGCATAGTTCTTTTAGTCCCATATTGAATAGGAAAAGAACTCTTTAGTGCTTATATAGGGAGTCTCTTTCATGATGGGTTGTGTGGGCTAGAAACCAAGGGGTGCTCGCGTACACACAATCCCATTGAGGCCCAGTGAAGGGAATTGTGTTACCAGATCCAGAAAATCTTAATGCGCATCTGCGCCCGCATCGCACGCGCAGGGGGGGTGCAAATCTTGGGTTTTAGAGCCTCGCGGATGTGCCCGAATAGGCTAAGTTTTGCCAATTTTATTTTTAGATTTAAAATTAAAATAAAATCTTTTCAAATCCTGTCATAATATTTTGGTCAGAGATAGCTGTTGAGATTCATATCATTCCATATCCTGTCCTGTTATTGCAGTGACATTATTCAAGGCAATTTTGTTTCTCTACACAAGAAAAGAATGGTTTTCTGTCCAAAGATTATTTTCTCTTCCTAAAGATTTTCTAATGATGATAAACTCTCTTTATAAAGGATCTATTCTCAGCTCTCAAAAATAGAACTCAACCATCTTCATCTTCCTCTGAAATTTCCTTAGACTCTTCAGTTCTTCCCTGCATCTATGGAGGAAACAAACCGAGCTGTTTGAGGGCCTGTACATTGCGAGTGCATGCTTGCAGGGCCAGCAATCGTTGAATCCTAAAGGGTAGGCCGCCATCAACCTGCTGCACCGAGATACTCTCTCAGAAGGGCGCAATCTACTCTTAAGAACAGAGCTCCACACGCCTCGATCAACATAGAGAAGTTCCTTCCTTCTTAAAAGTTTAATTTAATTAGATTAGCAGTATTTCATACATTATTTTCCAACAATCTTAAGAATAGATCTGGATACTGCTATGGTTGCTGCTACTAATGTTAAGTCTCTACCTGACATCTTTAGGATTGAACCATTTAATGGAACCCACTATAAAAGATGGTAAGAAAAAGTTATGTCCACACTTGATGTAACTGGTTATGCCTTTGCTATAACTGATCCTAAATCAGAGAAAGAAAAGGAATTGCAAAATTGGGAAAAAGCCAACAAAATCTATAGACACATCATTCTCAGCACACTTAGTAATGCACTGTTTGATGTTTACTGTCCTTATAAAACTGCAACTGAAATTTAGGAAAGTCTTAATAAGAAATACATTCTTGAAGATGCTGGAACTCAAAAATTTGCTATTGAAAATTTTCTGAATTTTTTCATGTCTGATGAAAAAGATATTTCCTCTCAAATTCATGAATACCATGTTCTAATTGATGATCTTAAAAATGAAAATATCACCCTACCTGAAGCCTTTGTTGCTGGAGCCCTAATTGAAAAACTACCGGACTCATGAAAAGATTATAAGAAAGAACTAAAGCATAAAAGAAAACAAATGAACCTTGAAGATGTAATAATTCATATTAGAATTGAAGAGAAAAATAAAGAAAGAGAGAAAACTGAAAGGGCCAAGGAGCTTACTTCCAAGAAAAATCTAATTGAAAGCAAACCTTCTAAACCAAAGAAACATTTTTATAAGCCAAACTTCAAATCAAATCAGAACCCTAAGATGAAAAGAAACCTTAACTCTACTTTCAAGAAGAAAGGAAACTATTTCGTGTGTGGCAAACCCGGACACTACTCAGCACAGTATAGATTCTGGAAGACTGGTGAGGCTCCATCCAAACCACAAGTTAGCCTGGTTGAGAGTGACATTATTGCTGCTGTAATCTTTGAAGTTAACATGGTTGCACATAATAAGAATTGAGTGATTGATTCTGGGGCAACCCGACATATATGTGCCGATAGAGGAGCTTTCTCTTCTTACTCCTCTGTGGATGATGGTGAACAAGTGTTCATGGGTGATTCGAGGCCCTCACCCATTGTGGGTAAGGGAAAGGTGCTTCTCAAACTCACTTCAGGGAAGATCCTTTCTCTTACAGATGTGCTTCATGCTCCTGAGATTCGTTGGAACCTCATTTCTGTTTCCTTCTTAAAAAAGCAAGAGTTAAGATCTGCTTTGAATCTGATAAAATTGTAATGACTAGGAATGGACAATTTGTTAGTAAAGGGTGTTGTAGTCAGGGTTTATTTATGCTGAATGTACTTGAAATTATGAATGAAAATGCATCTACTTCTTCTGCTTAAATGATTGACTCTTGTGATCTTTGGCATGATAGGTTAGGACATGTTGATTTTTCTTACATTAAGAAAATGAAAGATATACGTATCTTGCATAATGTAACTATATCTGATCATGACAATGAAAATCACCTAGAGGGGGGGTGAATAGGTGATGAAGCTAATCAAAGGGCAATTAAAAAAAATTATGAAGCAAGTGAATGCAAATGCAATGCAACAATCTCCCAAAATAAGACTAAGAGCCGTATGCCCCTTGCGGAGTTCTGAACTCCTTCCTCCGGCTTCCTCGTAAAATGAGTTAGAGGTGCGCAATGCAACCTTGTTGTATGGGATTTTGATTGACAAGATGAAGTATGATGAAAATGACAATAGTAATCAAAAACACAAAGTAATAGCAAGGGAAAGTAAACCAATCGCAAACACAAAGATATGTTATCGAGGTTCGAGCACCCAGCTCTACTCCCCGCCTTCCCCAGAAGGATTCTAGCTACTTCCACTATCACAAAGATCAATTACAATGGAGTACCCAACTCCTACAATTTCAGCACAATTGAATTCCTTAGTAATCAAAAGATCACAAACTCTCTCTTTCAAATATCTCTTCCCTTACAAAGGTCCTTAGAGAATATTGAGAAGGAATGAAGCTCTTGTGTAAGTGAAGAAAAATGAAATCAAATCAGAGAGTATTATCAAGAAAACACTTCTGAAATGAGTGAGAAATATCAGCACAAAAACCAAGAAAAATAGCTCTTTTGAATATCACAAACTTTGAATTTTTCTCTTGAATAATTGTTGTAAAGAAACTCTCCCCAAACACCCCTATTTATAGGAGAGGGCTAGGGTTTAGGGTTAGGAATTAATTACTGAAGATTAGGAAGTAATTAGTTCCAAATATACCCTCCAACGGATTTTTAATATCAAAAATCAAGTTTAAAACAGCTATTAAAAAATCTGCCCGTTACAGTTCAACGGACACATCGGTCGACTGGCCCGGTCGACCGATAGTTCAAAAATCTGACCGTTATGAACTATCGGTCGACTGATCCAGTCGACTGAAAAGATACAGAGAGCAAAACAAACTATCGGTCGACCGATCCGGTCGACTGATGCCTGACTGAGACTTAAAATAAAATTCCGGTCGACTGTCGGTAGACAGTCGGTCGACCGACAGACGTGCACACGGATACGTGCACTCTGCCAGGACATCGGTCGACTGGTGGTAGATAACCGGTCGACCGGCTCAGGCCAAAAGATGAAATAAAAATAGAATTTTGAAGAGATTAATATTTTTATCAAATCTATTTCAAACACAAATTCAGTATCTAACATAATAAGGAATTTGTAGAAGAAAGATTTAGTATTAAAATATTTTTGTATATTTTATAAGAAATAAACTTGGAAAAGGTATACGCGTGAAGACGTGTGTGTTTGAGCTTCAAACCTACTCTCTATTCTTTAACATGCTATAAAGCTAGAAAATAAAACCTAAGGACCTCTGAAGCAATCTTTGAGCTATCCAATGCCTTGCTAGTGCCTTCTCTTCTATGATCCTTCCTTGATGTGCAATTTGCCTTCAATGCTTGTTGGAACTTAGAAGTTTTTGCAAAAGCGAAGCGAATGAACTCTAAACATGGTACAAAACCTGAAACTCATCTTAGACAAAAGATTAGTACCAAATAGCACTTATTTGGTTTGTTATCATCAAAACACAAAACAATGGAGAGTGTAACCTCTTGGGCCAACAATCTCCCCCTTTTGATGATGACAAAACAAATAGGCTATTAACAAAAATATAGGGAGGAGAAAAACTCCCCCTTAAATTATGCTATATTTAAAAAAATGCTCTAGATACCAATAATTGAAATGATAAATAGAAGTGATGCACCAATTATTGAAGTCAATTTAAAACAACAATACAATACAAATAAAACTCAAAAACTTGCACTTGATATCAAAAACACCAAAAATCTATCAAAAACACCAAAAATCAAAAATTGCTCCTTGATACCAATTTTAAACAAAAATACACAAAAACCAAAAACTCATAAAACCAAAACATCATATAAATTCATATGGAACCAAGACCAAATGAACTTATTTTTGTCCATGTAAACTTATTCTCCCCCTTTTTGTCATACATCAAAAAGGGTTAGAAAAACATGTTTAATCAATAATACACATATTTAACTCTCCACAAATAAACGAAAATCTAGCAAAATCAAGTGGTTTTGTGAAAATATCGGCTAGTTGAAAATCGGTGGAAACATAATCAATATCTATATCACCTTTCTCAAAATGATCTCTAAGAAAGTGATATCTAATCTCAATGTGCTTGGTCTTACTATGTTGATTTGCATTTTTGGTTAGATGAATAGTACTAGTATTATCACAAAATATTTTAATATTTTTATAATGCAAATCATAATCAAGGAGAGTATGTTTCATCCAAAGGACTTGTGCACAACAAGCCCCCGCGGCAACATACTCCGCCTCGGCGGTTGATAGAGCTACGGAATTTTGCTTCCTAGAGGACCATGAAACAAGACAATTACCGAGAAATTGACATGTCCCACTAGTACTCTTTCTATCTACTCTACAACCCGCATAGTCGGCGTCCGAATAACTAATCATAGAAAAATCTATAGTTTTCGGATACCAAAGACCTAAACCAATCGTTCCCTTAACATATCGAATAATGCGTTTTACGGCAATTAAATGAGATTCCTTGGGACACGATTGAAATCTAGCACAAAGACACACACTAAACATGATATCCGGCCTACTTGCCGTTAAATATAAAAGACTACCTATCATGCTTCTAAACAATTTAATATCAACATTTTTACCTTGTTCGTCCTTATCAAGCTTGGTTGTTGTAGCCATGGGAGTGTTGCAAGCTTTAGCGTCTTCAAGTCCAAACCTCTTCACGAGTTCCTTAGCGTATTTGGCTTGAGAGATGAAGTTCCCATCATGCAATTGCTTGACTTGGAGTCCAAGAAAAAAGTTGAGCTCACCCATGGAGGACATTTCGAATTCTTGTTGCATTACCTTTTCAAAATCCTTGCATAAAACTTCATTAGTAGAACCGAAAATAATATCATCAACATAAATTTGGACAATTAAAATATCATTATCAACATGCTTAGTGAAGAGAGTGGTGTCTACTTTGCCTTTAATAAAGTTATTTGAAATTAGAAAACTTGAAAGCCTTTCATACCAAGCTCTTGGAGCTTGTTTTAAACCATACAAAGCCTTATCAAGTTTGAAAACAAAATCGGGATGAATATGATCGATAAAACCGGGAGGTTGAGAAACATAAACTTCTTCATTAAGAAAACCATTTAAAAATGCACTTTTTACATCCATTTGAAAAAGTTTGAAATTTTTAAAAGATGCATAAGCTAGTGTTATCCGTATGGCTTCAAGCCGTGCTACGGGTGCAAAGGATTCCTCAAAGTCGATTCCCTCAACTTGAGTGTAACCTTGGGCCACTAACCTAGCTTTATTCCTAATGACATTTTCGGACTCATCCATCTTGTTTCTAAAGATCCACTTAGTACCAATTATTGGTCTATCGTGGGGCTTAGGAACAAGGTGCCAAACTTGGTTGCGCTCAAATTGATTGAGTTCCTCTTGCATGGCAAGCAACCAATATGGGTCCGTCTCGGCTTCGAGAATGCCTTTGGGTTCAAAATGAGAAATGAAAGCAAAGTTACCACATAGGTCATGGAGTTTGGAGCGCGTTGTGACTCCTCTTGAAGCGTCACCGATGATGAGCTCCTTAGGATGATTTGTAGCATATCTCCAAGCTTTGGGAAGCGGTTGAGTGCTTTCCTCATTATCCTTTTGAACTTCACCTAAAGGTTCTTGCTTATCTTCTTGAGCAGGTGAGTCCTTCAAGGATAGTTTCTCCATGCTTTCACCTAATGGTTCAATCTCTACAACATTCTCAACAAACACATTAGACTCTTCAAACTTAACATGCATAGTTTCTTCACAGTAAGTGAAGATCTAATGAAAACTCTATATGCTTTGCTAGTAGAGGAATATCCAACAAAGATAGCCTCATAAGCTTTAGCATCAAATTTACCCAAATTCTCTTTTGTATTTAAAACAAAACACTTGCATCCAAAAACTTTGAAATATGAAACATTTGGTTTTCTAAAATGATACATTTCAAAAGAAGTTTTAGAAGAATTTTTGCATAAATAAATACGGTTTGATATATAGCATGCGGTGTTTACGGCCTCGGCCCATAAATATTGAGGGAGGTCGTATTCACTTATCATTGTCCTAGCCATCTCTTGAAGTGTTCTATTTTTCCTTTCTACAACTCCATTTTGTTGTGGAGTTCTAGGACAAGACATTTCATGCTTAATTCCCTTTTCATCACAATAAGTCATGAAGAGTTGGTTCACAAATTCACCACCTCTATCACTCCTTATTTTCAAAATCGGAAAACCTTTTTCTTTTTCAACTCTTTTTCTAAAAATCTTAAAGTGAGAAAAAGTTTGATCTTTATTTTGCAAAAAGAAAACCCAAGTAAATCGAGAGAAATCATCAACTAAAACAAATGCAAATCTACTTCCATTTAAGCTTTTAGTTTTAGTTGGTCCAAATAAATCCATGTGAATTAATTCTAACGATCTAGTTGACATGATATCCTTGATTGGTTTAAAGGAAGACTTGGTTTGTTTCCCAAGTTGGCACGCACTACAAATGCGGTCTTTCTCAAAACTCAAGCAAGGAATACCCTTCACCAATTCCTTAGAATTAATTCTAGAAATATGTTCAAAAGATGCATGTCCTAATCTTCTATGCCAAAGCCAAGAATTTTCATCAAAAGCATTTAAACATTTAGTAGAACACTCTACATTAAGCATGTCAATAATATAAACATTATCATCACGAAATCCGGTCAAAATACAATCATTTGATTTAACATCAAAAATCTTACAAGAAGAATCATCAAAAACAACTTTAAGACCACGATCACAAAATTGGCTAATACTAAGCAAATTATGCTTTAAACCATCAACCAAAACAACATTCTCTATAATAGGAGATGAACCAACTTGAATGTTACCTATACCGATGATAGTTCCTTTGGAATCATCCCGAAGGTGACGGAGCCACCTTCCATGTACCTTGATAGGGTTGTGAAGTTGTTGATATCCCATGTCATGTGTCTTGAACAACCACTATCAAGGTACCACCGCTCCCTACGTCTTGGAGCCTTGGTGTGTACCTACATCAAACAAATTAGGACTTGATTTTGGTACCCACATTTTTTTGGGTCCATGAGGGTTAGAGCCATTAACCCAAACAAGATTATTTGAAGTATGCAATTTATCATAACAAAATTTAGCTAAATGTCCATTTTTGCCACAATATGTGCATCTATACACTCTACCATATTTAAAAGCATAGTGAGTGTGTGATTTGTGAGCATTGGCATTGTGAGCATGAAAAGATTTAGCATGTGTGTGTTGTGGGGTGTGAGCATGAGAAATCTTATCATAAGAAACTTTAGCATGAGAAGTATTCTTTTTAGAAAATTTTTCTTCAAGCTTCTTTGTATTAAAAGCACAATCTTTTAAAACTTTTTCAAAATCATTCATCTTAGATTTAAAACAAGAAATTTCATTATTATCAACAATAGGGGTTTTACCCTTACAAGAAATCTTATAAGCATTAATTCATTTTGAACAACAACAAGATTGGAAGAAAGATCATCTTTTTCTTTTGTAACCAAAGCAAGTTGAGATTTAAGAAAAGCAACTTCCTTTTGTAATTTAAAGCATTCCATTTTCTTGTTATCATAAGTTTCGAAAAGTTCTACAAAAGCATGAACTAGAACTTCCTTACTCAAATCATCATCTTCATTATCAATAGATTCAAGAGATTGAGGGTTTACCTTGGGTGTGTTTGCCATGAAACACATGTTCGCGGTATCTACTCCCTCTTCTTCTTCGGACTCGCTTTCCAAATCCCAAGTGGCCTTGTAAGCCTTCTTTTCTTCTTGCTTCCTTGGCTTGAAGGAGGAAGTCATTTTCTTCTTGAATTCCGGACAATCGGCCATGATGTGTCTGGGCTTGCGGCAATTGTAGCAAATGATCTTCCGCTCCTCTTTGCCTTCAAACTTTCTCCGGAAATTTTGCTTGTTCTTCCGGTACATCCTCTTGATGTTGCGCACTAGGAGGGAGAGCTCCTCATCTTCTTCTTCATCTTCTTCATCATCTTCAATGGTGGATGAAGACTTGAAAGCTATGGACTTTTTCTTTGTTGGAGCCGCCTCTTCTCTTGCCTTCTTCTCCATCTCATGGGTTTTTAGGTTCCCAATGAGATTTATGATGTCCATCTCGTCCTTGTCATTCAACTCCTTTAAGGTGGTGGCCTTGATCTCCCAAGATGGAGGAAGAGCCCGTATCACCTTGCGCACCTTTTGATCATTGGAGATGACGTCACCTAATGAAGAAAGACCATTAGTGATTTTTGTGAAACGAGTAATCATGCAATCAATGGTTTCATCATCAAGCATCTTAAATGATTCATATTGAGACCTCAAGAGATCTATTTTAGCTCTCTTGACTTGTGAAGTCCCTTCATGCGTGACCAATAAGTGTTGCCAAATCTCATAGGCGGATTGGCAATGAATTACCCGTGTAAGGTCATCCTCATTTAAGGCGGTTAAAAGGGAGTTTTGGGCTTTTGAGTTAGCCTCATATTCTCTAAAGTTGAAGTCGGTCCAAGTGCTTTCATCTTCATTGGGTGCTACATAGGGTTTGGTCAAAGACTTAGCCACTAAACTACCTAGTGATTGCAAAAAGATAGTCATCCTAACCTTCCAAATAGGGAAGTTGAGTCCATCAAATTTAGGTGGGGTTTTAATGTTGTCGGCCATGTTTACTAGTGTATGAATGGATGAATGAAAATGTTGATTAGCAATATTTTAAGGATCTCTCTATGGATGTTAAGCCAAACCTAGAGTCCAAGCTCTGATACCAATTGAAAATCACCTAGAGGGGGGGTGAATAGGTGATGAAGCTAATCAAAGGGCAATTAAAAAAATTATGAAGCAAGTGAATGCAAATGCAATGCAACAATCTCCCAAAACAAGACTAAGAGCCGTATGCCCCTTGCGGGGTTCTGAACTCCTTCCTCCGGCTTCCTCGTAAAATGAGTTAGAGGTGCGCAATGCAACCTTGTTGTATGGGATTTTGATTGACAAGATGAAGTATGATGAAAATGGCAATAGTAATCAAAAACACAAAGTAATAGCAAGGGAAAGTAAACCAATCGCAAACACAAAGATATGTTATCGAGGTTCGAGCACCCAGCTCTACTCCCCGCCTTCCCCAGAAGGATTCTAGCTACTTCCACTATCACAAAGATCAATTACAATGGAGTACCCAACTCCTACAATTTCAGCACAATTGAATTCCTTAGTAATCAAAAGATCACAAACTCTCTCTTTCAAATATCTCTTCCCTTACAAAGGTCCTTAGAGAATATTGAGAAGGAATGAAGCTCTTGTGTAAGTAAAGAAAATGAAATCAAATCAGAGAGTATTATCAAGAAAATACTTCTGAAATGAGTGAGAAATATCAGCACAAAAACCAAGAAAAATAGCTCTTTTGAATATCACAAACTTTGAATTTTTCTCTTGAATAATTGTTGTAAAGAAACTCTCCCCAAACACCCCTATTTATAGGAGAGGGCTAGGGTTTAGGGTTAGGAATTAATTACTGAAGATTAGGAAGTAATTAGTTCCAAATATACCCTCCAACGGATTTTTAATATCAAAAATCAAGTTTAAAACAGCTATTAAAAAATCTGCCCGTTACAGTTCAACGGACACATCGGTCGACTGGCCCGGTCGACCGATAGTTCAAAAATCCGACCGTTATGAACTATCGGTCGACTGATCCAGTCGACTGAAAAGATACAGAGAGCAAAACAAACTATCGGTCGACCGATCCGGTCGACTGATGCCTGACTGAGACTTAAAATAAAATTCCGGTCGACTGTCGGTAGACAGTCGGTCGACCGACAGACGTGCACACGGATACGTGCACTCTGCCAGGACATCGGTCGACTGGTGGTAGATAACCGGTCGACCGGCTCAGGCCAAAAGATGAAATAAAAATAGAATTTTGAAGAGATTAATATTTTTATCAAATCTATTTCAAACACAAATTCAGTATCTAACATAATAAGGAATTTGTAGAAGAAAGATTTAGTATTAAAATATTTTGTATATTTTTATAAGAAATAAACTTGGAAAAGGTATACGCGTGAAGACGTGTGTGTTTGAGCTTCAAACCTACTCTCTATTCTTTAACATGCTATAAAGCTAGAAAATAAAACCTAAGGACCTCTGAAGCAATCTTTGAGCTATCCAATGCCTTGCTAGTGCCTTCTCTTCTATGATCCTTCCTTGATGTGCAATTTGCCTTCAATGCTTGTTGGAACTTAGAAGTTTTTGCAAAAGCGAAGCGAATGAACTCTAAACATGGTACAAAACCTGAAACTCATCTTAGACAAAAGATTAGTACCAAATAGCACTTATTTGGTTTGTTATCATCAAAACACAAAACAATGGAGAGTGTAACCTCTTGGGCCAACAGACAAATGTGAAATATCTGTTGAATTTAATCCACTAAGAAATCATGTAAAAGTGTATAAAGAGAATCTGAATTGCTTGAGCTTATTCATAATGATCTTGGTGACCTTAAAAATAACTTAACTAGAGGTGGTAAAAGATTCTATATCACCTTTATTAATGATTACTCTAGATATATAGTAGTCTATCTGTTAAGATTTAAAGATGAAGCCTTTGAAATATTTCTGAAATATAAATCAGAAGTTGAAAATCAACTAAATAAGAAAATCAAGAGATTGAGATCGGATAGAGGTGGAGAATACGAACTTAAACAGTTTAAAAATTTTGTGAACAACATGGCATAATTCATAAGATTACCCCTCCATATTCACCTGAATCTAATGGTGTTGCTGAAAGAAAAATAGAACACTCAAAAATATGATGAATGCTATGCTTATAAGTTCTTGTGCACCTCTGAATCTGTGGGAGGAGGCTATACTCTCTGTTTGTCATATTCAAAATAGAATACCTTATAAGAAAATCGGTATAACTCCATATGAAATCTGGAAAGGTCATGCACCAAACTTAAACTATTTAAAAGTGTGGGGGTGCCTAATTAAGATTCTTCTACCTGAACCCAAAAGAAAGAAACTAGGACCCAAAACTTTTGACTGCATGTTTATAGGCTATGCACATCATTGTGCTTCATATAGCTTTCTTGTGACTAGAAGTGATAATAATGCTATGGAGATTAACACTATTATTGAAACTAAAGATGCAGAATTCTTTGAGCATATTTTTTCATTAAAACTCATGTTGATAAACCTTCTCATGTTTCTTCATCTAGTCATGCACAAGAATCTGATGATAATGAACAGATTGAACTAAGGAGAAGTAAAAGAGTTAAAAAAGAAACTGACTTTGGTAAAGATTTGTTTACATTTCTTGTTGGTGATGACCCTCTCACTTATAAAAAGGTGATCTCCTCTCCGGATGTTCCATTCTTGAAAGAGGCTATTAATAATGAATTAAAATTCATATTATCAAATCACACTTGGGAACTTGTTAATTTGCCGCCAGGTGCAAAACTAATTGGTTGCAAATGGATATTTAAAAGAAACTGAAATCTAATGGGTCTTTGGATAAATTTAAAGTTAGATTGGTTGCTAAAGGATACACTCAAAAGAAAGACTTTGATTATTTTGATACATTTGCTCCTGTGACTAGAATTGCATCTATTAGAGTGTTGTTTATTTTAGCATCTATTCATAAGCTTGTGATACATCAAATGGATGTTAAAACTGCATTCTTAAATGGAGAACTGGAAGAAGAAATATATATGGACCAACCTGAAGGTTGTCTGACAACAGGAAATGAACACAAAGTCTGCAAACTTATAAAATCTTTATATGGTTTAAAACAAGCACCCACAATGGCATGATAAATTTGATAGTGTTATTATTTCTTATGATTATCAGATTAATGAGGCTGATAAATGTATCTATACTAAATTTGAGGATAATATTGGTGTTATCATATGTTTATATGTTGATGATATGCTTAGATTTGGTACAAACTTAGAAATTGTAAATGACACCAAATCATTTTTGTCCTTTAACTTTGATATGAAAGACATGTGTGAAGTTGATGTGATCCTAGGAATTAAAATTATTAGAGATTCTGATCTATCATGCTTTCACAAGGACATTATATAGAAAAAATGTTAAAAAGATTTGGTCATTTTGACTGAACTCCTATTTCTACACCTTATGATGGCAGCATTCACTTAAGAAAGAATAAAGAAGAAAGTGTATCACAATCTGAGTATGCACAAATCATTGGTAGTTTAATGCACTTGATGAACTATATGAAAGATCACCTAGAGGGGGGGTGAATAGGTGATATAGCTAATCTATGAACTCAATGCGGAATTTAAAAACTAAATGCAATACACTCAAGTGCAATCAACAAATCATGCACACACAACCAAGCCAAGCAATTATGAATGCAAGCCAAGCAATTATGAATGCACAATATGAATAGTTGCAAGGCACAAAGTAAAGAGAGAGATAGAGAGAGTCAATGGATCAAGCGCAAACAACAAGATATGTTTCGAGGTTCGAGCACCCAGCTCTACATTCCCGCCTTCGATACACGAAGGATTTCTAATCCACTAGCAAGTCCACAAAGAACTCTCACAAGGAGTACTCAACTCCTCTCTTTACAACCACAACCTCCTCCTTGAGGCAAGCTCCAATCCAACAAAACAATCACCTCACAACCCAAGGGATTAGCACAAAGCAAACACAAGGATCACCTCACAACTTGAGGGATACAACCCAATTGCACAACTTCCTCAACACAATGAGGGCAAGGCACAAAGCAAATATTGGGTTTTTAACTTGGTGGTCTAAACAACAACCACAAACAATTTCTTTCTCCCACACAAAGATCCTATAGAATAAGAAAGTAGATGTTGCTCAAGTGTGGAGAAAACCAATGGAATGGAAATCAAAATCACAAAGAAAATCCTTGGGAAAAACTGAAACCAAGATATAGAAGATGAATCAAAACTATTTTTCCCAAAAACCCTTTTCTTTGAATTTCCAACCCTAGCAAAAACACCAAATAGATTGTTCAATTTGAATCTAAAAACTTCTTTTGATTGCTGTAAAAACACTAGAGAGTAGGAAAAAATTCGCACTAAAAAACTTAGAGAAAAACTCTCACAAATGGGGTATTTATAGACCCCAGAAAAATATAGCCGTTGGCAGCAGAAATGTCAGAAATACACTTCCGGTCGACCGGTCCGATCGACTGTCCAACGGTCAATTTTTGCCCGTTGGCAGCTGCCGGTCGACCGCCCCGGTCGACCCAAACAAACAGAGAGCTCTGTTCTCTGACCCGGTCGACCCGAACGGTCGACCGTCCAAAGTCTGCCAAGCGTGCACAATTTTGTGCACGTCGGTCGACCGACCCGGTCGACCGACTTCAGCCAAGTCGAGTTGGTCAGAAGACTAGTCGACTGGTGAAGCCTGGAACAGAAAAACTGGGTTAAAAACATGTTTAAAAATTCTTTTATCTTTTCTAAAAATCACCAAAAATAGTTTTATCATTTTGCATTGATATATAAACATGTGGTAAAAAGTTTAGCTCAAATATCAATCAATATGAACTATTTTTGTGTCTTATCATTTTTACCAAAAACCGAAAACTGTATTTTCTAAAAACTTAGATTTTGAATAGAAAATACGTTTTGTCCAAAACTCTTCCAAATACAAAACATGATATTTAAACAACATTTAGGCATGATGCATATGGATAGAAATCCAATATACATGAAACAAATATATATCCATGTTTTTATCATTAATTCCAAAAATATGTTTTGTTAAAAATACCAAAACATAAAACACATGAGTAAGTAAGTCAAAACTAAGTTTGTCTAGGAAATTAAGCATGCATGTATATAGAACAAATCTAATATACATTAAACCATGTAAACTTGTTTTGATCTATCTATTCATGAAAACCAAGATCGGTTAATCCTAAAACTGAAAAACCGAAAACCAATATTCAAAACATGAAACGCGTGTGTTGTGAACTTGAGCATATCATACTATTCTAATCTTTATAATTTGGATCTAAACACAAAACTAACTATGGTACCGAAGTCTTCTTGTAGAGCGCAATCTCCAACCCGACTCGATCCAAAACTCCTTGATCCACCGAGCAAGTGCTATATATGATCTTTGACGCTCGGGCTCTTGAATCAACATGTGAAAGCTTCCAAATCATCTTGTAGAAGCTAATCACCAACTAATAACTTGATTAATGATCTGAAACTAAAATCACAAGATTATTAGTACACATAACTACATGAGTTAATCATCATCAAAACTAGAGTGGAAGGCCTTTGGGCCAACAATCTCCCCTTTTTGATGATGACAAAACTCATGGAGTTATATATGTATGGATTAAAGTTAAGCTTCAAAGAAGCTCCCCCTTAACTCATGCATAAACAAGTAAACAATAAATAATATGCAATGAATATCAAACATGAAACATGAAACATGCATATCAATAAAAGGTTCTAGATACCAATGAAATGTTTAAAACAAAACATAACTACATGAGTTAATCATCATCAAAACTAGAGTTGAAGGCCTTTGGGCCAACAATCTCCCCCTTTTGATGATGACAAAACTCATGGAGTTATATATGCATGGATTAAAGTTAAGCTTCAAAGAAGCTCCCCTTAACTCATGCATAAATAAGTAAACAATAAATAATATGCAATTACAAAACATGCTCTAGATACCAATTACAAAACATCCAATTACAAAACATACTTTAGATACCAATTAAAATTAAACTAAATTAAACTTAATATATGCAAAACAAAATCATGCATATATAAACCCAAAATACTTCTCCCCCTTTTTGTCAATCATCAACAAAGGGGTAAAAACTAAAACAAAACAAAATCTTCTCTCTTTTTAATACAAGGAATCAATCTTCAATAAGGGGTAAAAGCAAAACCAAATCAATTGAAAAATCAATAAATATTTCTCCCCCTTTTTGTTTGAAATAATGAATCAATAAAAAATAATATTTTCCCCCTTTTTTGTCTAAAACAAAAACAAAGTCAATAAGGGGTGACCATCAATTAGGATATCAATTGAAAATATGTCAATGAAGCATCTTGATACCAATTGAAAATAAACAAAGATCAATATATGTTATATGCTATATACATTCATGAAGAGGAAGACGCTAAGTTAGCTTCCCTACACATATGCATTACATGAAGGAGGGATGTTAAGCCCTAATTCACAAAACACACATTATGTAATGCATAAGAGGAGATGTGAAGCTCCCCCTACACACGTGTACCACATAAAGAAGAGATGTTAAGCTCTTCAATACAAGATACACTCATCATGAATCTATATGTAGAAGAGATGTTAAGCTCTCCTTGCATATTGTCAATATAAATCAAAACTTTTGTATTTTTCAAAAAAAATTTTAGATACCAATTTAAAATACAAGACATCTTGATATCAAAAGATAGTATTTTCTTTTTAAAGTCATATAAACAATTGAAATGATTATTTTCTATCATAAAGGAAACAAACAAAAATTGTTGATACCAATTTTAAACAAAACACATGAAAATCTTGATACCAATTGTAAATAATTTTCATTTTGAAATATAATACCAACTTGAAATTCTCAATCATAAAGTAAGGGAGTGGGAATCAAATACCAATTGAAAGACAAAATCAAATTTTCTCCCCTTTATGAAATACCAACTAAAATAACGCATAGGCTTGATATCAATTTAAAAGTAATCAATTGAAACAAAGTTAAAACTCAAGCACTAGCATAAACAAGATTTTGTGCTTAAAGATATAGGGATATAATAAGCACAAATAAAACATATATATGTATGAAAAATAGATACCAATTGAAATTGATATTCTTTGGAATTGAAACATACATACATACAAAATATATGAGTATACAAGAAATGTTAAAATTGATACCAATTGAAAGAATTCAATGATACCAATTGAAATAACAATAAGATCAAATGTATATCTCATATTACTACCTCCCAATCATGGTTCAAGATCTAAATGATTTTCATTTTAAAGCATACATGAACATGATCTCCCATCCAACCTCCCATGGAGGGTAGGGGTTTTCAAAAATAGGTTTGAAAATAAGCTTGTTTGAAAATCTCTACCAGAGTGAAGAATACGAACTAGTTATAGGAAAACTTTTAAAACTAGTACGAAATCCTTCAAGTAAGGAATAAAACAAAATTGTTTTTCATGAAACACATGTAAATCACATGATCACTAAACACTCAAAGTCCATAAAACTCATATCAAATTCTCATGAAAACAAATCATGAGTAAACTAATAAAGTGAGTGTACAAGTAAAATGTGACACATATCAACATGAAAATGTTCAATTAAGCTCATATGAAATTCCTTGAACACATGAAAACTTGAAAAACTAGATTTTCATTACCAATAAAAATTCATTTAAGATGTGAAATCACCAATTGAAATCATCTTAAAAACATGAGGTTCATTATAAATGTGAAATCACTTAGCAAACATGAAATTCATCCAAACGATATGAACTTCAAGGCATATGTATGTCATGTACAAACTAAAGTATACATACATATCCTAAACATAATGAGTCCACAAAAGTATATGCATGAAGGTACGTGGCTCAAGGATGTACATGTATAATCAATAGTTTGGATAAGATAGACATATACATGAAGTTAAACAAATAAACACGAAATCAAGAAAAACTAGATTTTCACCAAAACTCATTTCATTTCAAGGTATATGTATGAATTGTCAACACAATAAGTATACATACATATCCTTAAACACAATTGAGTTCATATATATAGATTTGCATGAAAGGCAAATGACTCAAAGGTATACATGTATATCTTAAGGTTTTGTAAAATAAACATATACATGAAATGAAAACTCATACACATAAAACAAATCCAAAAGTAGGAATACAAGTTTAAAATGCATGAATCATCAAAACTAGGCTATACTAGCACATTTAATGGGTACAAATAAGCATCCAAGCACAAACATATATAAAGATTTATTTGTGTCCCACTACATGTGCAAGTATAAATTCTAGTCTTAATGAAAACTAACATCTAAACAAGTAATCAAATTATTAAGCACAAAACGGGATATAAATCAACATGAAAGACATAAAAATGATCATGAAGAACATCCACATGCTATTAGAATCAAGAAATACATAATAGCCTATAAACATCAAAACATGTGGCAAAATTAGAAATCATACAACACATCACCATTGTTAAACTATTACAACACAAGTTATTTATCAAAACATGAATCATTAAAACAAAAGGTCATAGTCAACCATATGATTTGCATGACAAAGACATGTGCATTAAACCTATGATAAACATGATAGTTAAAACATAAAGAAAACACAAAATATGGGTCCATGGGTGTCTCAACAACTGATCATGTAAAGCATAAGTCTAATAAACATGACAAATGTCATACTAGTCATGAAACAATAAAACATGATTCAATAAAACAAAATCATAAACATTCACATGATCATTATGTATATGCATGTGCATTAGATCTAGTGCATACATGTTAGTTTAAATAAGGTGAGAACACTAAATAAAGATCCATATAAAACATGAGTGCTCAAGTAACTAAACATGTATAACACTATTCTAATGAGCATGGCATAGGCATAATGAATAACAAAACATGACATGCTATAAATAGATAAACATGAAAAGCATGTAAGTAAAAATGGGAGTTAGAGAATGATACCAAAACCGATGAAGGTGCATCTCTAGTTCTCCAAACCACGGTGGTCCTCCCACCAAATTCCCTTGAGAGTGAAGCATCCAAATGGTTCTCTTTTAAGCTTAGAATGCATCCACCTCAAGGCACCAATACCTTCACGTGATGCGAGAGCTCCCACCTACATCAAAAGTCAAGGAGGTGGTTTTTGGTACCCATTTCCTTTTGGGTCCACGGGGGTTAGTATCTTTTCTAACCCAAACAAGATTAGTTGCTAAATTTTCATGATAAACACGATCATAACAAAATCTAGCAAGGTGGCCTTTTCGACCACAATGTGTACATGTGTACAAATAAGCATACATGTTATGGTTGTGTCCGTGAAAAGCATGTGTATGCCGTGATGGGTGTGCATGCAAAGATGAACCTTATTTCTTGCGAACCAAGGTTTCCAAACGTGAATGATTCAATGTGCATTGGCTCAAAGTGGAGCCCAAACATTCAACACTTTTCTTCAAAACATTTATATCATTTTCAATAGTGGAAGATAAAGTGGAGCATGCAATAGGTGTGCAAGAAGAAGAAGAAGCTATACTAGCATGGCACACATGAGAATCAATTTCAATTTCAAAGATTCATTTTTCTTCAAAACCAAATTCAATTCTTTTGTAATTGAATCAATTTTATTTTTCAAAACAAGGTTATCTTTTAAAACAAAATCCAATTTAGAAGATAAAACCTCATTGTTTTTCACGACATCATTACAATCATTTTTGTTTTTCAAAATCTCAATCTCATCAAAGGCAAGGTCTAGTTGAGATCTTAGTGAGTCACGTTCACTAGTGATCTCTTCCTTCTCTTGCAAAACCGATTCAAAATTAGAACACAAATCCTTTAATTCATTTTTCAAAACAAGGTTGTCCTCTTTCAAAAGATTGTGTTTTTCCAATAAATTTTCAAGATTTTGAGCAAGTTCCAAATTTAAAGTTTGAACTTCAAAACAACCATGGCAATAGGAACTAGAGCTATCATCTAATTGAGTGTCTGATTGTACCTCAAGGGAGTTTTTCCCTTGGACCATGAAGCAATGCTCTTCGGACTTTCTCTCTTAGATCTCCTCATCTTGTTGATAATCCTTAGAAGCTCGGGAGACGTCAATAAGCTCCAAATTGCAAAAGCCGAGTCATAACAATCAAACACCGGTAAAAGATGTTCACTAAGAGATGCTCTAAGTATTCTAAGTGCTAATGCATTAGCCTTTTTATGCTTGCTACTATTAGGGAATGATTCCATAGTGGAGGCTTGATAAACTAAATGTCCTAGTCTTTTCAAATGGCTACTCATATTGGCCTTCCAAGCATCAAGTCTAATATGGTCAAACATAGGAGGGCTATCCATGAGAGCAAACTAAATGAGTGCAAATGAATAATGCAAATGAAGATTAGCAAACCAAGATCTCACTCCTAGGTGGTTAAACCTAAATATCAGGAGCACTAGCTCTGATACCAATTGAAAGATCACCTAGAGGGGGGTGAATAGGTGATATAGCTAATCTATGAACTCAATGCGAAATTTAAAACTAAATGCAATACACTCAAGTGCAATCAACAAATGATGCACACACAACCAAGCCAAGCAATTATGAATGCACAATATGAATAGTTGCAAGGCACAAAGTAAAGAGAGAGATAGAGAGAGTCAATGGATCAAGCGCAAACAGCAAGATATGTTTCGAGGTTCGAGCACCCAGCTCTACATCCCCGCCTTCGACACACGAAGGATTTTTAATCCACTAGCAAGTCCACAAAGAACTCTCACAAGGAGTACCCAACTCATCTCTTTACAACCACAACCTCCTCCTTGAGGCAAGCTCCAATCCAACAAAACAATCACCTCACAACCCGAGGGATTAGCACAAAGCAAACACAAGGATCACCTCACAACTTGAGGGATACAACCCAATTGCACAACTTCCTCAACACAATGAGGGCAAGGCACAAAGCAAATATTGGGTTTTTAACTTGGTGGTCTAAATAACAACCACAAACAATTTCTTTCTCCCACACAAAGATCCTATAGAATAAGAAAGTAGATGTTGCTCAAGTGTGGAGAGAACCAATGGAATGGAAATCAAAATCACAAAGAAAATCCTTGGAAAAAACTGAAACCAAGATATAGAAGATGAATCAAAACTATTTTTCCCAAAAACCCTTTTCTTTGAATTTCTAAACCCTAGCAAAAACACAAATAGATTGTTCATTTTGAATCCAAAAACTTCTTTTGATTGCTGTGAAAATACTAGAGAGTAGGGAAAAATTCGCACTAAAAAACTTAGAGAAAAACTCTCACAAATGGGGTATTTATAGACCCCAGAAAAATATAGCCATTGGCAGCAGAAATGCCAGAAATACACTTCCGGTCGACCGGTCCGGTCGACTGTCCAACGGTCAATTTTTGCCCGTTTGCAGCTGCCGGTCAACCGCCCCGGTCGACCCAAACAAACAGAGAGCTCTGCTCTCTGACCCGGTCGACCCGAACGGTCGACCGTCCAAAGTCTGCCAAGCGTGCACAATTCTGTGCACGTCGGTCGACCGACCCGGTTGACCGACTTCAGCCAAGTCGACTTGGTCAGAAGACTAGTCGACTGGTGAAGCCTGGAACAGAAAAACTGGGTTAAAAACATGTTTAAAATTCTTTTATCTTTTCTAAAAATCACCAAAAATAGTTTTATCATTTTGCATTGATATATAAACATGTGGTAAAAAGTTTAGCTCAAATATCAATCAATATGAACTATTTTGTGTCTTATCATTTTTACCAAAAATCGAAAACTGTATTTTCTAAAAACTTGGATTTTGAATAGAAAATACGTTTTGTCTAAAACTCTTCCAAATACAAAAACATGATATTTAAACAACATTTAGGCATGATGCATATGGATAGAAATCCAATATACATGAAATAAATATATATCCATGTTTTTTTCATTAATTCCAAAAATGTGTTTTGTTAAAAATACCAAAACATAAAACACATGAGTAAGTAAGTTAAAACTAAGTTTGTCTAGGAAATTAAGCATGCATGTATATAAAACAAATCTAATATACATTAAACCATGTAAACTTGTTTTGATCTATCTATTCATGAAAACCAAGATCGGTTAATCCTAAAACTGAAAAACTGAAAACCAATATTCAAAACATGAAACGCGTGTGTTGTGAACTTGAGCATATCATACTATTCTAATCTTTACAATTTGGATCTAAACACAAAACTAATTATGGTACCGAAGTCTTCTTGTAGAGCGCAATTTCCAAGCCGACTCGATCCAAAACTCCTTGATCCACCGAGCAAGTGCTATATATGATCTTTGACACTCGGGCTCTTGAATCAACATGTGAAAGCTTCCAAATCATCTTGTAGAAGCTAATCACCAACTAATAACTTAATTAATGATCTGAAACTAAAATCACAAGATTATTAGTACACATAACTACATGAGTTAATTATCATCAAAACTAGAGTGGAAGTTCTTTGGGCCAACACTATACACGACCTGACATTGCTTATGCCGTGGGACGACTTAGTCGTTACACTCCCTGTCCTAATAAGGACCATTGGATAGCATTATATCGAGTGCTAAAGTATCTGAAAGGAACTATTAATTATACTTTGACATATTGTGGCTTTCCTTCTATTTTAAAGGGATACTCAGATGCTAACTGGATCTCTGATTCTGATGAGTTAAAGTCTACAAGTGGATATGTGATCACACTTGGTGGGGGTGCGGTGTCTTGAAAATCATCCAAGCAAACCGTCACAGCTCGTTCCACTATGGAGCCTGAGTTTGTTGCTTTAGAGAAGGCAGGTACTGAGCTGAGTAGCTCAGGAATCTTTCAATTGATATACTAATTTGGAAGAGACCAGCTCCGTCTGTGTCTATTCATTGTGATAACTAAGCTACTATTGTTAGAGCTAAGAATAAAATATACAATGAAAAGAGTAGGCATATACGCCTAAGACATAAAATTGTAAAGCAGCTGCTAGATGATAGGATCATATCTCTTGACTATGTGACGTCAGAGCTTAATATAAGTGATCCATTTACCAAACCATTAGGGAGAAAACTAGTGGAGAATACATTGAGGGGAATGGGACTCATGTCTATAACAAAGAGTCAAAAATGATAGTAACCCAACCTATGTAATTGATGAACTCATGAAGTAGGTTCATATAGGTAATAACAAATTATTTGTTGACTTGGAGATGCACTATCATTATTTTATTATTGAGAAGTCCATTCTTATGATGTAGATAGTGCAAATTGTAATGTGCAAAGGATGAGCATTAACTCTTAATGGATTACAATAGCCCTTATTGGGTGGTTGTTTAATTGTAATACACACTTGATGGATCTACCTATATGAGTGTGAAAGTGGGGCCGCTTCCTATGAGAATGTAGACATATTCTCCAGAGCGCTCATGAATATCCAGGTAGGGCGCATGGCCGATTCGCGCCAACCCATTTTGAACAGCTCGGTTCTATGAATGATATGTGGGTTATAGGTCAATGATCTATAATTAGAAAGATTAGTTCATAAAAACTTTATGTTTCACTAACTTTCTGTGGGACACACCTACATATTCTAGGTAGTGGTTCATAAATCAAAAGTCACCATTATTGATGCATTGAGTTCTTATGTTTCCTCCTCTTCTCTCTCATTCCTATTATCCTTCCTTTTAATTTTGAAATAGTGGGGGATTGATCGTATTTTGAGGGTATTTCAAAATTAAGCATAGTTCTTTTAGTCCCACATTGGACAGGAAAAGAACTCTTTAGTGCTTATATAAGGAGTCTCTTTTATGATGGTTGTGTGGGTTAGAAACCAGGGGGTGCTCGCGCGCACACAAGCCCATTGAGGCCCAGTGAAGGAAATTGGGTTACCGGATCCAGAAAACTTTAATGCGCATGTGCATGTGCACCCGCATCGCACGCGTAGGGAGGGTGCAAATCTGGGTTTCAGAGCCTCACGGGTGTGCCCGAATAGGCTAAGTTTTGCCAATTTTATTTTTAGATTTAAAATTAAAATAAAATCTTTTCAAATCCTGTCATAATATTTAGGTCAGAGATAGCTGTTGAGATTCGTATCTTTCCATGTCCTGTCCTGTTATTGCAGTGACACTTTCTAAGACAATTTTATTTCTCTGCACAAGGAAAGATTGGTTCTCTGTTCAAGGATTATTTTCTCTTCCCAAAGATTTTATAATGATGATAAACTCTCTTTATAAAGGATCTATTCCCAGCTCTCAAAAACAAAACTCAACCATCTTCCTCTTCTTCTGAAATTTTCTTGGACTCTTCAGTTCTTCCCTGCATCTCTGGAGGAAACAAAACCAAGCTGTTCGAGGGCCTGTGCATTGCGAGTGCATGCTTGCAGGGTCAGCGATCGTTGAATCCTGGAGGATAGGCCGCCATCAACCTCTGCACCGAGATACTCTCTCAGAGAGCGCAATCTACTCTTAAGGACAGTGCTCCGCACGCCTCGATCAACATAGAGAAGTTCCTTCCTTTTTGAAAGTTTAATTTAATTAGATTAGCAGTATTCCATACATTATTTTCCAACACCACATCTATATGTTCTTTTTGAATGGGTATCAAAATTCTATGCCCATCTACTAGTATCAGGTATGTACTTTAACTCTCTACTATCATCACTACAATTCTCTATCTATATTATCACTGCATTATGTGTGCATCTTAGCTAGTTTATTCTTTTCAGTACACGTATCACTACATTGGTCATCAACAGATATCTAATAATTCAGTGTCACTGAATACTTTCAATATAGGGACAGTTTATGGCCCAATTTGTCAGAGTCGAATTGTCACAAACATCTCATGAATTGTAATGTCGAAACAAATAGAAATTCATTCATCCATTCACAAAGATCTTCCTTTAGGCTCGTAACAAACATATTGACGTCAGTATTGACACACATTTGGTCTCATACAAAAATAAGTTTTACAATTACAGAACATATTTCGAAGTTTTTATTAAATCTTCCACGCAAGTTTGAATTTTATTAATCTTCTTTCATATAGTATCAATTGATCTCTCTAACTTTTCTATCTTCATCGACACTTTATCTTCCAACTCCTTCTTGATCTTCAAGCTTTCATCTTTTGGAACTCACTCAAAGAAATCACAACCAACCTTCCGTTTTGAATTTGAAACGTACTTTGCATATCCAAAAATCTCTCACCTTTGTTCTTCCCCTCTCACCTTTGTTCTTCCCCCCGTAACATGTAAAATCTCTAGCCACCAAATCACATTAGCACATTCGATGATGTCCGCTTACTGATGCGAATGCAAAGCTCATTTTGCAGCCACAATCATCCAACTTAAAGAAATTGAAAGAAGAAAGAAATAATAGGGGCTGAAGAATGAGAAAGAAATGAAAGCATAAGAGAGAGAGGAGCGGAGAAGGGAAGATAGATTCATGTAGATGGATATTCAAATAAAAATGGAGAAGAAGAGATGGATTCAGATAGAGGGGAGCTCAAGAGAAGAGAGGAGAAAAGGGTTCAAATGGAGGGGTGAGCGGACCGTTTAAGAAGTAAGTAGTTTTTTTCCCCCAATATAGGTCACAGCTGGTGCAAGACAAAAAAGTTTTACCACTATACTACAGTGACACTTGCATTCTTTTTACATGATTAGAAGTTAGACCAAGTCATTTAATAATAAAGGGGTATTGGTGAGATTTTAAAAAGAGTCAATAAAACTTAACAACAAAACAGGGAATATTTCTTTTCCTTTCCCTTTAACTAAGGGGTTTTTTTTTGGTGTGGGGGTGGGTTAACTTAGGTTGATTTTAGATAACTTAGGAGGTAAATTAATAATTCACATGATTTGAGTGGTAAATTTCTAAATATAAAAGATTTGGAGGGTATGCATCTAAGAAATCCTTCAGAATAAAACTTGACAATGAGTAAGATTATAAATGGTACTTAAAAATTCAATATTCTAATTTGACCATTATGACATTTGTGGTGTTGTACGTGTCACTATAGTACATGGTAAAATTTCTAAGAGATTTAGATTTCAAATTCTGTTTACATTAGACTGCTACTTATATATCAAACTTTTACCTGAAAATCTTATCGTCTTAGATTTCATATGCGAACCGAAATTTGACAACGAACACGAGAAGAAAGAAAGCTTATGAAATGGAGCTCATTATAAGTAATATTATATCAACTATAACTTAACTGATAAAACTATAAAAACCTAAACTAATAATATTTATTAATATAAAAGTATAAGTACATCATTTGTCAATTTCTTTATAGTAAAATCAAGTGACTTAATTAATACTTGCATATATCTATTCAAATTTAACCCGAACCCAACAAGGAGACGGAGATTCCAACCTAAATTCAAAGTCCGAGTCCGAACTCTCTATCACATTCGGGGGGATCGCATGTTACTTGAATTTGATCCGGACCCGGACCCGAACCTGACCATGATCACGATCTTTCTACAAGAGGGGAAAAAGAAAATTGCCTTCACCTAGAAAGTAAGTAATGTTGCCAAAATCAAGTATTTTTCTTCCTATAAAAAACAAAGGCTCAAAATATAGTTAGCCGCAATTGCGCCAATTTAGTTGACATTTGAAAAAATTGGGTGGAAAAAAAAAATAATACGTGGGCATTATATATTATTTCCACATGCATCCAATGGGCAATGTATACTAACTCCACATGGATCCAATCAATGCCATGTTATCTCTCTACATTTGTCAAAATGTCTCCACATTGGTGCTCTTTGGAGACCGCCCACCCCCATCAATGACAACTGCCACTCTTTTCACTCCTTGTTCTCTCAATCTTGAGATTTTAGTTCAGTAATAATTTAGGTTCAGCAATAATTTAGATCAAGAACTTTTTCCACATTACTTGCTATTAACACTTGAAACCTTTGTTTAACTCCAATTCTCACAAATAGACAGATCATTTTCTTGTTAGGTTAGTTTTCTTTGCTTCCAACTAAAATGTAAATAAAATATTTCTTTATTTAGTGTAAACTTGCATTTAAGCTTCATATGTGTAAGTTTTATTTCTTTTCTTTACGGCTTTTAACTCAATCTCAGCTTTGTGTGGGAGAGAATATAAAATCTTGTTGATAGAGTTTTTTAACTCATTAGAAAAGATAGCATAAAATTTGGAGGATAACGGTGTGCCCAAGACTTGGTTGAAGACTAGAAAATGGACGAAGATAGTGGTCTGGTCGACCGCCCGATCGCCCGGCCACGCACAGAAGTGCACAAGAGAAGAAAAGAGTTTGTAACGGTCGACCCTCCAGATGACGGCTGCAGAAGACAGTCGGTCGACTGCCTGATCGACCGATCAGAAGATTGCTTTGGTTCTGCACAACTAGCGGTCGACTGCCTGATCGACCATCCAGAGTGCAATGTTAAGTTTGTACAGCCAGCGGTCGACTGCACCTCGATTCTAGGTTGTTTCCTATTGCGATTCTGATTTTCGTTTCAGATTCGAATTCAGATCTGTTAATTTCCTTTTCTTGATGGATTCTTTGGCTATATGAAGAGAGGTATTGTCTCTAGTATTTATAATCTACATTGATTGATTAATAATATCTCTCTCCTGCTGTTCCGAGGACATAAGCAATTACTGAACCTCGTTAAATCTGTATTTTTCTTACTTCTCTCTTTTTGGTGTGTTTTCGAAACTCTGATGTTTGTCGTAAACCTCCGGTATTAGTTTCCCAACAAGATCTACGGGCTACTTCTCATCAATTAAATAGGTTTGGGGTCAGTTTTTTTCATTTATGACCTCCATGCATGAGAGACTTTTGTGCACCATTAATGCATAGAGTCGGTTTGAACCTCATGCACCAGCGATCCCTGAAACCCCGCGGATTCCCGCACGTGGCCCCCATCCCCCGTGAATCATGTAAATGGAGAGCTGGTGATGTGGCAGTTTCCTATTAGAAGTCAGAGGATCGGGGGTTCCTAGGGATTCCACGCATGTGTCCCCCAACCCTGCGGATCATATGGATTCTGAATTTATATTTAATTCTGCATGACATCTAGCTAGGAACGAGGGGTTCCTTTCTAGTTCCCCACCCTCTTATTTTGACAAGCTCCCTCATTGTGACATCTAGATAGAGATAGAGATGTAGATAGAGGTGAGAAATATGAGGATGAAGCATATGATACGTTTGGTTAGTTAGTACCCTAAATATTCTTGCATTTCTACCTGAAAATCAAGTTTATATATATATATATATATATATATATATATATATATATATATATATATATATATATATATATATAGAGAGAGAGAGAGAGAGAGAGATTTGTGTCCTTCCAAAATCATTTGAGCCCGAATCCTTCCCACTCAAATACAACCCTCCGATATTCGAATACAAGATCCACTTCATTGAAGTTGATCTATATTATTTCAAGTATATGTAAACTAAAAATAAAATATTTTGGAATACATTTTGCCGATCCATCAAGCGGCGCAAAATGGACGGCCGAAAGTAGTGAGTTGGTTATATCTATGTATTTAGACATACAAATTCTCGATCCGGCTATTTGATTATGATCAAAACATATAAAAATCCCTACAAACCAATTTTTGTTCGGTTTCAAATGTTCTACACCGTTAAACTAACTAACTCACTATTTAGGTCGTCTGTTTTTTTCCTATTTGATGCATGCGTAAAAAGTATTCAAGACACTTGATTTTTTGTTTATAAATACTTGAAATGATATATATTAACTTCAACTGAGTGGATCTTGTATTCGAATGTCAGAGGGTAGTATTTGAGTTGAAAGGATTCAGTGCCAAATCCTTTTGGAAGGACACAAGTGTGTGTCTATATATATATATATATATATATATATATATATATATATATATATATATATATATATTGTGACACAAGTGTGTGTCTACACACACAAATCCTTCCCACGCACTATAGATCGATAATTTGTATGTCTAAATATATAGATCTAACTAACTCACTACTTTCGGCCGTCCATTTTGTCGCTTGATGGATGGGCAAAAAGTATTCAAAACACTTGATTTTTTTTTTAGTTAATTTAAATAATATAAATCAACTTTAACGCAGTAGATCTTCTATTTGAATGTCGGATGTTAGTATTCGAGTGATAAGAATTCGGACTTGAATCTTTCCGAAACTATATAGAAACCATGGGAGGGAAGCAGATACACTGTGAAAAACTCTCTCTCTCTCTCTCTAGATGTTCCAGCTTGACAGAATGTTCCTCTCTGCTTGTTGCCTTCCAACCTTTCATTGGCATGTGCGCATTAGCAGTCGAATGTCCTCGTACAACCTTCTAAACACCACAAAGTTATGACTTTCTTGAAGCTGAAACATCCGAAGCTTTCTTTCTTTCCACACATGGCAAACAGTAGCTGACAAAGCCAGTGCAGTAATCTTGCATTTTGCGAAATTGTGGGTCATAATTTGTTAAGTTGAGACTGAGTAAGGAGACTTGATGCAATGGTTCAGGGTCAACCATCCACTATCTCATTCTCAGCTCAGGGATCACAGGTCTGCAACCGACATCGAGATGCAGTGAGCCAGACTTGAATATAAGATGCCCATTTCACATTGGCATTACATTGTTTTTCAAATTGGGCTGTGATTAACTAATTAGTTGTCAACTGCATGATATTTTCTTCACCTTGTTGAGATCCATTTAATGCATTGTCTTCAATCAAGAGAACTAAATTCTCCTTACCCTTTGAGTACAGACAAAAAATATGCCTCTTAATTAGAGGTAAAAAAAAATATATGTCTAGTAATTACTATTAGGCATTGTCCTGGTGAAAACACAAATATATACTGAGATCTATATATGATTGGTAATTGGTTCGCGTTGATGTTGTGGGAAACTTGAAATTGTCCAAGTGAGTTTAAAAAAAAAAAAAAAAGAGCTAAATTTTAGGTAGAACCCATTGCTTAGAATGCGCAGGAGATGGTTGAAATGTGTTCTTCTTCCATTGACAATAAACGTGATATATTCGCATGTTTAATTTCATTTCTGAATAAATGAGATATTCAAGTTGGAAGTTGTCCTAAAACAAGAGATAAATGAGACCAAAAAGTGTGAAAACTCTTTAATCCCATATTAAAAGTGGTATACAAATATGTCTGTTCGGTGAACAGATATGTCTGTTTGGAACGGTCGCGCCTATTCCGACCAAATGGCTGTATCTGCTCAGGGACAACCCGTTTCAGCCGAAGAGATGTGTTTATTTGGCGAACAGATGTGTAAGACCTTATTCCCGGAATACGTACTTAGTTACGTATTCAGATTCTCAATTGTATTTTTTGATTTACCTTTCGTATTTGTTTTTGTTTTATGATTATTGTGCGATTGTTTTGCATTGGATCCGGATTCGTGGGCTTGGAGTCAGCCCTAATCTGAACCGGGGACCAGATCCTAGTTTATTACTTGATTTGACCTTTCTACTAGTCAGATTTCACCGATTTCAGTTTCAAATACCATTTTCAATATTTTAGAATTTTCATGATTTTTCAAAATTTTTCTGAATTATTGTAATAAAATCTCCAAAATCGAGGTCGATCGGTACAGCTGATTGATTTCCAGATTTTTAATTTACTAACGGAGTTGAATTTCTAGAAACCGCTTTCACATTATCTCTTAGAATAATATTTGCTATCTTAATGTATTTTTTGGGGGTTTTTTGAATTTATTAAATTTCGCCGGATTCGGTTCTGGCCGTGTCAGCGAATGATTTCAAAAATTTTAATTTAAAAATGCAATTGAATTTCTTAAATCTGATTTCAGCATAATAGTCAGTATAATATTCTTGATTTTTGAGAATTTTTGGGGAACGTTCTTAGATACTTGATTTTCAGATGATTCTGGTTTTTTTCGAAATTTTTTCGCATCCGAGACCAAACCCAGGGATTTCACCTTTCCAATTATTTTTTTATTTTCTTCCAATTATTTTTTTTCATTTTTTCATTTTCTTTCCTTTTTTCTTTTTTCTTATTTTTCCTTCCACCATATTCTAGAACCTTCACCATTCTTCTACTACATTCTACACCCTTTCACCAAAATATCTCCTACAAAATATCTCAACACACTCATCACACCCTGTCCATCACCAAGGCCAGCCATAACCCCTCTCAAACATCACCATTACACTAAAAAAACCCTAACCCTAATCTTTCTGCTTCTCCTTTAACTACAACTCCAAATACAACCCTTTCCTTCCCCCTTCCTTTTCATTTCTCCATCAAAACCCCATCACCACCTACTCCTTCAACTTCACAACAACTACAATTTCTACAACCCCCTACCATCATCTTCTTGCTCCTCCGTCTCCATTTATTCCAACACAATCTCCAAACTCTACCAAAATTCCACCATCTCCTGTACCTTCTCCAATACAACTTCACCTACAAATCCCTCCATAAAAGCATCTCCACTCCTCCACCACCTAGGCCAGCCACCACCCCAAGTTAGGGGCCGGCCATCTCCTCCTCAGTGGTGTCTCCAGCGACCATTACGACGAATATTCAGGTGACTCCTCTGGCGACAACTTCGCCATCTTCTTCAACATCACCTTCACCATTATTACAACTCCTCCTTCACTACTTCCTCTTATACGTCTCTCTCCACCATCACCATATTCACACTTAGCACCACACACCACCCCCATCACCACTACTTCAACCTCCAACATCACTTTCATTATTAACTCTATTACCTTCCTTTTCCTTCTCCATCAAAATCCAACACACCATTACCTCCATCTCCACTAAGCTCAAGGCCACATACATCAACACCTCCTCCTTCTCCTCCTTCTTGGGGCCGGCCACCTCCTTGGTCACCCTAGGAGGCCAGCGAACCTCCCTAGGGTCGGGGGCCACCAAGGAGCCGAGTTATCATTCGCTTCTCACTTTGGTGTTTCCCCGCTACCGGGTTCGTACGCGTAGCTTTCCGGAGTTCTCGACATTTCATCGTGTTTGTATTGAGGCGAGTATTTTTTCTTACATCGTCGAGCTTGTACTGTATTTAGGTTTGTGATGAGTTTGTGTATGTGGTCCTATGTATTCGTACTGGGTTGTATGCATGTACCGGTATCATGTGTTGTATCCTGTGTTTGAATTCTTGTAATAGTGTAAACGATATGAAATTTATGGAGGTGTTGGTACTAACCATGCAGGAACCCATGTATAGCCTTCGGGGCTTCTGTCCACTCCCGAGATGGCTACCCAATTGGTCTAGGCCTTGCATCCTTATGGATTTCGTGGTAGCTACCTAGAGTACACTTAAATCTCGGGCTTACTTCAGTTTTTATGGGCTTACACAGCCTACGGGCCTCATACCCTATATGGATGGACTACTTACTACCTGTTTATATGCATGATTATGTGATAGTAATATTCCTACAGGTACTCTTGTACAGACTCTGGGTTTCTTCCCACTTTTGGGCTAGCTACTTAATAGGTCAGGCCTGTACCCTTATGGATTTCGTGGTAGCTACCTAGAGTGCGCCTATACCCCCAGTGTACTCTCACCCATTTTCTCGAAAGAGGAGTGCGCCTAGACCGTCAGGTCTCTCATGCTCTGCTTGGTAGCATGCTAAGTGCTCAGCACTTTATCACTAAATTCGTCTAGCGGACTCTACCAGATTTTAGACTCGCCTTTTAAACTGAGTCATTTTAGTAGCTCCGTCAAGCGCTCTAGTGACTAAAAACTATTTGCTGTCTGCGCCTTTAGCATTGCTTAAGCTCCGCTTGATTGTGCTTGGCTGTTATGCTATCATTTGACATGTTTTTTCTTAATGTGCTAACACTTGTCGTACTATCACCTAACATCTATCATGTTATTACCTGACATCTTCATGCTATCATCTGCTGCCTGCCTGATCACTTGTCATCTTAATATTAACACTTGATACCTGTCATTTTTAACTCTTGACTCATGGTTATCACATTATGGGAATGTAGTACCAATCTTCTATTATGCAAGTACTCTTGTTATGCATGTACTCCTATTATCCCTGAACCTATTATGTTCATGCTCATTCTCATAATCTGATAATTGTACTTAATAAGCTATAAAAAGGACAACTTACGTGGGGAATGGGGGGAAACGATGAATGCCGGTATGATGCCTTATAGTGGTGAATTACTAAACTGACAATTCGTATCAGGGTGCTTTTATGCACCCAGAAGATGCGTGTTTGGGTGATTTTAGGCACCTATAGGCTGTGTCCCGAGCGGCCGGGAACCACTATAAATATGAGCCATCAGTTCTTTATCAGCTTCCAATAACCAACCTCAACTTACTCATATATGGATGTATGTTGATGTGTGTACTTTATATACATGTTTTACATCACTTTTTATGCCGATTATTTGCCATACTTAATGCTGTATGGGTATTTTGTTAGTGTTATTTTGCAGATTTTAGGTCAAGAGCAAATTAGAAAAAGACCGAAAATTTGCGAATTGGTGATATCAAGTGAACAAAAGAGTGCAGAACTAGAGATCTGAAGAAGAGTTAGAACATCTCAACAAAGCCTCCACATAAAATCAGAAATTTTACAAAATCGAGGACTGAAATGGACCAAGAGTTCGGCCACCCAGCCCTATATTTCGGCCAAGCAGCCATGAACCAGTCAACGAGAATACCAACTCAGAGATCAACTGTTTGACGGGAGAAATGTAGGGTTCCTTGTAAAATTTCCTTGAATCAATTAAAATATTACAATGGATTTACACTCTAATTACAAGAGAGGGAAGATGTTGAAACTTGAATCCCCCTTTGTTTAATGCTGGGTTCTTTAGGTGGCGATGGAAAGTGAATCTTGTTTTCCGTTGACCGGGTGAACGTCAAGAACTCTTGGGGATCTTCTCTTTGGATGGTCGATGGAGTGACACAGCTCTTGATCGACCAGGAATCTCAAAGAGATTGTATGGAAAGATTGGCTTGTACGCAGCAAGTTGCTTGAAGAGTTGAACTCTCTTTCCTTTCTTGTGACAGCTCACGAGTTAAACTCTTCTCCCAGAATTATCTGATCAACTCACCCACTAACTAACCGACCCCTTCTCAATAACAAGCGGGGCTATTTATAGAGGTTTTAGGGGTGAATGTGCCCCCTAAAAATGCTCCATAATAGGGGTTAACTTCCTCATTATGTGGGCAGTGATTGGCCCTATAACGAGGGCAGTTATAACTGAGACACAGGTTTCAACCATCGCGTCTTGGTGCTGCAGTAATACTGAGACGCGGGTTTCGACCCTCGCGCCTTGGTGCTGCAGTGGGGCTGAGACGCGGATTTCGACCCTCGCGCCTTGGTGCTGCAGTGAGGCTGAGACACGGGTTTCGACCCTCGCGCCTTGGTGCTGCAGTGAGGTTGAGACTAGCCCTGCGTCTGGAGTTCTACTTTTTGATGACTTGTCTTTTAATGATTTTTAGACAGCCTACAGAATCCCCTCCAAAGTTTTCAATATTCCGCGGTTGGCTGGGACGGATTTTAAAATACTTTGGACTCTAACTGAATTCACCCTTTTCATGATTGGACTGACAATGCTCCGAGCTTGATCTTGTTTGAAGTATGGCCTTCGTGAGTGCACTATTGAACTCTTTGAAGCCGTCAAAAATGATCGTGGCGAGTGTCTTGTAGAATTGAGGGAACATCTTCTTTTTAGCGCGCGAACTTCGCGCTGCATTTAATACGCTTTCCACGCGTTAGGCAGAGATTAGGCGTCGAGTCAAGCGCTGCGTATCTCTGTGAATCACTGTGCCTATAAAAGACAACAGTCTTTCAAGAGTCATCATTAGACTCTTCTTCTTCGTTTGAACCTCTTAGGGTTAAAAAAAACTCGAAGCTTTTTGTTCTTCTCGTTTCTTTCATCCCCAACATCGATTCTTGGAGTTGCAGTAATACTGAGACGCGGGTTTCGACCCTCGCGTCTTGGTGTTGTAGTAATACTGAGACGCGGGTTTCGACCCTTGCGCCTTAGTGCTACAGTGGGGCTGAGACGCGGGTTTCGACCCTCGCGCCTTGGTGCTGCAGTGAGGCTGAGACTAGCCCTGCGTCTGGAGTTCTGCTTTTGATGACTTATCTTTTAATGATTTTTAGACAGCCTACATCAACACGAGTCAAAAAGCGGAGCCTAATACAGCAAGAAGTTTGGCTAGCTAGCCAAATTTTCTGCCAGCTGGCCGAACTCTGGCGGTGCTTATGGATAAAATTTTCTCAGAAATTCGTGTAAATTAAGAAATCTAGGATTTTGTACTCAACTAGTGTTCTACTCTACCTGTTCTATATAAATGCCGCCAAACTTCTTGTAAAAGACAGAATTTTATTCTCTCTTTTATTTTGACTGAAAATCAATAAAATTTTGCTGTTAGCCATTAATTCTCAGAGTACTTTCTGCAGGAAATTCATCAAGGCTTCATCTTTATTTGTACTCTCTTACCTTTCTTTACTTTTATCTTTAATTGATTTTATTTCATAATCTATTCTTATATTATAATGTGTTCTACTTTCTTAGTTTTGAACTAATTTTCATAACTAGGGGCAAGATGTAGGGATTGTATGATGATATAAGAATATGTTTTGTGCAAATTCTCCTATGTGTTTTATAAAGTTTAAATCTTTTATATGCTAAGTTGTTAAATTTTGTGCTTTATTGTTACAATTTGTGCGCACAAATAATCAGAAGGTTATACTAGAATCTGAGAGGAAATAGCCTAGCAAAAACTTCTAAAATTAATAACCGTAACTCGAAACATTGAGATGCAAGAGTTATGAAGTCAAATAGGAATATCCTTCATATTTAATGCATCTTCTGACTAGTAATCTACTAGATCGAGAGATTGTAGATTTTAGATTTAGAAAATAAAATTGGTATTGTTCGAGAGAAAGTACTGATCAGGATAAAAAATTTCAACTGTTAGCATGAATAGGATGAATTAGCACAAGCATAATATTTTATTTGATTACAATTACCGAAATCATTACCCTAGTTCTTTTCATAATTAAAATAAACCTTTTTAGTAATAGTTTAGTTACAATATTTTCCAACTAAATTAATTATTCAAATAGAATTAGGAAAGATTAAGTTGGTGCTTGAACAACAATCCTCTTGGGAATGATACTCTATTCACTACTATATTACTTGAAAACAATTGGTACACTTGCCATTCGAATCTGCACATCAAGTTTTTGGCGCCGTTGCCGGGGATTGTATAATTTCAATATCAACAATTTCGATTACTGTTCTGCTTTGAATTCTATCTGCAGATCTAATATAAAAATGTTTTTCTTTGCAGGATAACAGGAAGTTCAACCTCAACAGAGCACAGAGTTCAGCCAGGTAGCCAAAATTTCAGCCAGGGAACTGAATTTTTATTCTGAACGAAGATGAGTTTTCTTCCGATTTACTGTTACTAGTAGATGAGACATTCTAGGAGTGCAGAACTCATAAAACTTGATTTAGAGATTGACAGAACCTTCAGACGCTTGCTTTAAGAGAGACGAGATCGAGAAAAAGTAATAGCGGAACAAAATAAGAGAAAAGCATTGAGGGATTACACTGTTCCCTCTCTTACTGGAGCCAATTCATGCATCATTGCACTGATAATTCAAGCAAATAACTTTGAACTGAAGCCGGAGTTAATTCAGATGATGCAACACACATGTCAATTCAGGAGATTCTTATATGACGACCCCAATGAACACATCTATAGTTTTCTAGAGATATGCGATACGCAAAGGATTAATGGTGCGTCTCCGGAGGTAGTAAAGCTGAAACTTTTTCCTTTTTCTTTAAGGGATAAAGCGAAAATATGGTTCAATTCTTTACCTAAGAATACCATAGCAACATAGGATGAGATGGCGAATAAGTTCCTCACAAAATACTTCCCTCCATCTAAAGCGGCAAAACTACAAGGTGATCTCACAATTTTCACTTAATTTGAATCTGAAACTATCTATGAAGCGTAGGAAAGGTACAAAAGATTGATCAGGAAATTCCCACATCACAGACTTCCTGCTTGGTTGGAGATCTAATTCTTCTAAATGGATTGAATCCAAATATCAAGATGATAATTGACGCTGCCGCGGGAGAAGCACCATGGGCATGGAGCGTGATGAGGCATACGAGCTTCCAAGGAGATGACCCAAATAGCTACCAGTGGCAATCAGATCGAGCGATGCCAAGGAAGGCAGCCGGGGTACATAAGATAGATGCATTCTCTACAATACATGCACAACTCGCATTGTTAACAAAGAAACTCGATGCAACAAATATAAGCGCCATCTAAACTAAAAACTCTCCATATGATGAATTTTCTACAGGACAACCAGCCAACGAAGGGAAAGTTGGCAACTTTAGGTTCCCTCCAAAGGAGCAGGCAAATTACGTGAATAACTTCCAGAGGAATAATAACCCCTATTTGAATACGTACACACTAGCTTGGAGGAATCATCCTAATCTAAGATTAGGCAAAAACAATAGCAATAGTGCCCCAAGGACGAATAACTTTCAACAATAGCAAGTAATGCCACCGCCACCACAAGAGAAGAAGCCAAGCCTGGAGGAGACAATGCAACAACTCGCCGCCACTACAAAAGCATTCATGACCGCCACAGACACCAGCCTGAAGAGCTAAGCAGCTGCAATTCATAACCTAGAGGTATAGATGAGTCAAATTTCCAACGTGCTGTCCAATCGATCACAGGGATCGTTACCAAGCAACATAAAGGTAAATCTTAAAGAACACGTCAAGGCAATCACGTTAAGAAGTGAAAAAGTCCTAGCACAAGACCAAGTCTCCAGAGAAGAAAACCTTTCTCTAATAGACACTGGAGATGAAAATTCAGAGAAAAAGAAGAAGGCAGGAGATATACAGAGCAAAAATTCGGCCAGCCAACCAAAATCTCAGCCAGGTAGCCAAACTCTGGGATCTTCCATCGATACCGGTCGACGCCAATATCAGTCAAATTTTGAGAAATTTAAAAAAATATCAAAAAATGTATTTATATATAAATGAGATTCTAAGAAGTAATATGAAAGCCGTTTCTAAAAATTTAACTTCATTTGAAAACCAAAAATCTGGGAATCGGTCAGCAATACCGATCGACACCGATGAAGATTTTGCAAATTAATTCTGAAAAATTTCAAAAAATCATGAAAAAATTAAAATATTAGAAAGTAATATTTGAAACTAAAATTGGTCAAATTTGACTACCAAAAAGACCAAATTGAGTAATAAAGTAGGATCGGGTCGCCGGTTCAGACTAAACTCTTCGTGTGTAGGATGAAGAAGTCACATTCAATGTCTTTGAAGCGATGAAATATCCCTCCAACCATGATGAATGTCATTATATTTACATAATTGAGAAGGTGATGCAAAAGTGTTTGAGAATGAGACGCCAACATTACCACTTGAGGCATGCCTCATTCATTCAGCAACCATCATTGAGGATAATTTTGAAAGGAGGCAGTGTGCGAACTACTTAGAAGCAACAAAATTATTGCCTAAGTATGGGAGGCAACTGATTGAAGAGCTTGGAGTAAGTACCTCACCAGCTTCACTATCCATTCCGGATGCACCAAAATTAGAGCTCAAGGAGTTACCACAACATCTAAGGTATGCATTTTTAGGTGAGAATTCTACACTACCAGTAATTATTTCTTCTTCTTTGACAGGTATCAAGGAAGAGAAGCTCTTGCGTATGCTATGAGATCACAAAACAACGATTGGTTGGACAATTGCGAATATAAAAGGTATAAGCCCTTCAGTTTGTATACACATGATCTTGATGGAGGAGAACTATAAACCTTTCGATTCAGCCTCAATGCCGCTTGAACCAGCAATGAAGGAAGTGGTAAGAAAAGAAGTGTTAAAACTTCTTGACGCAGGTGTGATCTATCTTATTTCTGATAGTAATTAGGTTAGTCCGGTTTAAGTGGTTCCGAAGAAAGGAGGCACTACAGTAGTTAAAAATGATAATAATGAGCTAATACCAACGAGGATAATCACAGGGTGGAGAGTGTATATGGACTATAGGAAACTTAGTACTGCAACCCGTGAGGATCATTTCCCATTACGTTTCATTGACCAAATGTTAGAGAGACTTACGGGCCATGCATATTATTATTTTCTAGATGGATATTCAGGATATAACCAAATTGCCATAGTATCTGAAAACCAAGAAAAGACAACTTTCACATGTCCTTATGGTACATTCGCTTACAGAAAAATACCTTTTGGTTTATGCAATGCACCAGCTATATTTCAAAGGTGCATGATGGCTATCTTTCACGATATAGTCGAGCAAATAATAGAAGTATCCACGGATGATTTTTCATTTTTTAGCCCTTCTTTTGATACATGTTTATATAACTTAAATCTAGCTTTGCAGAGATGCAAACATACAAATTTGCTCCTCAACTGAGAGAAATGTCATTTTATGGTTAAAGAAGGAATTGTGCTTGGACATCGTATATCTGAAAAAGAAATTGAGATGGACCATGCAAAGATTGAAATTATTGAAAAGCTACCACCTCCAACAAATGTGAGAGACATGAGAAGCTTCTTAGGGCATGCAGGATTTTACCGACGATTTATCAAAGATTTCTCTAAAATTGCAAAACCTTTGTGCAATTTGTTAATGAAAGGTGTACCATTTAACTTTTCCAATGATTGTTTGCAAGCGTTCGAGTTATCGAAGGAGAAGTTGATCACTGCACCGATTATAGTGGCACTAAATTGGAGTCAACCCTTCGAAGTAATGTGCGATGCTAGTGATTACGCACTAGGAGTTGTATTGAGACAAAGACAGAATAAGATCTTTCAAGTAATGTACTACACAAGCAAGACATTAAATGAAGCATAACAGAATTACACTACAATGGAGAAAGAATTTCTTGCTATGGTATTTGCTTTTGAAAATTCCGTTCTTATCTAATTGGATTCAAAGTTATAGTATTTACAGATCATTCTGCCCTCAAGTATTTGCTTACAAAAAAAGAGGCCAAACCAAGGTTGACAAGATGGGTCTTACTTATCTAAGAGTTTGATTTGAAAATTTGAGATAAGAAGGGGGTGGAGAATCTTGTGGCAGACCATCTTTCCCGTATTGAGTAAGAAGAGGAGGACTCCAATAAATTTCCTATCAATGATGCTTTTCCTGATGAATATTTGTTAAGTATCACTGTCAATTAACCACCTTGGTATGCTCCCTTCGCAAATTTCTTAGCATGTGATATTTTTCTTCTTGATCTTTTGTTCCAAGGCAAAAAAAGTTTCTAGCAGATGTTAAATACTACCAGTGGGATGAACAAATTCTTTACAATACTGTGCGGATCAAATTCTGCGAAGTTGTGTGCCCAAGGACGAAATGGAAAACATTTTGCACCAATGCCACGCTAGAGAAGTGGGAGGTCATTTTGGTGCAACCAAGACAACAACAAAGGTATTACAATCATGATTTTATTGGCTTACACTATTTAAGGATGTTTATGCTTATGTTAAAGCATGTGATGCATGTCAAAAGATGAAAAATATTTCTAGGCGTAACGAGATGTCTCTCAACAACATCCTTGGAGTTGAGTTGTTTGATGTCTGGGGCATAGCTTTCATGGGCCTCTTTCCATCCCCGATCTCCAATCAGTATATCCTAGTGGCAGTTGATTATGTTTCAAAATCGGTAGAGGCCGTTGTTTTGCCTTCTAATGATGCATGGGCAGTGATAAAATTCCTAAAGAAGGATATCTTTACACAGTTTGGAACACCTTGGGCGATCATTAGAGATGATGGAAAGCATTTTTGCAATCACCAATTTAAAACCTTTTTGCTTAAATATAGAGTAAAGTACCGTGTGGCGACACCATACCACCCACAAACAAGTGGCCAAGTGGAAGTTTTCAATAGAGAATTGAAGCACATGTTGGAGAAAACGGTTAACATGTCATGACGTGATTGGTCAGTAAAGCTCGATGATGTTTTGTGGGCATATCAGACTGCCTTCAAGACACCAATCAGGATGTCCCCCAATCGAATGGTCTATGGTAAGGTATGTCACCTTCCAGTTGAGTTGGAACACAAGGCTTATTGGGCAATGCAATTACTCAATTTTGACATGCGAATGGCGGGAGTGAAAAGGATGTTGCAACTCAATGAGAAGGAAGAATTTTGCAACAATACTTATGAAAATGCAAGGATCTACAAGGAGCGGACTAAACAAGGGCATGACAAGCATATTATGTCAAGAGATTTCAAAAAAAGGCCGGAAAGTACTACTTTTTAATTCTCGCCTCCGTCTATTTTCAGGCAAGTTACGCTCGAGATGGTCGGGTCCTTTTGAGGTAACTCAAGTACTACCACATAGGGTAATTGAAATTCATAGCCTGACAAAGGGGACGTTCAAAGTAAATAGCCAATGACTCAAACCATACATGGAGGGATACTTCACCAAACACAACATTTCCTTCCGCCTTGATGAGGCACCTTAAACATGCAGCAGGAAATCTAGCTAATTATTATAACTTAAAGCGCTTCTTCGGAGGCAACCCAAGTTTTCTAACTTACTTTTATTATACTTTTATTTTTAACTTTCTTTAGTACTAAGTTATGTCTTCTATATGTCAGGTACCCCTCTCCGTAAACTAATTCAGTACCCCAAGATGAACCACAAAATCACCACAAACATAAGTACTAGAAGACAGAGCATCAAAGAACCAGAAGTTCGGCCTGACAACTAAATTTTCGGCCCGGCAACTGAACTCTGGTAGGCATTTGACCAGGAATCTTCCTGGTGTACACTTTTCAAATTATCTATTTTTCTAGATCTGTTCCCGATATATGGTTTTCAAAATTGAATTATTTAGTGATAAATAAAAATCTTGATTTAAAAATAGATTTCTTGTTCAATTTTGAAAATTTGGGGTGATTCTCAATTTGGATTTTGTGCATGGGGACATAACACAATTTAGGCATGGGGGTAAGGGTCAAATCTTCTTTTTGAATTTTTTTTTGAAATCTTTCCTTAATTTTTTTACTTTATCCTTTCCTTGTTTTTATCTTTTTTATTTCATCCTCTTAAAAATTTTAAAATTATTTCAAAACTCTCTTATCTCATTCCAAGAGCATTCAGTTTCCAAGATCTTCTAGGATTCAAAATTTGAGTTTGAAATTTAAATGAATGGTAGTTTTAGGAAAAGGGTATAAACATCTTCTATATAAACTAACTTCAACCTTCTTTTGTTTCTCACAAATCTGAGTCCAACCTCTAAATCAGAGCATTCTACAGCCAGAGAAGGAGTTTTAAAACCTCTGCCACCAAATCCTGAAGTTCGAGATAGGAGTTCGGCCAGGCAACCGAAATCTCGGCCAGGTAGCCGAACATTGGCAGAAACATTCCCCTAAATTCTTTAGGAACAGTAAGTGCTATGTTTCCTCTCTTTTACAGTTCTCAAATTTTCAAATTCATCATGTCTAAGATTTTTGCTGAGCACAACATTTTTCTTGTATTCGAAGCATTTGGGATGTATTTTTTGAATCAAATAAGGGTTAGGAATTGGGATTATCTGTTGCATTCTAATACTTATGAATTTTATATTCCTGCTCAAGTACAAGAGTTTTATGATGAATTTTCAGAAAATAACATTAATAGGATTCAAGGAATAATTGAAGTAAACTAGAGGGGAGAGATGAAAATCTTACATTTATAAACTATTTTTGAATTAACGGGTATTCCTATTGTGGAAAGAGGGACTCAAGAACCGAGAAACCTAGGAAATTACATTCATTTAATGGGAGAACATTGTAAGGTATCTCAAGGGGGTGGTATTAGCGCTAAAACAGTATATAAGAATGTGTATGCATTATATAGATGGTTAAATCGTAATATCTTTGGTGTATCACATGTTTCATCTTTTTACGATCAAGCTTTACATATTATCTACATTTTGATGACTAAGAAAAAAGATTTTTGCATGTGCTACACACTATTAGACACCATTACTAGCGCTAAAAATAAACGAAAGACCTTTATGCCACTACCCATTCTTGTCACACAAATTTGTAATGAATGGATACTTGAAGATGAATTTAATCATACTATAAAAGATAAAATTAGTATTCAAGTTGAAACTATTTCTTCATCTTATAATGCTTCAGTGCAAATCGATTGGGTACCTTCCATGCTACAAGAACATGTCCTCGTTGTATCATCATCATTTAATGAATCGAAAGAGGAGGATGATGAATTCTTTAATCAACAACCACCCGAGGATAATCGGGCATTTATGCATTTAGTTTGGGAGGGGATAAAAAGAATATACAAGTTGATAAAGGGGCAGAAGAAGAAGAAAATTGAAGAGACATTTTAGGAGGACGCGTTTTGAAGGAGATAGTAGTAGCATGAGAAAGAGGGTGGCGTGCTTAGGGGGAGTTGTATAGTAGGATTTTTCTTTTTATTTCTTTCTTTATTGAAAAAACAGTTTCTATAGTAAGTTGACCTAGTTATAAGAGATTTATTAACCATAAAACTTGAATTGGGTAAGGAATATCAATTTGATGGAATTTTAAAAGTCTTTAAGTAGAGATAAAAATTTTAAAATATTATTGCCATCTAGAATTTATCCATGTGAATATGCATCTTATCTGCACTCACACAATAGTTTAAACTTGGAATAATGAGGACTACTTAATACTTTAAATATATATATATATATATATATATATATATATATATATATATATATATATATATATATATATATATAGGGGTATCTGTACCTCAGCCTGCGGGCTGAGAGAGTTTCTCAGCCTGCGGGACGTGGCTGAATATAGGCCACACATCGGTCGCAGAGTGTGGGCGCCACAAAAAATCAAAAAATCCCGCCTAAACAATCGTGAATCAAAATGACAAAAATACCCCTTTTAAATGACGACTGCGACTTCTAGCATTCAAAAGTAAAAAATATTCACCTTTATATAATGCTTGTTACTAGTATATTATCTCATACCTAAAAACTATATTTTTACTCAATCATCCGTAGTTCCCCCACCGATCCTACTACGGATGCAATTTATGGTCGCAGTTAATCATTTATCAGTTCCCAATGCGACTTTGGTCGCAATAATTACTGTTTTGGAGTTCAAAGTAATTTAAAGTTATAGTGTATTAACTTTTAAACTGTTTTGGATAACTGAACAGTCACCTAGGAAGTATACAATTTTTGGGAAAAGATAGAAAATATATTTGAGAGATATTCACGTGGTCAAAGAGCTTAAACCTTTTGAAATTCCGGGATTAAAAGTATATAAAGGGTCATGAGCAAAGGATTAAAAACATACTAAGTTATTTTTGCTCAAACTAGTTACTCTTAACTGTTCTGAAAATAAGTTCAAAAAATGTCTTCACCATCACCACCGTCTTCACCGAAAAGAAGTCAATACATTCAAACAATGTCTTCACCATCACCACCGTCTACCTTGGTCGCAGTTGGTGGTCTTTAATCTTAATCAACAACATCACTGCGACCTTGGTCGCAGTTGGTCTTTATAAATAATCAACAACAACACTGCGACCTTGGTCGCAGTTGCTGGTCTTTACTCTTAATCAACAACATAACTGCGACCTTGGTCGCAGTTGGTGGTATTTATAAATAATCAACAACAACACTGCGACTTTGGTCGCAGTTGATGGCCGCAGTCTTAAAAAAAAAAATCTGCAACCTTGGTCACGGTTTTTTGGTCGCAATGTCGACCCTGGTCGCAGTTGTTTCTGTTTGCACTGTAGTCTTATGTGACCTTGGTCGCAGTGTGGTCTCTGGTCCAAGTTGTTTTGTTTGCAATGCATGACTGCGACCAAAGGTCGTAGTTTATTAAAAAACAAATATGCTTTTTATTTATTTTCACGAATTTATCTCCAGGCATGTGAAAAATGATACAAAAACGATCTCTTATACAATAAGATTGAGTGTTACAATATAGCAGTAGAAAGAAAACTAAACATCAAAAAGAGCCATTGTTGACTAAGAGCAGTGTTGTTATTAAGGTCTTTTTATTTATGTCCAAACATTTATCTCCAGGCATGTGAAAATGATACAAAACGCTCTCTTATACAATAAGATTGAGTGTTACAATATAGCAGTACAAAGAAGACTAAACATCAAAACAACCAAGAAGACTAAACATCAAAAGAGCCCTTGTTGAATAAGAGCAGTGGTGTTATTGACGTCCCCGTGTATTAAAAAACTGTGGACGTCGAGGACCATGACTTCTTCCCTTGTGGACGAATATCGATCAAGTTCACCGGCCAAAATATTCTCCCAAAGGCCCAGCGAACTTGAAAAAGGACAATCAAGCTCTGGGTCTTCTTCGTGCATAGGGTCATCTTCATCCATGGAGGCAGGCCCCTGTTAGAGACTCTGAAGAAGGCTGAAATTCTCAGAGCAATTGCTCTCAAATGAACACAGTCTAATTATGGGCTGTTAAAGGGAGAGGGTGAGCCCTATTTATGGGCAGCCCATAATAACAGCTTCGGGAAACAGCGAATGGTGCGGGTTCATCAACGTAGACTTGACGTTAAAAAGATCTCATAAAATCTTTATGACAGGTCGCGTCTCACGGAGTGAGTCCAAGTCGCATCAGACAACAGACAACTTTTCATTGGTCGCAGTTAATAATTATATTACTTCACCTTATAAATTTTTAAAATGAAAGGTTGCGACATTGGTTGCAGTTGCTGGACGCAGACTTAATAAATACACTGCGACCTTGGTCGCAGTTTCTGTACTTTAGTCTTAATCAACAACAACACTGCTACCTTGGTCGCAGTTTCTGACCGTAGTCTTAATAAAATAAACTGCGATCTTGATCGCAGTTGTTGCTGTTTAGTCTTAATAAAATACACAGCGACCTTGGTCGCAGTTGCTGGTCTTTACTCTTAATCAACAACATCACTGCGACCTTGGTCGCAGTTGGTGGTCTTTATAAATAATCAACAACAACACTGCGACTTTGGTCGCAGTTGATGGCCGCAGTCTTAAAAAAATAATCTCCAATCTTGGTCGCTATTGCTGGTTTTTAGTCTTAATCAACAACAACACTGCGACGATGTGACACGTCACCGCAACAGTTGCTTAGTCGCAGTCTTTGGTCGCAGTGTCGACCCTGGTCACAGTAGTTACTGTTTGCAATGTATCTTATGCGACCTTGGTCGCAGTGTCATCTATGATCATAGTTGTTATGTTTGCAATGCATGGTTGCGAAAAAAGTTCGTAGTTTAATAAAAAAAACAAATATGCTTTTTATTTATGTCCAGGCATTTATCTCCAGAAATGTGCAAATGATACAAAACGATCTCTTATACAATAAGATTGAGTGTTACAAATACAGCAGTACAAAAGAAGACTAAAACATCAAAAAAATCCCTTGTTGACTAAGAGAAATCTTCTTCTTGAGGTCTGGTGGCAGCAGAATCAATAAGATTGAGTGTTACAAAGAACACTAAACATCAAAGTATCCAATAAGACAAAACATCAGAAGAGCCAAGAAGAGCCCTTGTTGACTACTAAGAGCAATCTTCTCCTGGAGGTCTGGTGGCAGCAGAAACTTTCGTTTATGAACATCTCTTCACCAGAAGGTTATCCAGTGAGCATGGAGTTTCCTCGATGTCACTTCTGGGGTAAGAGAGGAGGTTTTGAGACCTCACGGGGAATGCTACCCACCACTATATCCACCACATCCCCCGCCGCCATACCCACTCTGACCATCCGTCACCAGCAAGCTTGACTGGTGCGTCAAGTGAGAACAGATCTCGGTGAGGATTAAGTCCTCGTCAGGGATCATGACTTCTTCCCTTGTGAACGACGAGGACCATGACTTCTTCCCTTGTGGACGATGAGGTCTATGACTTCTTCCCTTGTGGACGAACATCGATCAAGTTCGTCAATAGGGTCATCTTCATCCATGGAGGCAGGCCCCTGTTAGAGACTCTGAAGAAGACGGAAATTCTCAGAGCAATTGCTCTCGAAAGAAAACAGTCTAATTATGGGCTGTTAAAGGGAGAGTGTGAGCCCTATTTATAGGCAGCCCATAATAACCATAATTAATGGTTCATTAATCAGAATCGTCGGCATTAATGGTCTCCAACCGCCAGCGCCGGTTTGAAAATAAAAGACATTAACGCCTAAACCCAATGAAGAACCGACACGTAGACAAACCGCTTCGGGAAACAACGAATGACGCGTAGACCAAAATCGCAGTCCATGTAATGCAACCCTAGATTGCAGTTGCCGGCCATCTTTATCAATAACAACACTGCGACCTTGGTCGCATTTCACCATGTACACTGCGATGAAAGACTTTGACTAAGGTCGCAGTTTAAATGTACAATGCGACCAAGACTCTGACTACATTATATACAAAAAAAATTAAACTATAAAGTAGAATTTTATCGCAGGCTGAAAACAATGATCTGAAAAGATTTTATATTTTCAAAATAAAAGGGGGGAAAATAATAATAAACAATAAGGAAAAGTTATCATAAGGGGTATTTGGTAATTTAACTTCTACCTAAAAGCAGACCGCAAGTCAGTGAGGTGACAAATCGAGCCACGTCACCGCAGGCTGAGAGAATACTCTCAGCCTGCGGGCTGATATACATTTTTCTCATATATATATATATATATATATATATATATATAAAATATAAGAAGAACCTTAACTATTGATTAGCTAGATATTTTGACCTCAAGAAACCTTGGTATTTACACAAAAGATAGTTAGATAAGTTAAAAATATATGTATTAACAAGTCTAATGATCAATTAGTTAGGTATCTATCTTGATATTTATACGAAAGAGAACTAGATAAGTTATATATATTGAGAAAAAAAGAAGCGCTTAAAGGGCAGAGAAGTGGTAATACTTCAAAACTTCTACAAAAAAAATATTTTAAGTATATAAGTTTGAATCAAGATCCCAAGTTAAGAACTATATACAGTCACGAAGATGCCTAAGATCAGAAAACTTAGGAAGAATGATAATATAGGCTAAAAGTTTAAAATCTCTACAAAATAGATGATAGAATTCTAGATAAGAGATTGAAGTTGATAATGAGAGTTTATGATAACTAGAGAACTTCTAAATTAGTGATGCTTACCACTCCAAAAATATTTTGTCTTTTTTTATTTTTATCTTTCTGTTTCTATTTTCTTTATTTTTAGTTATCCTTATTTTTTGTTATCCTTTTTATCTTAATCTCTTCTCATCTTGTAAATTCTTTCACTGATTTTTTAAGTGTAATTCATTGAAAACCCTCACGAGACAATACTCATCTACTAGGGTAACTTAGGGGTTTAACAGCTTGTTACAAATGCTAAGTGCAATCATGGGTCCTACGAAAGTAGATTAAGATTCTTTTTTTTTAGGATTTTTAGTTTTTCTTTTTCTTTTTAGATTAGGATTTTGCTCGAGGACTAGAAAAAAGTAGGCATGGGGTGTGATATGTGTGTTTTATATACATGTTTTACATCACTTTTTATTTGTCATATTTAATATTGCATAGGTATTTTGTTGGTGTTATTTTACAGATTTTAGGTCAAGAGCAAATTAGAAGAAAAGAGCGAAGATTGACGAATTTGTGATATCAAGTGAATAAAAGAGTGCAGAATCAGAAATCTGAAGCAGAGTTGGAACATCTCAAAAGAGCCTTCACGTAAAATCAGAAATTTCACAAAAATCTTGAACTGAAATGGATCAAGAGTTCGGCCACTCAGCCGTAGATTTTGGCCAAGCAATCATGAACCAGTCAACGGGAATGCCAACTCAGAGGTCAACACGAGTCAACAAGCGGAGCACCAATACAACAAGAAGTTCGGCCAGCCAGCCAATTTTTTGGCCAGCTAGCCGAACTCTGGTGGTGCTTATGGATAAAATTTTTCCAGAAATTCGTGTAAATTAAAAAAATCTTGGTTTTTGTATTCTAATAGGGTTCTAGTGCTCTCTATTCTATATAAACACCACCATGCCTCTTGTAAAGGACACAACTTTATTCTCTCTTTTATTTTGAGCGAAAATCAATAAAATCTGTTGTTGGTCATTAATTCTCAGAGTACTTTCAGTAGGAAATTCGTTAAGACTTCATCTTTATTGGTGTTCTCTTACCTTTATTTACTTTTATCTTTAATTGATTTTATTTCATGATTTATTCTTATATTATAATGTGTTTTTACTTTCTTAGTTATGAACTAATTTTTCATAACTAGGGGCATGATGTAGGGATTGTATGATGATATAAGATCATGTTTTGTGCAAATTCTCCTTAGTGTTTTATAAAGTTTAAATCTTTTATATGCTAAGCTGTTAAATCTTCTACTATATTGTTACAAGCGGTGTGCATAATTGATTAGAAGGTTAGGTTAGAATCTGAGAGGAGATAACCTAGCAAAAGCTTCTAGGTTTAAAAATCATAACTCAAAACGTTGAGTCGTAAGAGTTATGAAGTCAAATAGGAATACCCATCATACTTAATGCATCTTCTGACTAGCAATCTACTAGATTGAGAGATTGTGTATTCTACATTTAGAAGATAAAATTGATATTATTTGAGAGAAAGTACTGATTAAGATAAGAAATTACGATTGTTAGCGTGAATAGGATGAATTAGCACAAGCATAATATTTTATCTGATTACAATTACTATAATCATTACCCTAGTTCTTTTCATAATTAAAATAAACCTTTTTAGTAATAATTTAGTTACAACATCTTCCAACTAAATTAATTATTCAAATAGAACTAGGAAAGATTAAGTTGGTACTTGAACAACAATCCTCGTGGGAACGATACTTTATTCACTACTATATTACTTGAAAATGATTGGTACACTTGCCATTTGAAATTGCACACCATATGTGCATTGAGTCGTATGCTAGGACACATACCTAGATATATAAATCAGATGAGTAATAATAAAAGATGCCAAATAATAATTCGCTGTGTGTTTTGCAATTCAGGTCGTATGGACTTAGCTTATGATAACATGAGATATACGGTATATAGATTAGAATTTTCTTATTTAGATTATTCCTTTGATGTACTTATCTCATGAAGCCGTAAACTGGGTTTGTGCCGCTGATTTTGCCATATTTGCTTTCATCGGGTTTTACTTCAAATTTTTAGTTTTATGATTATTATTATTATATTATATATGTTTTCATCATGCCTTACCACTTGTGTTCTGTTCCACTAGTCTCTTACTCTTTTCATATTATACCATGTATGTTCCTTACTTGATATCATTTATTATCTCTTTACCTGTCTCAATATGCCTGTGCTCATGACAAGGTTTTCAACACATATTTATGATTCGAATTTATTGACACACGTGTGCTTGTTCCTGCACGCAACTTGGCACTCGTCACACCACTCGTTGGGAAGTTCTGACTCTTCTGGATCCTTATATCCAGATCCTAGAGCTTAGAGCTTATCGATTCTCCCTCTTATTGATTAGAGATGCGCAAGCGTGGATCATCGGCAGACTGTCTGATACCCTATTCTTTCAAGCCCCCTACCCGGCTCTCGAGTTTTCTTATTGTGACTCGTGTGCGCCTTTTATACAGTTCATAATTGTATATCTCTTTGTATTCTCGAATTTGCGCTATATCGGTGATATAATATTCTTGTAATATTGTGTCACATCCTATGATAACTTTATAAATTATGCTCATATGTTGGAATGTATAATGCATCACGTGCTTTCGTACTCTGATTCTTTTCTATAGCGATGCTTAGCGTATATATGTGAGGGTATTTTTGACCTATGTATATACGTCGCAGTAACGTCTCCATACCCGCGGGATCGGGGCATTACAAGATGTGTTTGGTCGGAACAGTTGTTTCCATTCCAATTGAACATATGTATCTGTTTGGAAGGGTTGTGCCCATTCTGATCGCACAGATGTTCTATACTGAAACGTTTCCTCAGAATTCCTATGTAAATGGCTGAATTCCACTCCAAAAGATTAACTATAAAACTCAAAATAATAACTCTGACAACTGAGAATTTCAAAACTCAATCAACTATAATGAATAAATTAATTTCTTTAAAGTCCTATTCAGATTTCAGAATTGAGTCTGAAATTCAAATTTTGGTCAGTGTCCTTTTCCAACCTTTGGTCAAGTGGAAGGTACAGGTCAATTTTGGTTCGACTGTACATGATTTTATAAAGTACTGTGTAGAGTACAAGAAAGAGTGTTGTATCTTGGGAGACCAGCGTCCATTATCCCATATTCATCGTAGCAGGAGACATAATTGTCTTAAGAAGTTTCGCTTTATGCGTGCCTCACTCTAAAATCTGATTTTATTATGTTACTCTGTCCATTGACTAACGCTCAGTGTTTGCAGGAATAATTGAATTCTAATATATTCTTTGTCTATTTAAACTAACGTTCTTATTCTAAGGATTATGCTGAATAAAGTATCATGTTGTAATATTTATTTTAATAAATGTTACTACTAGATAAATTATTATTAAATTATTTATCTTGTTGATCTATTACTAATATGAGACTGACTAAATATCAATTTGATTGGTGTCTAAGAAAGAGATTTGAAAGGTAGTTTGTAATTAAGGAATGTTCAATTGAACACAAAACCTCCTACCTGATTTTCACTGAACTGATTGATTGAACCGATTGATCTTGAATTTGATTGTCAAGACTAACAGATGCAAGGCAAGATGTCTCAAAACTTCTGGCCAAAACAAAAACTTTTGTTATATAAATAATTAAAATGGTCTTTGGGCTATGCCTAACTCAAAATTTACAGTCTAGTATATCTCTATGTCATCTGGGCTCGTATCGGCTCACCACATCAATGCCCAGGGGATGCCCATTTAGGGCACGAATTAAACTCCAATTAAGCCTCCAATTGAAGGCACAACTATAGGTACTAGATAATAAACTATTAGTCTATTAATTATTTAAATTAAACTCTCATTTTAGTCATTTCTCTTTCTTACTTTAATTTGCAAAGTGAGAAGCACTAACAACACTCACTCTTCCTGCTGAAGATTAGTCATAAGTAGATACAAAAGTAGGAACTTCAAATTGGATATGAATTGGCCAACACGGTTCAAGCACGAACTGAGGCACAAATGGGCCAACCCAGAATCCAGTGGATCAATAAATGAGTGTTTAGGTTTAGACCATACAAATACTCTATCTTAGGCCAGGGCCAAACTGCTTTTACTGGGCTGTGTTTGAACTGTTGGTATTTTGGATGCCTCACATCCGTTGGAGAAGACTACGTAATAAGGTGGAAGAAATTTCAGATAATTGCATCAGAAACGTACACAGACATGCTCAGGCTCAGTCTGTCGACATCAGCAAATGGGCGTCGATAGCTGTTGGCCCAAAGGCCCATCACTCTAGTTTTGATGATGATCAACTCATGAAGTTATGATTACTAATGATCTTGTGTTTAATTAGTGACAGATTCATTATCAAGATCTTAGTAGGTGTGGAGCTTCAACAAAGGATTTAAAGTCAAGTTGGAAGTTAGCACCGGTTGATTCACGAGCCTATGCATCAAGACCACATCTAGAGATGAGCTCGGTGGATTGCACTTGGACCAAGTCAAGAAGATGAGAAGCCTTTAAGGGAAGACTTCAAGAAGTTGAAGACTTGTGTCTAGGTATAAGATTTGTATTTTTATTTTAGATAAAATGTAAAGGATAGAATAGTTGGTGGATTCTTCAAGTTATATCACACACACACTCTTGATAGAACTCTTGATAGGATTGCTTTCATAAAAGATTTCTATGTCTTAGAAAAGAATTTTTATTTTGGAAAAAGATTTTTTCTTTGTGACAAAATATCTACTTTGATTTTTGGTATTTCTATTATACACATCTTTAACCAAAACCAAGTTATATGCTTAATGACAAAAATATAGATATATCATTATGATTGTGTAGTGGATCATATCCATACACACTATACTTTAAATGAACTCAAATATCTTGTTTTTGTATTTTGTGAAGTTATGGAAAAACAAGTTTTAGAAAAACATATTTTTAGAAAAACAGTTTTTATTGTGATTAAAACTATTTTTTAGATTTACTGTGAATTTATGGGATTTTTATTGAGTGAAAAGACCTATTTTCAAATCCCGTAACTGTGCAGACCTGGAAATGGCTGACAGGCCTTTCCGGTCGACCGAGTCGGTCGACCGCTCCATGGCCGGTCGATCTCGCGGTCGACCGACGTGCACAGACTTGTGCACGTCTGGCAGCACAGTGGCTGGTCGACCGGGACGGTCGACCGCTGGAGACTGCGGTGCTCACGGGTAGATTCGGTCGACCGGGCCGGTCGACCGCAGAGCCCCAACGGTCAGATTTTTGACCGTTGGCGGTCGACCGGGACAGAACCCAACGGCTAGGTTTCTGGCAGCCTATAAATTGGGGTTTTGTCATTGTTTTCAATACAAGATTTTGGAGACTTCTTGAGCCTGTTTTTCTGATACTTTGAGAAGAGTTTTCTCCACAAAATAGAGAGCAAATACTTCCCATCTTAAAGGGAGTTTTTATCAAGAGAGTGTAAAAAGTGATTCTTTGAGTTTTCCTCCATAGCTTTCTTTCCTTGCTTTCTCACACAAACACTTGAGCATCCATTGAGCTATTCATCCTATAGGTGTTGTAGTGAGAGTTTTTGTAGGTGATAAGTGTTTAGATCACCAAGATTTCATCTTGTACTTTGAGGAGACGGGCAAGTGTGCTCGTGGTTGTTTAGGGTTCGGGTGCGAACTCTTGTAACTTGAGGTGCGGCCTCGACGAGCCGGTGGGCTTGTGGTGTGTAAGGGACTAGAGAGTCCAAGGGCTTGTAGGTGTTGCGGCACCGGAGAGAGATCCATTGGGATCTTGCATAGTGGAAATCCTTCGTGTGTCGAAGGCGGGGATGTAGAGTAAGTGTGCTCGAACCTCGAAACATACCCTTGTGTTTGCGATTGCTCTTTCTCTCTCTCTTGTCTCTTATTTATATCTTGCATTCAATTATTGTCTATCTTTATATGCATGATATTCACTTGTGCTCATATTTGCTATACTTGCTTGGGATTGTTGTTAACACTAGTATTCAACCAAGAGAGCCAACGCGGCACCTCAACCCATTCAAGGGGAATCTAGAGGAGCTTGTCCAGAGCCTCGCAAGGGGAATTCGGCAACACTCTTGTGTTATACATAAGTGTTTAATTAAAAGAAGTTTTATTTGGTCATCTTAGTTTTAATTCCGCATTATTTGTTCATAAGTGACCATTAGATTAGCCATCACCTATTCACCCCCCCTCTAGGTGAACTTACAATAGCTAAACCAGGGCAATTGACAGGCAGTTAACTCTGAGCCAATGAGACCACAGATATCTCAGTTTGTCGACAACTGACACACAGCAGTTGACAGGTAGCAGTGCTTGTTGAAGGCTTTCGACATGAGGTTGACCGCAGACCTAACAATAACTCAACATGTCTCAGTCTGTCGACAGCGGACACGCAACTGTCGACACTAGGGGGAATTTTCAGATTCTGAGTTAATTTTTTATTAGGATTTTCAAAGGGTTTTTGAATCCTTCCTTCTAAGAGTGGTTGATTGAATGGCTAGGAAAGTTTTACTAAAGATTTGGAAGGTTTAGATTTATTCTAAATGTTTATGAGACTCCTAAGGTTGTGGGATTCAGAATCTATACTTGAAAGAGAGATTTTTACCTTGTATTGAGAGTTTGAGAGATCCTAGAGAGAGATCTTTGTAAACTCTTGTGTTGCTTCTCAAGTTAATAAGATTTTCTCTCCCTCCTCCCTCAAATCTTATGTTTCTTAATTTATGATCTATGTTCTTACTCTTGTGGTGATGAAACTATATTGCTTGCTACGGTAAATTTCTCAAGGCTTCCTCAATGATTCTTTTTGTTTGGTGGTATCTATCACAATTATTGGTATCAGACGATGGCAAGCAAGATGACCACAATAAAGTTTGAAGTAGAGAAGCTTGACTGGAAGAATAACTTTCAGCTGTGAAAAATATGGGTAACGACGTTGCTCGTGAATGAGGGTACTTACAAGGCCCTTCTTAGTGTTGAGAAGAAGCCGTCTAAGATGGAGAACGACGAGTGAATGGATCTCGATATTTTAGGCAAGGCCATTATTATACTATGCTTATCAGATAAAGTTCCTTATAATGTAATGAATGAAGAAATAACTATAGATTTATGGTGTAAGCTGGAGAGTCTCTACATGAGGAAGATTTATCCAACAAACTCTTCTTAAAGAAGCAGTTGTACAATCTTCAGATGAAGAAAGGAACACCGGTTATCAGCATCTTAATGCGTTCAATCGAATTTTGAGCGACTTGTTGGCACTAAAGGTGAAACTAGAAGAGAAAGACAAAGCTCTTTTGTTTCTATCTTCTCTTCCTCTAAGTGATGATCAATTGGCGATCGCCATCATGCATGGAAAGGAGACCTTAATGCTGAAAAATATAAGGCAGATGCTCCATAATAATGAGCTGATGAAGAAGATAGATTCTACAGAGGAGGCCTTAGGATTGGTAGCTAAAGAGCTGAGGGGGAGATCACAGAGTAGAGGATATAAAAAGGATATCAAAACTTGTAGTGAAAACAATGATTGCTACTAACACAAACAGTCAGGGCACATGAAAAAAATTGCTTCAAGTACAAGGAGATGCAATAGAAGAAGGGTGGTCCAGGAGCTGATGGAGCTAGTAGCAATGGGAAACAATCGAATCAAGCCAGCGTAGCTGAGAAAGCAGTTGAAGAACCATATGATGTTCTGTCGGTGAATCCAAACAGAGGCAAAGGGAGGTTATCGGATGCTTGGTTGCTTGACTCGGAGTGCATATACCATATGTGTCCAAGAAAGAAGTAATTTAGCACATATGAGCCTTTTGAAGGAGGCACAATCCTGATGGATAATGAGGCGGCATGCAAGATAATTGAATAAGCAGTATCCATATAAATCAGTTTGACGGATGGGTGCAAACTGATTGGTATCCAATGTTGCATATTTTACCACATAATTCCCATGCATTTAGTTAATAAATATATGATTTTTACTCATCTTCTCTATGTATTTGCAGGTACACACTCTAATGGAGAGAAAGCCAATAATCACTTTAATTAGCAATAATTAAAGAGATTAAATCCAAGATCAAGATAAAGCCAAGATTTGAATTTGGATTCAGTTAAGATCTGCGCGCCCAATGAAGAATCCAGAAGGCCACGTGGATAACCACCTAACAACCTGATCCCAACAGAAAATCTGGGCTCAACGGCCCAGATTTTGCCGCCAGATCTGGGATTTTGCCGCGCGTGCGCGGCAGTTGTAAGGTTGTTGAGATCCGGATTTTGCGCCAACCACCTGGATCTTGAAGCTTCTCTCTGGGGCTATAAATATTGCACCAAGGACCTGTGAAAGAAGACTGAACAGAGAAGAGAGGAGAAATTGTTAGTTGTTGTAATTTTCATAGATTTTTCTCTAGGTTTAGTTCTTTAGTCCCTCTTCTTCTTCCCTAGATACTTTGTAAAAGAGAGAGATTGTGAGAGAGAGAGCTTGTGTAATCAAGGTGTGACAACTTGAAGCAACAAGGATTCATCCATTCTCCTTCCTCTACTTGAGCTTGGTTCTAGTTTACTTGCTTTCTTTAATTGCTTTCTTTACTTGCTTGCTTTAAATCCTTGCAATTTAATTCATGCTTTGTTTTACTTTTCTTATGGCTTGTAGCTAATTCTTTCTCCATGTACTAGCTAACCCACTAGCCTTGCCATCTTCACTAACTCATGGGTGATTGCTTTATTTCATCTTGCAAGTTGGATGGTCTTCTCTTCTCCGATGGGTTAAACCACCCTTCATCTACATGAGAAAGTAATTAGATCAACACGTAAGACGAAACCTACGCCGATGGAGTGACAACATGAGGCACGCCTTCACTATCACGGAGTTTGGTAAGCTTTGGCAAGGTAGTAAGGTAAGCTAGTCATGGTTTGATTCTTCAAGTTTTCATTCTTTCTAGTGTTAATACCAAATCCAATCTTAATTTCTTTTCCACTTTCCATCATGAACATATTCATCCATTCTTTCATTTCTTGTTCCATGATTGTTTTATTCTATTAAGCATAGAAGATACTTCGTTTACATTTCTTCACTACGATTCGTAACGCTTCTATCGCTAGCTCTCCCTGAGAATCGACTCGGTATAGCTTTATGCTATAGCGGAGATAGGAAAGGATACATCGATACATTTACATAAACCTTTCTCGTCTTAATCAAAATGGCGCCGTTGCCGGGGAGAGCAACGGATTTTCTTTAAAGTGAAGAACTAAACGAATTTTCTTCTCTGTTGCAGGTTACAGGTTGAAGAACAGGAAAATTTTCATTGCAGTAACATATAAGTGGACCTGGGCCTCTGCTCTCGAAAGCAGAGACCAGGATCCCTCCAAATTGCCGCAATTTCTGGGTTTTTGCCGCAGAATTGCGGCAAAGAGGAGATCACTTCTTACAAAATTTCTGCAGAGTCTCCAGCTCTGCAAAATACAGCTGCTGCTATACTTGAATTCCTGTATTTTTCACCATATACCTGCTAATTTAATCAACAGTAAAAAATTGTTTGTAATTGTTAAAAATTGTTTAGACACTTGCATTCTAGGCACGTGTCTTTCAATTCCTTTACTTTTACTGTTGAAGAGTGCTGGAGGCAAGGTACGTTTGCATTGCATGTAGACTAGGAATCATCTCTTGCTTGATTTTCATGCTTTGAGTGAATTCTAGTTATATATCGTGTACACTTGCACAATCCATTTTAAGGGCATAACCCATAAATAAGATAAGGTGGGGATTTCATCACCCTTTCCTTAGCCCAAAAACCACCATCCCAGCACTCACTAACCCAAGCCTAATTTAATAAAATTTGAATAGACGTTGGCCCCTAGGGACATCTCGGACTCACTTAGGAGATTATCCTAAGGAGGAAAAGTGTTGGAAATAGACTCTTGCAAAATCAGTGTCTAGGAAAGGGATTGAGGGCCGAAAGCCCGAAGGTTGCTGGTTACTTAATTAAGGAACGTCTCTGACGGAAAACCTCCCACCAACCTTGCCCCTCCCTGGCTGATTAACTTGTGGTCTACGTCTACACTAAACCTCCCGTGGACGGTCTAATCAGTTTGGAGTCGTCTAGGTCTAGGTCAACCATTCTTTTGGCTTGGTTTTGATTTTTTTTTCTTTTTGTTTGTTGTTTGATTTTTCTTTTTTGTTTGTGATTGTTTGTGATATGGAATTCAACAATAATAATTCTTTCAATCCGAATATGAATCCATATTTCACACCAACTCCATTCTATTCGGATAATTCCAACCCGGTGTTTTATAATATGCACCAACCAAATACACCGGGTTGGCCTTATCCGAATCAATATAACCCATACCCCCCATCTAATAATTATAATTTCCATAATGATTTCAACTCGTCACAGAGTCAATGGGGATTCTAGTCCCCGAGTTTAATTATCAACCTCCTTGTCCACCATATCCACCTAGTTCACCGTATCCACAGTATTCATTTCCCGATTCCGCTTCATATTCTCCTTTTTCTGAACCACCAATGGAAGAAAAATCTGAGTTACTAAGGAGTATAGAAGCCAATCTTCAAAGGGTCGAGCAACAACTTCAAGAAACATTTGCCCCTCCAATTCCACAGTATTTTCAAGAGTCTTACTCAGTTCCACCTTATTATAATGAACAACCATCTGCTTGCGGAACGAGTAAGGAATTCTTGCGTGAGTCCAAACACAAATCCCAAAATCTGATGGACTCACAATTTCAATATCACTTCTAAGACAATACTTCATCTTTTCATCAAAATAATGAAATCATCAATTATGGAAAGATGCTTGAAGACATGACTCATGCTCAAAATGCTAGAAATCGTGACATAGATTTGATGATCCAAACTCTTCATTCTCATCCTATTTCTAATGTCACTAGCCACTCTGTTAAAACCAAAGAGTCATGTAGTCTTGGAAGTCCAGATTCTATTTCAGCACACTCAACTGAACTTGTCCAACCTTCAGATCCTATTGACATTTTGGCAAGTTTTCCTTTTCCTGAAATCGAACTTGAGTATGAATATGATCCTGAAATTCCACTTGATGATTCAATTTTCCTTCCTGATTCAATAATGACTCCGGTGTCTTCACCTGATTTCACTCCATTTTCCGAGTCAGTATTGGATCCAGTGCCTGTCCCTTGTGAAATTGAATTACCCATCTTTGAAGATCATACTGAACTTGACCAATTCCATACTTTTGAAAGTTCCACTGATAAATTGGCAAGTTCACATTTTTGTGGAATTGAACTACATGAGGAATATGATCTTGAACCCCAACTTCTTGATTCAATCCTTTTTCCTGATTCAATAATGACTCCGGTATCTTTACCTGATTTCAATCTTTTCCCGGAGTCGACATTGGATCCTTTCCCAATTCACAATGAAGTTGAATCACCCATCTTTAAGGATCATGTCGAACTTGACCAATTATACCTTTTTGAAGATCCTATTGATAAATTGGCAAGTTCTCATTTTTGTGGAATTGAACTCAATATGGAATGTGACTTTGACTCTCAACCTTGTGATCTAATTCAAATTCCTAAATCATTATTGACTCTTGTTATGTTACCCAATTTGAGCAACATTTTAGAGTCAGTTTTGATTCCCATCCCTCCTGAACTTGAATCACCAATTTTTGATAGTCACGTTCCATTGTTGGACAATACATGTGGACTTGAGTTTCCATTTCTTGACTTGGACCCAATTCCAGAATTCACTTTGACTCCTGAACCTTTACTTGATTTCAGTCACCTTCCTGAGTCGGTTCTTCCAGAGTCCAAGTCAACTGTTCTGTCATTTCATACATCATTCTAGGACAAGGGCTTTGATAAATTTGACTCCGAAATTATTTGGAAAAAATGAAAATTAGATGGGGACATGTACTTAATAAAAATCTTTCAAGGATTTATCTTTTTAGTGGGTCGTATTCATGATATTTTTGGTGGGTTCCTCAAAACCCAACGTAATAATGATTGGGCCATGTTTCGTGGACCAATCAGACCACCACCGGAACCACCACCTTATGGTAATTTTTCTCCTTCCTTACTAACTTAGAGTTTTTAGATTTTTTTTTTCTTTTACACTTCTTTTAGAAATTAATAATTAAAAATTAAAAAAAAAATAAAGGAGGGATTTTTATGCTAAAAGGAGTTTCCACACTTTCCAAATTCAAAATCTTTCTAAATTCCTTGGTTTCCTCATATTCCAAGTCCCTAGGGTCAAAGTTATTTTCAAAACTTTCAAATCCCTAGGGTAAATTCGTTTTTAACCTAGGGATAGAAGTGGGATTCTAAAGTTCTCTCCCTTCTATAAATAACCCCTCTTCCACACACTTCCTCCCTCAAACGAAAAACTCATCTCAGATCTAAAAACATCCTTCTCCAGCGCCGCCACTAAACTTTTTCCCTTCCTTCAGATCTCTCTGATCTGCCGCAAACCCGCGGCTTCTGCCGAGATTCCGCGGCAAAGTTGGAGATTCCTGCTTGCTGAAAAATTCCTCACCAGTCGATCTGAAGCACAGCTAGCAGATCGGGTGCCAGCAACTTCATCAGATTCTTCTGTACCCACTGCAGAGATCAAATTTCTTCCCCCCACGAATTCCGGGGGTGGTTCGAATTCAAATCTCTCCTTTTTACTGCTTTTTGATCTTGATTCATATCATGGCACCATCAATTTTTGTTGAGAAAGATTTTGGGCGGATTTTATGTGATGTGAATGGTTATGGGCATGTATTTTTAGAGAGAATTAGGGCAAGGAATTGATATTCACTAGTGTACGACAACACTGAGACCGATGCATTTTATTGTCCCGAACTGGTGACAATGTTTTATACACACATTGACCAAGCATCAATTGATCCACACATGTGCCAGTTTACTGTACACATGCCCATAGGAGACTTACTTGTCACGCTTCCTCTTCTTGAGGAAGTCACCTCTGTCCCAACCATCACACAACATAGCGAGCCTCTCCCGTTGATTGAGTATATGACTATTATGGGGGCTCGTTGTACTGAGCAGGATCGTGGGCTCAAAGCCAGCACGACATTTAGAAATATTCACTGCGTTGGACGTTGGATCCAACGAAACATTTTAGGGCTAGACCACACCTCCTCTTTCAACAGACCAGTGTTGCAAATTATACATGATTTAATGACTCGTCAACACTCGATTTGTTTGAATAAGGTCATCTTCCATGCACTTATAGCCAACTCTTCACGCACACGAGGTGCCAAATACTCCCATCCCATATTGATTACACGTTTGTGTAGGACTTTCCTACCAGCTGATGTATTTGATTCATTCGACCGAGTGTTTGTTGCACCCGAGAGACTTACCAGTTCCTATAATAGTTGTTTGCATGCGGTCTGGACACCTACTGTCCAGTCCGAGGATGTACCGATAGAGTCCTCCTCTGAGGAGAGTTTTGCGGATGAAGATGAACCTGAGTTTTGGAGGCAGGACCCCCCACATGATACACATGCCTTCATGTCCTCCATCGGGAAGGGCATGAAGAAGATTTTTAGGGGGCAAGTGAGACTGCGGAAAAAGGTAGAGGAGCAATCCTCTAGGTTAGATAACATTGAGGCGACACTGAGGAGATCACAGTCGGCTGGACCTAGCACCACCGCGGGTCCAAAGCGACAGAGGGGGTAGTTTCTTACCTTTTACCTATTTCATGCATCATTATTTTTTTTATCTTGCATACATTGAGGACAATGCATGAGATAGGTATGGGGGGGTATGTACTAACATAGGATTTTTTATTTTCTTTATAGGCTTTTTTATTTTTTAGGATTTTCATATTTTTTTAGGTCTTCCATTTTATTTTTAGATTTTATCTTTTTTCTAGATTTTCCACTTTCTTTTTAGATTTTACCTTTTCTTTTAGAAAAATTAAAAAAATAATAATAATAATAAAAAAAATAAAAACTTTTTGAAAAAAGAGACAAAGTTTTGATCTATTTTTAAGAAAATTAAGATGTATCTTAGAAATTAAGAAAGCCTTAATTATGATATCTTAAACCTAGTTGAAATAATAGATCTTGTTTGAAATTATAGGCTAAGTAAGAAAAATTGGTGAGATATTTTTATCTTGAATTTTTTGCCTTAGATAATATGCACTTCACACTTACACATTTCTTGGGATGGAAACAAAGACCAAAAATGCCATATAAATAAAGAAAAAAAAAGAAAAAATATATATAAATAAAACATCACCTATTAAGCTGGAGAATTGTGCCTCAAGAAGCATGATTATTCACGCCTAACGGTGGTAAAAAAAATAAATAATCCCCCTTAGTTATGTGGCCTTTTTTACTCGAGACCTTAAACCCGAGGGATGTTTTCTCATCTGGTGCCCTAAGACCGTCTGGTTTGGGAGTCATCAGTTAAAGGCTCGCTACAAGGGTAAACTAGAAAGCCTAGACTAAGGGAAGAAATATATATATATATATATATATATATATATATATATATATATATATATATATATATATATATATATATATATATATATATATATATATATATATATATATATATATATAAATAAATGGCTTGATGGTTGGAGTTGAAATCCCAGAAATCTTCACGAGCACGGTATGCATATTATCTAGGTTTTATGAAAGATAAAATATTCAATCCAATTTTGAATTCTTACCTTAATTGAAAACAAGATCTTGCATGGAGACTAAGTTTAAAGAAGAATGATTATAGGTGGACTTATGACCTAGGATCACTTATATTTTTGCAAAAATAGTTCGTAAACATGTCTCTTGTTCAAAATGCGTTTTCAAAACACTAACATTTGTCTTCTTTCTTTATGGATTTTGTGGGTGTAATCCGCTGAAAACCCTTAGGAGACAACACTCCTCCTCTAGGGTAACCTAGAGGTTTAACGGCTTGTTGCACACGCTCAGTGCAATCGCGTCACCTGCGAAAGTGGTGTAATAAATTTGTAGTATAGTTTTTCTTTTCTTTTTCTTTGTTTTGCTCGGGACGAGCAAAAGAATAAGTGTGGGGGTGTGATTGGTATCCAATGTTGCATATTTTACCACATAATTTCCATGCATTTAGTTAATAAATATATGATTTTTACTCATCTTCTCTATGTATTTGCAGGTACACACTCTAATGGAGAGAAAGCCAATAATCACTTTAATTAGCAATAATTAAAGGGATTAAATCCAAGATCAAGATAAAGCCAAGATTTGAATTTGGATTCAGTTAAGATCTGCGCGCCCAATGAAGAATCCAGAAGGCCACGTGGATAACCACCTAACAACCTGATCCCAACAGAAAATCTGGGCTCAACGGCCTAGATTTTGCCGCCAGATCTGGGATTTTGCCGCGCGTGCGCGGCAGTTGTAAGGTTGTTGAGATCCGGATTTTGCGCCAACCACCTGGATCTTGAAGCTTCTCTCTGGGGCTATAAATATTGCACCAAGGACCTGCGAAAGAAGACTGAACAGAGAAGAGAGGAGAAATTGTTAGTTGTTGTAATTTTCATAGGTTTTTCTCTAGGTTTAGTTCTTTAGTCCCTCTTCTTCTTCCCTAGATACTTTGTAAAAGAGAGAGATTGTGAGAGAGAGAGCTTGTGTAATCAAGGTGTGACAACTTGAAGCAACAAGGATTCATCCATTCTCCTTCCTCTACTTGAGCTTGGTTCTAGTTTACTTGCTTTCTTTAATTGCTTTCTTTACTTGCTTGCTTTAAATCCTTGCAATTTAATTCATGCTTTGTTTTACTTTTCTTATGGCTTGTAGCTAATTCTTTCTCCATGTACTAGCTAACCACTAGCCTTGCCATCTTCACTAACTCATGGGTGATTGCTTTATTTCATCTTGCAAGTTGGATGGTCTTCTCTTCTCCGATGGGTTAAACCACCCTTCATCTACATGAGAAAGTAATTAGATCAACACGCAAGACGAAACCTACGCCGATGGAGTGACAACATGAGGCACGCCTTCACTATCACGGAGTTTGGTAAGCTTTGGCAAGGTAGTAAGGTAAGCTAGTCATGGTTTGATTCTTCAAGTTTTCATTCTTTCTAGTGTTAATACCAAATCCAATCTTGATTTCTTTTCCACTTTCCATCATGAACATATTCATCCATTCTTTCATTTCTTGTTCCATGATTGTTTTATTCTATTAAGCATAGAAGACACTTCGTTTACATTTCTTCACTACGATTCGTAACGCTTCTATCGCTAGCTCTCCCTGAGAATCGACTCGGTATAGCCTTATGCTATAGCGGAGATAGGAAAGGATACATCGATACATTTACATAAACCTTTCTCGTCTTAATCACAAACACCCAAAGATGTGAGTCCAAACCTGAAAAGAATCTTCTCGCATTGGGAGCCTTGAAAGGTCAGGGATAAAAGTTCACAGATACGGATAGAGCTCTAAAGGTCACTAAAGGTTTCATAACGGTACTCAAAGCAAAGCGTATTGCAAACTTGTACAAGATGATCGTAAGCATGGTGATTGGTGATGCTTCTGTAACACCAAAGAAGGAGGACAGTACAAGACTTTGGCACATGCAAACACATAAGCAAGCGAGGTCATCGAGCCCTACATAGCAAAAGAGTTCTACTAGGTATTAAATATTATACAATCAACTTTTGTAAGTTTTGTATTATGGGTAGACATTCGAGAGTAGCTTTTACTTTCTCAGCACACAAAACTAAGGACTTGTTAGATTTTTTACACATGGACGTGTGGGGACCTTCGCCAGTTGCACCCATTGGGGTGCATATTATTATGTTACTTTTATAGATCATTTTTCCTGAAAGGTATGAGTGTACTTCTTGAAGGAGAAATCAGAGGGATTTCAGAAGTTCAAGGGGTGGAAAGCCAATGTAAAGAATCAGAAAAGGCGAAAGGTGAAGTTCTTGATGTCAGTTAATGAGAGTGAGTATATATCCTCAGAGTTTAAAGATTACTTAGCTAGTGAATATATTGAGCACCAGCTAAGTATTTCAAGGGCAATCAGGATAAAATGGAAGAGCAGAGCACATGAATCAGACACTTACATAGCGTATCACAGTATGAGGTTACGGGCAGACATGTCAGAAGGTTTTTGGGCAGAGGTAGTAAGTCATGCAACTTATCTAGTGAATAGGTCACCATCTATAACTATTGATCTTCAGATCCCAGAAGAGATATAGCAAGGAGAGTCAGTGGACTATTTAACCTTACAGATATTCGGTTGCCCAGCATACATTTTGGTTGATAGTAAAAGAAGAACAAGCTGGTGTCCAAGTCAAAGAGGTATTACTTCATTAGTTTCACCAGGGAAACCAAGGCATAAAGGTTCTGGAATTAAGAGAAGAAAAGTGCCTTTTTTAGCAGAGATGTGATTTTTAATGAAGAGTCAATGTTACAAGAAAAGTTAAAGAAGGAAGAAAAGGCACACAATGGAGCTTCAGATAGTTAGCAGATTCTCAGAGAAAAAGGTTGAGTTTTTAGATGACCCTAAGAAGCCTTTCGGATCAGATGAAAACTCTTTAGATTAAGATGGAGACAAGAAAAAAGTTACTCAAGGGCAATAGGTGCAACCTAGACTGTTAAGATGGTCAGACGGAGTTTCAGTGCCACCATCGATATGGCTGGGATGAGGACCAAGTCTCTTTTTCACTATAACGAAAGATGGAAATCCTAGCTGCTATAAGAAGCCAATCGAGGCGGATGACAGTGACAAGTGGGCCATAGCCATGGAACAGGTGACAGAGTCTTTAGAGAAGAATCAAATATGAGATTTGGTGAATCGGCCAAAGGGTTCTAAAGAGATAGGTTACAAGTGGGTCTTTTGAAAGAAGGACAATAAGCAAAACAAGGCAAGGCTAGTTGTCAAAGTGTATTCTCAGAAGGAAGGTATTGACTACAATGAGTTTTCTTCCCTATAGTCAAGCATACATTTATTCAGATGTTATTAGCAATCATGCCTAAAGGTGTCCCTAGTTGGAGTAGTTGAATATGAAAATAACATTTTTACATGGTGAGCTAGAGGAGAGGAGATACATGAGGCAACCTGAAGGGTTCATTCAGAAAGGTAAAAAACAAGATGTGTCTTCTCAAAAAATCCTTTTATGAGATGGTGCAGTCTCCCAGGAAGTGGTACAAGCGGTTTGACTCATTTATGATCAAGGCCAACTGCACCCAAAGTGAGTTTGTGTTTATTGCAAGCAGTGCAATGGTGATCTCATATATTTATTGTTGTATGAGAATGATATGCTGACTGCTGTGAGAAATAAAACAACATATTTAGAACCATAGAAATCAAAAAGATCTTGGTATAGAGATCAGTCGAGATAGGAGTACAGGCAAATTCTGGCTATCTCAAGAGAATTATGTTATGAAGATATTGGAAAAGTTCAACATGACTGAAGAAAGACCGCTTACTACTCCTTTAGCAGGTCAATTCAGGTTATCCTCCAATCAGTATCCAAACTCACAAGAAAAGAGGATGAGACATCTTGAGTACCATATGCTAGTGCGGTAGGATGGTCTACATTAGGCCTGACTTAGCCTATGTAGTTAGTACAGTAAGTCAGTTGATGTCAAATCCAGTAAAGTAACATTAAGAAGCAGTGAAATGGGTGCTACGATATCTACAAGGGACTTCAAGATTAGGCTTGGAATTTCAAAGGTTGGAAACAAGGAAGCTTAAGGTGTTACAAGGATATATTGATACAGATTATGCGGGGATATTAATCAATGAAAATCTATGATGAGTTATGTATTCACAGTAGTTGAGTGTGTTGTTAGTTAGAAGGTAGAGTTGCAAGATACTTGACACTTTCAACAGCAGAGGTGAGTATATAGCTATAGTTAAGGCATTTAAGAAAGCCTTGTAGTTGAGAATATTGGTCGGTATGTTTGGCATCATATAAGATTCAACTCAGGTCTACTGTAACAATCAAAGTGCAATACGTCTCGTTAATGATTAGGTATCACAAGCGGATAAAGAACATTGATGTGAGATATCATAAGATATGTCAATGGGATGTAGTAGAAAAGTTTACTCACTTGGTGAAGATTAGTACAAAGAAGAATCTAGTAGACAAGATGAAAAAGACGATTCCCGTGGAGAAGTTCAGAGCATTTTTTGTATTTCATTAATATTCTCCAAAGGTAATGTGGAGAATGGACTCTTAGGAAGTAGCCGTGTGAAGTCACAAAAAGGAGAGAGAAACTTAGTGATAGTGTGGAGGCCAATTTCTATAAGGGACTCATTAAGTCAAGTTGGAGATTGTTGGTATTTTGGGTGCCTCACATCCATGGGAAAAAACTACGCGACAAGGTGGAGTTGATTTGAGAAGATTTAGCAGCCAAAAATGTGCACAAACATGCACATGTACAGGCTCAGTCTGTCGACAGCCAAGCCAGAACAGGACAGTCAATAGGCGGTCAATCACAAGCCAATTAAGATTGATGACATATCAGTCTGTCGACAATTGACACACAACTGTTGACAGATAGCAATGCCTGTCAAAGGCTTTTGACAGGAGATCGATCACAGACCCAGTCTGTCGACAGCTGAAGCAGTTGTCGATAACTGTAAGAATTTTCAGATTTCGAGCTTATTTCTGATTAGAATTTTGAAAGGGTTTCTAAATCCTTCCTTCTAAGGGCGGTGATTGGATGGCTAGGATAGTTTGGCTGAAGATTTGAAAAGTCAAAATTAATTCTAGATATATATAAAACAACTAGGGTTGTGTGTTTTAGAAAGTGTGCTTGAAAGAGAGATTTTCATTTTATATTGAGAGTTTGAGAGATCTTAGAGAGAGATCCTTATAAACTCTTGTATTGCATTTCTCAAGTTAATAATATTTTCTCCCCCTCTTCCATCAATCTTATATTTCTTGATCTGTGATATGTGTTCTTCTTCTTGTGGCTCTTTGGTGATCAAGTTGTATTACTTACTACGGTATATTGCTCAGAGCTTCCGCAATGACTCTTAATGTTTAGTGGTTCATAACATGAACATAGCTATGCACGACATGAACCTGTTAGAGGCATGAATATATCTGACAACAAATCAATGTCATTGATCTAAATGGCCAGGTCAGTTAATATCATGTGGGAGGTTTTCTATTCAATAGAACATTCCTTAAGTACAGAACCACCTTTCAATTACTTTTCTTGGTTAAATACTAATTAGACTGGTATTAGTCCGTCTCAGTATACAGTAATATTTATGAATATAAATATTTCAGTATAACCTATGTAAAAGGAATGTTAGCTCAATTATGCAGCAATTGGAGTGAAGTACGCATGTAGTGAATCTCCTTAAGACAATTATGTCCCCTGCTACAGTGCTAATGGGTTACTAGACACTGGTCTCCAAAGATACCACACTCCTTCACGGTATTTAGATAGCACTATTAAATTACCGTACAATCAAACCGTAGTTAGTCAGTATCTTCACAAGGAATTCAATGCAGTTGGACAAAGATAAAATTTTAGAGAGAATATTTGTCTTAAATTTAAAGGATTATTCAATGTAATGAAAGAAGGGAGAGAGAGAATTTATGTCTTAGGAAGATATAGATTCAGACAACAATTCTGTATTTTAGAATCTGTTGAATTTTCTGCACTTCTTTCAGACAGAATCTTGTTTCAGATTTTTATTCCAAAATCTGATCTTTCTGACTGAATCTTGGTTCAGATCTAAATTATTTAATAGAGAAAGAGGAGAGAATTTTTGTTTTTTTGTGTTTAGAATCCACAGAGAGGAGCGCGATTTATAGCGCGCTCCTAGGAAGCCATTGGAGGACAGTCGAAACGATTGCGATGGTTTCTGTCGCCGGTGGCGCGTGCGCGTGCATGTGGGCATGGTTTCCCCAAATCGCGCGCGAAAACTCCAAGTACCCAAAGGGCACACCCTTTGCCATTTTTCTCTATTTAAATACTTTAAATGTCCACTCCATATCCAATGTGGGACTAAATATTTTAGCTACCTTTAGTCCCCTTTAGCTATTGAATTAGGTTAACTTTTAACTTGAATACCTCATTCATTCAAAAACGGAATTCAACATATGAATATACCACATTCATATCCAATGAAAGAGGAACATTCTCCAATCATTATCCGGTTGATTCTATCAATGGATCGCGCCTTAATTCAGCTCAAATATTCACTTAAATTCTTCTTTTTCCCAAAAATCTCCCATAATGAATGGAGATTTAAGGACTTGACACACAAAGCGAGTGACTCTATAGTGATAGATAATTTAGAAAAAAAACTGCATTAGAATAGGTGAACTAGGTCTTGAACCTTTCATAACAAAAGTTTTATCAGACTTATTAGCTAATTAGTAAACTAAATTTTGAACTGTTAGCCGTTTGTGTTAGCCAAGTCAACAAGCTTCACACAGTAACTTTTCAAAATCAACTTTGTTTTTCAGTTGTATCCATTTTGGCCCTGAATATTGTTAGTTTCAGAGAGTATCTTTAGGGAATCATAGCATCCATAGAGACTCCAAAGAGCCAACCTAGCTCTATACTCACATAGGTGATCGTCCTATTAAGACTAGTCTACTCTACCCTACTTGTTTTAATAACAAGATATAAACATCAGTAAAAGCATTAAGTTTATCCTTAATTCACTTGTAGAAAGCACTTGAGTGTACCATAGGAATGAGTTGGAGTCAAGCTCTTAGGTGCTTACTCGCAAAGTCAATCATAACTAGTTTTCTTCTAGAACTTAGTCTGTGAGATCTCCTATCGTTAAGTGAGATTTCCATTAAGCTGACTCGGTAAGGCTAGGTTTTTAGACCCATTCCCCTCGATGCGCAGTTTATACGCTCTCCACATAAACTTTAGTAAATGAATCTGCTAAATTATCTTTTGACAATACAAAGTCAATAGAGATAATTTCATTTGAGAGCAACTGCTTCACGGTATTATGTTTATGATGAATATAACTAGACTTATTATTATATATAAAATTTTGTGCCCTAGATCTCACTGCTTGATTATCGTAGTGAATGCGTATGGCGGGTAGTGGCTTCGCCATAGTGGTATATCTTTTAAAAACTGTCGAAGCCATTCTGCTTCTTCTCTAGCCTTATCTAAGGCTATAAATTTTGACTTCATTGTGGAACAGGCAATGCAAGTTTGTTTGGAAGATTTTCAAGATACTGGTGCGCCTCTAAGAGTAAATATGTATCTGCTGGTTGATTTTGATTCCTCAGAATCTGTAGCTCAATTTGCATCATTGTACTTTTAAGTACAGGTGGATATTGTTTATATTTCAAGGCATATTGTCACTCCCCGCTTCCTAAATACGTGAAAACGGAATCACGAAGAGAGTTGGAGACGTATATATGCGAGAAAAATTCCTAAACTAAAGTAACCTGAACAAGTTATAAAAATCTATATCATAAATCATGATCACTGCAAGACACATATAAATGTTCACACAAGATAATAATGAACATAGAAATAGAATAGGATGATAATTAAGACTGATACGTAGAGAAAAGAAATCAACAGAAAGAAAGAAAGCAAGAAAACAGATGATCGAGCCGAGGGTAACTCCATGCTCCTCGCGACATGTTCGGTATCATCGAACACCTGATCAATAAAGTAAAACATCCAATATCTGGATGTGTAAATTCAGGGTCATCAGAAAATGACCCAATGAGTGTGTAAAATAAAGGGGAAGGTATACATGCATATAACATGTGAGCAGATGAAGATAATATATATATATATATATATATATATATATATATATATATATATATATATATATATATATACTGAAATAAAACAAAAATAACATATAAACATGAATAGAAAGTAATAAAGTCAGTCAGTACAAAATCCGAAATCAGTTGTATCAGGTCATGTGTATAATCAGATGTCTATAATAACATGTATGTATATGTCAGGTTTAGTTTATAATGTCAATGTAAAAATTCAGTTTTTGTTATTAATTATGTCAGCGAATATCAATTGCCACATGTAATAGACGCATCCTATACTATGCCTACTACATATGCCAATCGAGGTCCTAAGTTATTGAAACTGGTTGATTGAAGATATTGTCTGTATTTTAAGTGGATTTTGTACATACCCGGGACCGCGGCTGCAGTTTTCTGACGCTTAATCAAGCCGTACCGCTAGGTACTCAGTAACAGTAACAGTAACAGTAATCTCACTGTGAAAAGAGCGAAATAGTAAACAGTACAGATGGGATGCAAGTCATCCCCCGAGAACCCTGCAGCAGAACTCTCTTTCGGCTGGGCAACCTATATCTTGGTTCACCTAAAATACAGACGTTGTCTCCTTCATCAATTTTTTCAATTCGGGTGTAAGTTGTTTAATGGTCATGTTATTTAGATTATCAAGATTATTTTAAGTACATGTCACTTAGACCACTGTGATAACTTGGTGATGGCAATGGTAACTGAAAATACACCTAGAGGGGAGTGAATAGGTGTACTAGCTAATCTAATGACAAATGATAGGAAATTAAAACTTAAATGCAACGCACTATATGTAACCAAAGAGTGTAGCCGAATTTTCCATGAAGGGCTCTGGACTATCTCCTCAAGATTCCTCTAGATTAAGAGTTGAGGTGCTATTTGAAGCTCTCTTGGTTCAACACAAGTATGGGCATACAAACAATACCAAGCATGTATGAGATATGAATAATATAAAGCAATGCAAGATATAAGAGAGAAAGAGTTTAGAGATAGTGGATCAAACATAAACACCAAGATATGTTTCGAGGTCCGAGCCTTGCTCTACGTCCCCGCCTTCACACAGAAGGATTTTCATTATGTCTACACAGGACCTCCCACAAAGGGAACCTCCACCGCGGAATTACAACTCTACGCTTGGAGTACATAACTCCTCTCTCAAATACAACCACCTCTACACAAGAGGGACAAGGCACAAAGCTAAACCACAATCACCTCTACATAAGAGGGATAGGCACAAAGCCAAAACTCCAACACAGTCACCTCTGCACAAGAGGGACAAGGCACAAACCCAAAACTCAATCACCTCTACACAAGAGGGACACGACACAAAGCTAAAACTCAATCACCTCTATACAAAGAGGGATAGGCACTAAGCCAAACCACAATCTCAATCACCTCTACACAAGAGGGATAGGCATAAAGCCAAAACACAATCTCAATCACCTCTACACAAGAGGGATAGGTACAAAGCCAAAACACAATTACCTCTACACTAGAGGGATGATTACAAACCCAAAGAAAAGAAGAGATTACAAATTTGGTGATCACAAAAGATCACAAACAATTTTTCTCACAAACATAAGATCCTATAGATAGGATTAGAGATGATAGATCAAGTGTGAGAAAATAAGGTATTAGAAAATCAAGATCACAAAAAAAAATACTTGGAAAAAATACAAGATAGAAATAGAAATAGAGATCAAAACCAATTTCTCAAAGACTATTTTTCATTGATTTTTCTAACCCTTGAAATTAAAATAAAAGATAGAGATTTGAAGCACAAAAACTTTTTTGAAACTCTTTAGAAAAAGGGCAAAATGGCACTAGAAACCTTTTCTCATGAAACCCAAAACTTTAATTTTCAATAGAATTGTTGTTGTGATTTTAATCCATCCTAATGATCTTTTATATAGGTTTAGAAAATAAATTTAGAATAGTTTTACCAGGTTTAAAAAGAATAAATTGACTCTTAAAATTCAATAAAACACATTTTAAAAACATGTTAAAAATCAGCCTCCAGAAAATTAGCCGTTCTGTCAATCTGGCAGACTGTTGGTTAAATTTAAGCACAGTTTTCAGGCCTAAACCATTCGAATTTAGAAATAAGCATATAGGAATAATTTGTACATATTTAAGTCTGCATTTTACGGCAACTTAAATCAACTCAATATCATTTCAGAGTAGAAAGTTATCAATAAAATATAGAAAGGTATCAAATCAGAAACTATAAACTATTTTTAGAATAATACCAGACTTCAACCCAATATTTGACATCTTTAATATTTAAATAAGAAAATGATTATTGAATAAGAAATATAGCCCTAAACGTTATATTTTAAATTCAATTTAAAACATGTTATTTGAATATAAGAATAAAAAGTTATGATAAGAAATCTAGAAGGATGTCGAGCAGATTAGCAGAACTAAAACTGGTTAAAATCTAAAACCCAATATATGTGTACTTGAAATCCAAAACTGGTTAGACTAAATACGAAACATATTGAACTTGAGTGTGCGTGTGTGTGTGTGTGTGTGTGTGTGTGTGTGTGTGTGTGTGATGAAAAACACCTAGAGGAGGGGGTGAATAGGTGTTATTGCTAATCTAACAATCTTTTTAAAATTAAGTATGATGAATGATGCAACGATCTCTCAAAACAAGATTAAGAGCCGAATACCCCGTGAGAGGTTCTGAACTCCTTCCTCCCAATTCCCCTTGAATGGGTTAGAGGTGCGCAATGCAACCTTGTTGTATGAGATATGATCGATCAAGGCAAAGTATGATGGATGAATAGAGAGATGCACACAATATATCACAAGTATCACAAGCTTGAATTAATAGCACAAAAGAAGAAACAAGATCACAAGCAAGTAATTGAAAGCAATATAGAGCAATAGAAATTTAAAGCAAGAATGGACACAAGGCAATCGCAAACACAAGATGTTTGTTTCGAGGTTCGAGCCACCGCTCTACTCCCCGCCTTCACCTCCGTGAAGGGTTTCCACTATCCACCGAGGACGCCTTACAATTTGGTCTACCGAAGACCCGAGCACCAGCTCCACCAAGTACAATAGCCTCTACCGAAGAGGTGTCTCCACAAGAACAAGAAGAAGAACAAGAGTGATCACAACAAGATCACCAAACTCTTTTACAACACTCTCACTCTTTTTACAACTTCACTATAGAATGAGTTAGGGATTTTTGGCTCTATGAAGTGTAGTGAGAAAAACTCAGTTGTAGAGATGATTTTGCAAGGGAACACAACTGAAAAATAGCTCAAGAAAGAATTGGAAATGGAGAGCTTAAACACTTTTCTTTTCTCTTTTGAAAACTTTGAAAACTAGAGGATTTTTCTTAGTATATTGTAAGAGAGTCATCTCCTCTATTTATAGGGAGAAAAATAGGTTTAAAACAATTTATTTAGAGCTTATTTGCTCTGAAAAAGAACTGAAAAATCCTGTAAAAGTCTGCCAAAAAACAAATTTCAGAATTGCACAAAAGAGGAAAGAGCCGTTGGGCAGCAGCAGGCTTGGCGGTCGACCGGTCCGGTCGACCGCCAGCTCAGTTGGTCAAAGAGCCGTTGGCTCGGGTCTTCTGGCGGTCGACCGGCCGGTCGACCCAGAAGACCCGAGAACAAAACTGCTCTCAGTCTTTCTCTAGCGGTCGATCGGACGGTCGACCCAGAAAACCTGAGAGCACTCCTGCTCTCAGACGGTCGACTGCCCGGTCGACCGTAGGACGTGCACAGACGTGCACGCCCAGGCACAGTGGCCGGTCGGCCGGTCAGCCTGAAACAGGAAAAACAGGGTATTTTTGACTTGAAAATTTTGCAAAATAATTTTTTACTTTAAGGAAACTTAAGTAATATGCTAGTAGGGGTATACAAACAAGATCTAAACAAGGTATTTATTTTTGTAAAATATAGAGTCATGTAAGTATATTTTTAAGGCATGAAACCTAATTTAAAACATGAAAACTTAAATACAAAACACACATTTTAACAAAACCAAATTTTGTGTGTGTGTGTGTGTATCCTAGAGCCAATATCCAACACTCAAACTTTAACATTCTAACTCTTACATTGGTTCTAAAGACTTCAAGTTCTTCAAGAAGGGCTTTTCACCATATGATCTTCAACACTTGAGTTTTGAGCCCACTTTGAGTTGTCTTGAGTCCAAAACACTTTCTTTTAGGGTGTAAATCTTTTAGTAGAGTTAGAACCCTGAAACACACTTAAACAATAAGCAATATTAGTACAAATAACTAATATGTTTTGTAATCATCAAAACACACTAAACAAGGGTGATTGTAACCTTGGGCCAACAATCTCCCCCTTTTTGATGATGACAAAACATATAGGTTATTTAAACAAAAATGGAAGAAGAGCTTGGAAAGCTCCCTCTCAAATAGTGCTATGTATCAAAAAAAAATGTCAATGAAGAGCTAAATACATAAGGCATTGAAAACACATAGTTTTGTCAAAAACTCAAATGCAAAACATATAGTTTTATCAAAAACTCAAATGCATCAAGATATACACAATAAACAACCAAAACAATCAAACAAACAAAACAAACAAACAACCTCATACTTTTTCTCCCCCTTTTTGTCATACATCAAAAAGGGTTAAACATGATCAAAAGGGCTAAACAAATAAGATAAAGGAATTTTTCTTTAAGAATCCATAATGCAAACATTCAACTCACCACAAATAAATGAAAATCTAGCATAATCTAAAGGTTTAGTAAAAATATCGGCAAGTTGAAAATCGGTAGAAACATAATCAATATCGATATCACCTTTCTCATAATGATCTCTAAGAAAGTGATACCTAATGTCAATGTGTTTGGTTTTACTATGTTGATTTGCATTCTTTGTCATGTGAATAGTACTAGTATTATCACAAAATATTTTAACATGATCAAAGTGTAAATCATAGTCAAGGAGAGTATGTTTCATCCAAAGAACTTGTGCACAACAAGCTCCGGCCGCAACATACTCCGCCTCGGCGGTTGAAAGGGCTACCGAATTTTGCTTTTTGGAAGACCAAGATACAAGACAATTACCTAAGAATTGACATGTTCCACTTATTCTCTTCCTATCTACCCTACAACCCGCATAGTCGGCATCCGAAAAACTCTTCATATCAAATAGTCCGGTTTTCGGATACCACAAACCTATTTCAATAGTGCCCTTAAGGTATTTAATTATGCGTTTTACCGCTACTAAATGAGACTCCTTAGGACATGATTGAAAACGAGCACAAAGACAAACGGAAAACATGATATCCGGCCTACTAGCCGTCAAATACAATAAGCTACCTATCATGCTATGATAAACTTTAATGTCTACACTTTTACCTTGTTCATCCTTATCAAGCTTGGTAGTTGTTGCCATGGGAGTTTTGCTTACTTTAGATCCTTCAAGCCCGAACCTTTTGATGAGTTCCTTTGTGTACTTGGCTTGATTGATGAAGATCCCATCCGTCGTTTACTTGATTTGGAGTCCAAGGAAATAGTTGAGCTCCCCCATCATAGACATTTCAAATTCATCCTTCATGCATGATTCAAAAGCTTGGCAAAGAGATTCATTAGTAGAACCAAAAATAATGTCATCAACATAAATTTACACAATAAGAATATCCTTTTCTACATGTTTTGTAAACAAAGTTGTGTCAATTTTATCTTTCTTAAAACCATTTGAAATCAAAAATAAAGAAAGTCTTTCATACCAAGCCCTAGGGGCTTGTTTTAAACCATAAAGAGCTTTATCTAATTTAAATACAAAATCCGAATGTGTAGGATCAACAAACCCGGGGGGTTGTTCAACATACACCTCCTCTTCAATAAAACCATTTAGAAAAGCACTTTTAACATCCATTTGAAATAATTTAAAATCTTTATATGAGGCAAATGCTAGTGTCATCCGTATGGCTTCAAGCTGTGCTACGGGTGCAAAGGTTTCTTCAAAATCGATTCCTTCGATTTGAGTGTAACCTTGGGCAACTAACCTAGCTTTATTCCTAACAACGTTACCCGATTCATCCAACTTGTTCTTAAAGATCCACTTAGTACCAATTGTTGGTCTATCGTGGGGCCTAGGAACAAGGTGCCAAACTTGGTTGCGCTCAAATTGATTGAGCTCCTCTTGCATGGCTAGCAACCAATATGAATTGGCCTCGGCTTCGAGGACGTTCTTGGGTTCAACATGAGAAATAAATGCATAATGTCCACAATAATCATGAAGTTTAGAGCGAGTGGTTACCCCTTTTGATACTTCACCTATGACGAGGTCCTTGGGATGATGAGGATTGTATCTCCAACCCTTTGGAAGTTGTTGAGTAGGCTCCACTTCATTTGTTTGATTTTCATTTCCTTGAGCCTCTTCTACTTTAGCTTCACTTCCTTCATCATCCTTTGGCTTGTCTCCTATAGTAGTAGTATCCTCCAAGGTCACTTTCTCCAAGCCTTCATCCAAAGCATCTATTTCTACAACATTCTTAACAAACAAGTTAGATTCTTCAAACTTAACATGTATAGATTCCTCAATAGTCAAAGATGATTTATTGAAGATTCTATAAGCCTTACTTGTATTAGAATACCCAACAAAAATTGCCTCATAAGCTTTAGCATCAAATTTTCCTAAATTATCTTTTGTATTTAAAACAAAACATTTGCATCCAAAAACTTTGAAATATGAAACATTTGGTTTTCTAGAAAAGTACATTTCAAAAGAAGTCTTTGAAGTATTTTTACACAAGAAAACACGATTTGATATATAGCATGATGTATTTACGGCCTCGGCCCACAAATAATGTGGTAGACCATATTCACTTAGCATTGTCCTATCCATCTCTTGTAAAGTTCGATTTTTTCCGTTCAACTACTCCATTTTGTTGTGGAGTTCTAGGACAAGAAAGTTCATGCTTAATTCCATGTTCTTCACAAAAAGTGGTAAAGAGTAGGTTAATGAACTCACCTCCTCTATCACTTCTTATTCTAAAATTGAAGACTCTTTTCTTTTTCAACTATTTTCTTAAAAGTTTGGAAATATGAAAATGCTTGATTTTTGTGTTCAAGAAAGAAAACCCAAGTAAACCGAGAAAAATCATCAACCAAAACAAATGCAAATCTATTCCCACTTAGACTTTTGGTTTGTGTAGGGCCAAATAGATCCATATGGATTAACTCCAAAGGACGTGATGTCATGATATCCTTAATTGACTTGAAAGAAGACTTAGTTTGTTTCTCTAATTGACATACGTCAACAACTCGGTCCTTTTCAAAACTCAAACAAGGAATACCTTTCACCATTTCCTTTGTGTTTAACCTAGATATGTGGTCAAAAGAAATATGGCCTAATCTTCTATGCCACAACCAAGAGTCGTCATCGAGGGCTTTTAAACAAGTAATATTACAAGACATATTAGACATATCTATCATATAAATATTACTTTCACGAAAACCGGAAAACACACAAGTATTAGAAATTCTATCAATTACTTTACAAGCTATATGATCAAAAACAACATCAAAACCTTTATCACAAAGTTGACTAACACTCAAGAGGTTATGCTTGAGTCCATCAACTAAAACTACATTTTCAATTAAAGGGGATGTGCCGAGTTTTACATTACCAATACCGATGATTTTACCCTTGGCATCATCTCCGAAGGTGACGGTGCCACCTTCATGGTATCTTGATAGGGTTGCAAAGTTGTTGATGTCCCAAATCATGTGCCTTGAGCAACCACTATCAAGATACCACAATCCTCTACGTCGTTGGGCTTTGGAAGGTACCTATATCATTTAACAAAATTGTTGACTTTGGTACCCAAACTTTCTTGGGTCCTTGAAAGTTAGTGTTTCGAACCCATACATTATGATAAGATGCACTTAGTCTATCATAGCAAAAATTGGCTAAGTGTCCTTTCCGCCCACAATGTGAACATGAGAACACTCTCCCATATATGAATGCATGATGTGTGTGTGAAGTGTGAGTATGCTTTGGGAGTTTGCCACGATGTAAAGGTTGTGTGGTATGAACATGAGCATGAGCATGGTGAACATTTTTCTTAGGGGCTTGTTTCTTAGGAAACATGGCCTCTATCTTCTTCTTATCAAACTCACAATTTTTTAAAATAATTCCCAATGAGTCTATTCTTTCTTTAAGCATGGTAATCTCATTAGAATCAATTTGTGGAGACTTGCCTTTACAAGAAATCTTATACTTGTCAAAATCTTTTTGAGTGGAAACAAGAGTGGAAAGTAATTCATCCTTTTCTTTAGAAAGAGTAAAAACTTGATGATTAAGAGATTCATTTTCCTTTTTCATTTTTAAATACTTTTTCTTAAGAAAATCATAGTTATGTGATAATTCTACAAAAGCTTCTCCTAATTTATCCATGGAAAGTTCATCATTAGGAGAAGTGGAAGGGGTTACCTTGCTTGTGCTTTCATTTGCCATGAAGCACATGTTGGCGGTATCAATCTCCTCCTCGGATTCGCTCTCGGAATCCCATGTAGCTTTCATTGCCTTCTTCTTGTGAGGCTTCCTTGAGGTGGAGGGCTTCACTTTATTCGGACACTCCGCCACAATGTGTCCCGGCCTTTGACAATTGAAGCAAATAATCTTCCTTTCTTCTTTACCTCCTTGCCATCTCCTTCTTCCTTGAAATTTAGCCTTGTTGTACATCCTCCGGACGTTCTTCACAAGAAGTGAGAGCTCTTCGTCATCTTCTTCTTCTCCATCATCTTCGTCGGAGTGTGTGGATTGGCTTTTGAAGGCTATTGTCTTCTTCTTGGAAGGAGCCATGTCCTCCCTCACTTTCCTTTCCATCTCATGGGTTTTGAGGTTCCCAATGAGACCAATTAGCTCCATCTCCTCCTTGTCATTGAGTTCCTTCAAGGTTGTTGCTTTTACTTCCCATGAAGGAGGAAGAGCCCGGATGATCTTTCTTACTCTTTGATCGTTGTCGATAGCATCACCTAGAGAAGAAAGTCCATTAGTGATCTTTGTAAATCTTGTAACCATATCATCTATGGTTTCATTTTCTTGCATGCTAAAATTCTCATATTGGGACCGAAGAAGGTCAATCTTAGCCCTCTTCACTTGTGAGGTCCCTTCATGTGTGACTAGCAAATGTGTCCAAATTTCATATGCGGACTTGCAATGAATAACTCTAGCTATGTCATCATCATCATTAAGGGCTTGAAGTAGTGCATAGTGAGCCCTAGCATTGGCATCAAATTCTTTGCTCTCTATTTCAGACCAAGTGGATTCATCACCGGGGGGTGCACTAAAGGGTTTGGTCACGGCCTTTGCAACTCGACTACCTAGAGATTGCAAGAAAACGGTCATCTTAACTTTCCATATGGGAAAGTTAAGTCCATCAAACTTAGGAGGGTTTTAATTCCATCGGCCATTTTTACTAAGTGAATATGAATGAAATGATTAGCAAAATTAGGATCTCTCTAAGGTTGTTAAGCCAAATCCTAGAGTCCAAGCTCTGATACCAACTGAAAAACACCTAGAGGGGGGGTGAATAGGTGTTATTGCTAATCTAACAATCTTTTTAAAACTAAGTATGATGAATGATGCAACGATCTCTCAAAACAAGACTAAGAGCCCAATACCCCGTGAGAGGTTCTGAACTCCTTCCTCCCAATTCCCCTTGAATGGGTTAGAGGTGCGCAATGCAACCTTATTGTATGAGATATGATCGATCAAGGCAAAGTATGATGGATGAATAGAGAGATGCACACAATATATCACAAGTATCACAAGCTTGAATTAATAGCACAAAGGAAGAAACAAGATCACAAGCAAGTAATTGAAAGCAATATAGAGCAATAGAAATTTAAAGTAAGAATGGACACAAGGCAATCGCAAACACAAGATGTTTGTTTCGAGGTTCGAGCCACCGCTCTACTCCCCGCCTTCACCACCGTGAAGGGTTTCCACATCCACCGAGGACGCCTTACAATTTGGTCTACCGAAGACCCGAGCACCGAGCTCCACCAAGTACAATAGCCTCTACCGAAGAGGTGTCTCCACAAGAACAAGAAGAAGAACAAGAGTGATCATAACAAGATCACCAAACTCTTTTACAACACTCTCACTCTTTTACAACTTCACTATAGAATGAGTTAGTGATTTTTGGCTCTATGAAGTGTAGTGAGAAAAACTCAGTTGTAGAGATGATTTTGTAAGGGAACACAACTGAAAAATAGCTCAAGAAAGAATTGGAAATGGAGAGCTTAAACACTTTTCTTTTCTCTTTTGAAAACTTTGAAAACTAGAGGATTTTTCTTAGTATATTGTAAGAGAGTCATCTCCTCTATTTATAGGGAGAAAAATAGGTTTAAAACAATTTATTTAGAGCTTATTTGCTCTGAAAAAGAACTGAAAAATCCTGTAAAAGTCTGCCAAAAACAGATCAAAAACAGATTTCAGAATTGCACAAAAGAGGAAAGAGCCGTTGGGCAGCAGCAGGCTTGGCGGTCGACCGGTCCGGTCGACCGCCAGCTCAGCTGGTCAAAGAGCCGTTGGCTCGGGTCTTCTGGCGGTCGACCGACCGGTCGACCCAGAAGACCCGAGAACAAAACTGCTCTCAGTCTTTCTCTAGCGGTCGACCGGACGGTCGACCCAGAAAACCCGAGAGCACTCCTGCTCTCAGACGGTCGACTGCCCGGTCGACCGTAGGATGTGCACAGACGTGCACGCCCAGGCACAGTGGCCGGTCGACCGGACCGGTCGGCCGGTCAGCCTGAAACAGGAAAAACAGGGTATTTTTGACTTGAAAAATTTTGCAAAATAATTTTTGACTTTAAGGAAACTTAAGTAATATGCTAGTAGGGGTATATAAACAAGATCTAAACAAGGTATTTATTTTTATAAAATATAGAGTCATGTAAGTATATTTTTAAGGCATGAAACCTAATTTAAAACATGAAAACTTAAATACAAAACACACATTTTAACAAAACCAAATTTTGTGTGTGTGTGTATCCTAGAGCCAATATCCAACACTCAAACTTTAACATTCTAACTCTTACATTGGTTCTAAAGACTTCAAGTTCTTCAAGAAGGGCTTTTCACCATATGATCTTCAACACTTGAGTCTTGAGCCCACTTTGAGTTGTCTTGAGTCCAAAACACTTTCTTTTAGGGTGTAAACCTTTTAGTAGAGTTAGAACCCTGAAACACACTTAAACAATAAGCAATATTAGTACAAATAACTAATATGTTTTGTAATCATCAAAACACACTAAACAAGGGTGATTGTAACCTTGGGCCAACATGTGAACTTAAGCATATCAGTACTAGTCTATCTTACACAAGATCTAAACACAAACATAATCTAATCAAACTAAAGTCTTCTCGTAGAACTTCTTCTCCAAGCCGACTTGATCCAAACATGATCCAAAGAGCTTGACTCCAACCGAGCGATCTTGACGTGCGAGCTCTTGAATCTACATTTGTTAGCTCCAAAACTCTTTTGTTAAAATTAAGCATCTACTAAGATCTTGATAGTAAATCTGAAACTATATAAACAGAAGATCATTAGTACTATAACTACATGAGTTAATCATTATCAAAACTAGAGCGATAGGCCTTTGGGCCAACAATCTCCCCTTTTGATGATGACAAAACTTATGGAGTTATATATGCATGGATTAAAGATAATCTTCATAGAAGCTCCCCCTTAACTCATGCATAGCAATAACAATAAGGATATTCAATAAAATGCATAAAACTAAACAAACATAAACAGAGATATAAACATGCATATATAAACTCTCAAAATTCTTCTCCCCCATTTTGTCACATCATCAAAAAGGGGTGAGGCCAATCAAATAATAAAAATGTATATGCTATATACATTCATGAAGAGGAGAGACGTAAAGTTAACTCCCCCTGTATACATGCATTAGGGATTACTAGACTGTAACCCACATAAAGAACAATATGCAATGTATAAATAGAGATGTTAAGCTCCCCCATACACATGTACCACATAAAGAAGAGAGGTCAAGCTCCTTAATATGTGTAATACACTTCAACATGAATCTATATATAGAGAAGATGTTAAGCTCCCCTTATATATAGGCAAAACATATCTTGAAATCACTTTTTAAAACAAAATTTTGAAATTGCTTGAATTCAACAAAATGAATTATGATACCAACGAAATCAAATTGTAGTTGACAAAATAAAAGTTAGTACTATTTGTCGAGAAAAAATTTTTTTAGATACCAATAATAGATTTTGATACCAATTGAAGGTAAAACATGAGGTGCATTTTGATATCAAATAAATATCAATTGAAATCAATGCACAAACTTGTAAAAATACCAATTAATATTTGGAAAGAAATCAAGCTTAACATAAACATAATTTGTGCTTTAAGAAAGTAAAGATATTGTAAAACAAACACAATCAAATCATATATATGTATGTATGAAAATGAAAATACCAATTGAAATTGATACTAATTGAAAATTGAAGCATACATATATAAGAAATAAATATGAGTATACAAAAATGAAATAACATAAAGATCATGTGCATAATTCATACCTACCCCCATTCATGTACATGATAAAAGATATTCAATAAGGGTATACAAGCCATGGTCGCCCATTGATTAGTCTCTAATTTTGCATAATTTTCATCACATTCTCATATTTATTTCATGTAAAATTCTACTAATAAATCCTTACTTGCTTGATCCTAGGTCCATGGTGGGTAAATGAAGAAGAAGGTCTAAATCACCATTATTTGGTGATTAAAAGGCATAAAAGATAGCTATTGACCTAGAGAGCTGACTCTGTCAAAATCAGGAGCGTTAGCCAACAGGGGGACAACAGCGCAGCATGCTGATTGGTATCCAATATTGCATATTTTACATCATAACTCCCATGCATATTACAAATAAATATGTGATTTTTACTCCTCTTCTCTACATATTTGCAGGTACACACTTAACGGAGAGATATCCAAATAATCACTTAATTAACACTAATTAAGTGATTAATCAAGATTAAAGATAAAGCCAAATTCAAATCCAGATCCAGAGAAATCCGCGCAACAAACGAAGATTCTAGATATACCACGTGGCTAACAACCTTGTAACTAATCTCCACCAGAAAGTTGTTAGCCAACGGACTCCAAAATGCCGCGCCTTGCCGCGCCCCCACCGCAAAATCCGGGCCGTTGGATCTCAGATTTTGCGCCAACAAACTAGGCTCTCGAAGGTTCTCTCCCATGCTATAAATACTGGACTTGGACCTGCGTACAAAAACTGAATGGAGAAGAGAGGAAAGTTAGTGTGTTGTAATTTTTAGTTGTTTTTCTCTAGTTTTATTTCTTTAGATCCCTCTTCTTCTTCCCTAGAATTCAATGTAAAAGAGAGTGATTGTGAGGGAGAGAGCTTGTGTAATCAAGGGTGACACTTGAAGCAACAAGGATTGATCCATCCTCCTTCCTCTACTTGAAGCTTGGTTCTAGTTTTCTTGCATTCTTACTTGCTTTATTTCACTTCTTGCTTTAATTACTTGCAATTTACTTCCATGCTTTGTTTTACCTTTCTTATGGCTTGTTCTAGCTAATTCTTTCTCCATGTACTAGTTTACCACTAGATTTGCCATCTTAACTAACTCAAGTGTGATTGCTCTACTTCATCTTGCAAGTGTATGATCTTCTCTTCTCCGATGGTTAAACCACCGTCTTCCAAGTGAGAAAGCAATTAGGTCAACACGCTAGACGAACCCTACGCCAATGGAGTGACAACATTAGGCACGCATTCGCTATCAAGAAGTCTAGTAAGTCTTGGCAAGCTAGCAAGGTAAGCTAGTCATGGTGTTCTTTCATTCAAGCTTCTTTAAGTTTTCTTTCTTTTTCTTGTGAATAAACCAATCCCAATCTTTATTTCTTTTCCGACTTTTCCACCATGAACATAGCCATCCTTCCTTTTAGTTTCTTTTGCATTTGATTCACTAAGTTTATAAGCAAGAGAAGAATCATCGTTTGTTCACTTCACTACCACACGTAAAGCTTCCATCGCGAGCTCTCCCTGAGATTCGACTCGGTATAGCCCTATGCTATAGCGGAGACAAGAAAGGGTACATCAAATACATTTATTACATAATAAGTACACCTTTTCAGTCCTAATCAATTTTTGGCGCCGTTGCCGGGGAGAGCGACGTTATTTTTGGTTTAAAGTGAAGTACTAAACGATTCTTCTTCTCTGTTGCAGGTTACAGGAGAAGAAAACAGGAACATATTCATTGAAATAACATACAAGTGGACCTGGGCCTCTGCTCAAGAAAGCAGAGCCCAGGATCCCTCCAAAGTGCCGCGGATCCACAAGATTTGCCATGGAAACGCGGCACAGAGGAGTTCACTCCTAACCAATTTTCTGCAGGGCCTCTGGTTCTGTAAAATACATCTGTTTCTATACTTTATTTCCTGTATTCTGCACCATATACCTGCTTAATTAAAAAACAGTAAAAAGTTGGTTGAATTGCTAAAAATTGATTAGACACTTGCATTTTAGGCACGTGTCTCTTCAATTCTTTACTTTTACTGTTGAAGAGTGCTGGAGGCAAGGTACGTGTTTGCATTGCATTTAGACTAAGACAAACTCTTGCTTGATTTTCATGCTTTGAGTGTATCCTAGCTATATTTCTTGTACACTTGCACAATTCAAATTTAAGGGCATAACCCGTAAATAAGATAAGGTGGGGGAGGTCATTACCCTTTCCTTAGCCCGAAAACCACAATCCCAAGCACTCACTAACCCAAGCCTAATTTAATAAAAAAGTAGACGTTGGCCCTAGGGACATCTCGGACTCAATTAGGAGATTTTCCTAAGGAGGAAAAGTGTTGGAATTTAACTCTTGCAAAATCGGTGTCTAGGAAAGGGGTTGAGGGCTGAAAGCCCGAAGGTTGCTGGTTACTTAATTAAGGAACGTCTCCGGACGGAAAACCTCCCACCAACCTTACCCTTCCCTGGCTGATTAGCTTGTGGTTAGAGTCTGCACTAAACCTCCCGTGGACAGTCTATTTGTTAGGAGTCGTCTAGGTCTAAGTCTACCCTAACTTAGGTTAGAATTTTCTTTCTTTCTTTTGTTTGTTTGTTTGTTTGATTTTTGTTTGTGATTGTGTGATATGGCTTATAATTACAATTCTTTCCATCCATATGTCACACACACTCCATATTCGGATAATTCCAACCCGGTGTTTTACAATATGCACCAACCAAATACGCCGGATTGGCCTTATCCGAATCAATACGACCCATACACCCCATCTAATGATTATAATGTCCAAAATAATTTCAACTCTTCATCGAGTCATTGGGGATTCACTTACCCCGAGTCAAATTTTCAAAATCCTTGTCCATCATATTCACCTTGTCCACAATATTCATTTCCCGAGTCCACGTCATACACTCCTTTTTCTGAGCCTCCATTTGAAGACAAATCTGACTTATTAAGGAGTTTAGAAGCTAATTTACAGAGAGCTGAGCAAACACTTCCAGAACCATTTCCCTCTCCAGTTCCACAGTATTTTCAAGAGTCTTACTCACTTCCACCTTTTCCTAATGAACAACCATTTGTCATGGAAACGAGTAAAGATCTCTTGTGTGAGTCCACTTTTCCATCACACACATTTTTGACTCACACTATTCACAAACTTTCCAAAGTCAAGATTCCTATACTCCCATTCTAGAACAATCATTTGAAGATACATCAATTCTAGAAAAGAGTATAGACATCTTGCAAGAGTCTATGTTACAATATCAAAAATCACATGCCAAGTCTATCAATAGTGTGAAAGAACAATTGGATAACCTTCTTAGGAAAGAGGAAACTCTATCCTATCAACATTTGACTAATCCAGTTATACCACACTCTATTGATATGACTCAAGACTCTTGTCATCTTGGAAATCCAGATTCAATTTCAGCACAATTACCTGAACTTGTCCAAACTTCAGATCCAATTGATACATTGGCAAGTTTTTCATTTCCTAAACTTGAACTTGTCCAAAATTCAAATCCCGTTGACATTTTGGCAAGTTTCTCATTTCCTAAAAATGAACTTGTCCGCACTTCTGATCCAATTGACAATTTGGCAAGTTTTTCTTTTTCTGAAATTGAACTGGAACATGATTTTGATCCTGAACTTCCACTTGATGATTCCATATTACTTCCTGATTCAATCATGACTCTGGTGTCTTCACATAATTTCACTTCAATTCCCGAGTCAGTATTGGATCCATTTCCTATCCATTGTGAAATTGAATCACCAATCTTTTATGATCACATAGAACTTGGCCAATTCCATACTTCTGAAAATCCCATTGATAAATTGGCAAGTTCTCCACATTTTATTGAATTACATGAGGAATGTGATCTTGAACCCCAACTTTGTGATTCAATCCTTCTTCCTGATTCCATAATGACTCCGGTATCTTTACCTCACTTCAATCCTTTTCCGGAGCCGACATTGAATCCAGTCCCAATTCACAATGAAGTTGAATCAACCATCTTTGAGGATCATGTCGAACTTGCCCAATTTTTCACTTCTAAAGATCCAATTGACATTTTGGCAAGTTCTCCATTTTGTGGAATTGAACTAAATGAGATATGTGACCTAGATTTGCACATCTGTGATCCAGTTCCAATCCCTGAATCATTATTGACTCCGGTTATATTACCCAATTTGAGTAACCTTCTAGAGTCAGTTTTGATTCCCATCCTTCCTGAACTGGAATTACAAATTTTTGATAGTCACATTCCATTGTTGGACAATTCATGTGGACTTGAGTTGACATTTCTTGACTTGGACCCAATTCCTAAATCCATTCCGACTCCTGAACCTTATCTTAACTTCATTCACTTCCCTGAGTCAGTGTTCCTTTCCGAGTCCAAGTCAATTGTCTTATCATTCTGGGACAAGGAGTTTGATGAAAATAACTCTGAAATTATTAGGAAAATCTTGAAATTAGATGGGGTGGTCATGTATATAATTAAGAGCACACACGCATGCATCATTTTTATGGGTCATATTTCTGTGATTTTTGGTGGGTTTCTGAAAACCCAACGACAAGCTGATTGGGCCATGTTCCGTGGACCAATCCGACCACCACCGGAACCACCACCATAAGTTAATTTTTTTTTTTTACTAACATAGGATTTACTAACATAGAATTTAGGAAATAAATAAAAAAAAAAGAAACAAAAATAAAGGAGGATTTTCATATTTAAAGGAGTTCCCATATTTTCAAAATTCAAATTCTTTCCATATTCCTATGATTCCTCAAATTCCATCTTTCAAGAATTCCTAAATTTGAGGTCTTTCCAAATTTCTAGGAGTCAAAGATTCTTTTCATAAATCCCTAGGGTAAATTTGTTTTTGACCTAGGGATAGATCGGGAACTCTCAAATTCTTTCCCTCCTATAAAAAGAACCCCTTCCACATATTTCCTCCCTCACACGAGAAATTTTCCTCAGATCCCCAATCTTCTCTCAAAACCGCAGCCTCTGAAATTTTTCACTTCACCTGATTCTTCCAAACCGCCGCGGAGCCGCAACCATAGCCGCGCAAACGCGGCCGTTCTACAGATCCCTGCGCCCAGAAATTTTCTACTACGGTCGATTTTCAGTGCTGATTGGAGATCTGGTGTTACAAAATTCATCCAGAGTTCTCGGAATCCACCACAGAGATTGATTTTTTCCCCCCCACGTAATCCGGGGGCGGTTCGACTTCTCAATCTTCTCTCTTTACTGTTTTTTCTCTTAAATTCTGTTATGGCACCACAAATTTTCCTGAAAAAGACTTTGGGCGGATTTTAATTGATCCTAATGGTTAGGGACATGTATTTTTAGAACGAATAAGGGCTAGGAATTGGTACAATTTGATATATGATAAATCTGAGACCGAGTCATTCTATTGTCCTGAATTGGTGAAGATGTTTTACACTCACCTAGATCACGCCTCGGTAGATTCACATGCATACCAATTCACTGTCCATATGCCCAATGGAGATTTTCATGTCACGCTTCCTCTTCTTGAGGAAGTCACTCACGTCCCGACCATTACACACCACAGCGAGCCCCTCCCTTTAATTGATTATATGACTGTTATGGGAGCTCGCTGCACGGAGCAGGATCGTGGGTTGAAGGCTAGTACCACGTTTAGGAATGTTCATTGCATAGGACGTTGGATCCTACGCAATATTGTAGGGCTAGACCATACCACGACTTTTAACAGGCCTGTGCTACAGATTATACATGACTTGATGACACGACAACGCACGGTTTGTTTAAACAAGGTTATCTTCCACGCACTTATTGTCAACTCTTCACGCACAAGAGGTGCCAAATATTCACATCCTGTATTGATAACACGTCTGTGTAAGACCTTTCTACCGGACGAATTCTTTGAGTCATTTGACCGAGAGTTTGTTGCACCCGAGAGACCGACCAGTGCATACACTAGTTGTTTACACGCACTCTGGACACCTACTGTCCAGCCAGAAAATGTGCCGGTTGAGTCCTCATCTTCGGAGAGTTATAATGCGGAGGATGAACCCGAATTTTGGAGGCAGGAACCCCCTGTAGAGACACGTGCTTTCATGTCTACCTTATGGAAGGGCATGAAGAAAATTTTTAAGGGGCAAGTAAGGTTGAGAAAGAAGATGGAGGAGCAAACTTCCAGGTTGGAGGAGCAATCCTCGCGCTTAGAGAGTATTGAGGCGACTTTGAGGAGGACACAATCTGCTGGACCCAGTACCACTGCGGTTCCCAAGAGGAGGAGGGAGTGACTTTTTACCTTACCTATTTCATGCATCATTTTATCTTACATACATTGAGGACAATGCATGAGATAGGTATGGGGGGGTATGTACTAACATAGGACTTTTTCTTTTCTTCATAGGATTTTATTTTTTTAGGACTTTTATTTTTCTTTTTAGGTCTTTTATTGTTAGATTTTATTTTTTTTCTAGATTTTCCACTTTCTTTTTAGATTTTACTTTTCTTTTAGAAAAATAAAAAAATAAAAAATAAAAACTTTTTGAAATAAGAGACAAAGTTTTGTTCTATTTTAAGAAAATTAAGATGTATCTTAGAGATTAAGAAAGCTTTAATTATGACATCTTAAACCTAGTTGAAGTAATAGATCTTGTTTGAAAATTATAGGCTAAGTAAGAAAAATTGGGGAGATATTCTTATCTTGAATTTTTTGCCTTAGATAATATGCACTTTACACTTACACATTTCTTGGGATGGAAACAAAGACCAAAAATGCCATATAAATAAAAAAAAAGAAAAAAAATTATAAATAAAAGATCACTTATTAAGCTGGATAACTATGCCTCAAGAAGCATGGTTACTCACGCCTAACGGTGATCTCACTTATTAAGCTGGATAATTGTGCCTCAAGAAGCATGATTATTCACGCCTAACGGTGGTAAAGGAAATAAATAATCCCCTTTAGTTTCGTGGCCTTTTCTACTCGAGACCTTAAACCCGAGGGATGTTTTCTCATCTGGTGCCCTAAGACCGACTGGTTTGGGAGTCATCGGTTAAAGGCTCGCTACAAGGGTAGACTAGAAAGCCTAAACTAAGGGAAGAAAAAAACATAAAAGTATATATAAATAAATAAATGGCTTGATGGTTGGAGTTGAAATCCCAGAAATTTTCACTTACACGGTGTGCATATTATCTAGGTTTTATGAAAGATAAAATATTCAATCCAATTTTGAACTCTTACCTTAATTAAAAACAAGATCTTGCATGGAGACTAAGTTTAAGAAAGAATAATTATAGGTGGACTTATGACCTAGGATCACTTATATTTTTTCAAAAATAGTTTAAAAACTTGTCTCTTATTCAAAATGCGTTTTCAAAATACTAACATTTGTCTTCTTTCTTTATGGATTTTGTGGGTGTAATCCGCTGAAAACCCTCAGGAGACAACACTCCTCCTCTAGGGTAACCTAGAGGTTTAACGGCTTGTTGCACATGCTCAGTGCAATCGCGTCACCTGCGAAAGTGGTGTAAATAAATTGGTAGTTTAGATTTATTTTTCTTTGTTTTGCTCGGGACGAGCAAAAGAATAAGTGTGGGGGTGTGATTGGTATCCAATATTGCATATTTTACATCATAACTCCCATGCATATTACAAATAAATATGTGATTTTTACTCCTCTTCTCTACATATTTGCAGGTACACACTTAACGGAGAGATATCCAAATAATCACTTAATTAACACTAATTAAGTGATTAATCAAGATTAAAGATAAAGCCAAATTCAAATCCAGATCCAGAGAAATCCGCGCAACAAACGAAGATTCTAGATATACCACGTGGCTAACAACCTTGTAACTAATCTCCACCAGAAAGTTGTTAGCCAACGGACTCCAAAATGCCGCGCCTTGCCGCGCCCCCACCGCAAAATCCGGGCCGTTGGATCTCAGATTTTGCGCCAACAAACTAGGCTCTCGAAGGTTCTCTCCCATGCTATAAATACTGGACTTGGACCTGCGTACAAAAACTGAATGGAGAAGAGAGGAAAGTTAGTGTGTTGTAATTTTTAGTTGTTTTTCTCTAGTTTTATTTCTTTAGATCCCTCTTCTTCTTCCCTAGAATTCAATGTAAAAGAGAGTGATTGTGAGGGAGAGAGCTTGTGTAATCAAGGGTGACACTTGAAGCAACAAGGATTGATCCATCCTCCTTCCTCTACTTGAAGCTTGGTTCTAGTTTTCTTGCATTCTTACTTGCTTTATTTCACTTCTTGCTTTAATTACTTGCAATTTTCTTCCATGCTTTGTTTTACCTTTCTTATGGCTTGTTCTAGCTAATTCTTTCTCCATGTACTAGTTTACCACTAGATTTGCCATCTTAACTAACTCAAGTGTGATTGCTCTACTTCATCTTGCAAGTGTATGATCTTCTCTTCTCCGATGGTTAAACCACCGTCTTCCAAGTGAGAAAGCAATTAGGTCAACACGCTAGACGAACCCTACGCCAATGGAGTGACAACATTAGGCACGCATTCGCTATCAAGAAGTCTAGTAAGTCTTGGCAAGCTAGCAAGGTAAGCTAGTCATGGTGTTCTTTCATTCAAGCTTCTTTAAGTTTTCTTTCTTTTTCTTGTGAATAAACCAATCCCAATCTTGATTTCTTTTCCGACTTTTCCACCATGAACATAGCCATCCTTCCTTTTAGTTTCTTTTGCATTTGATTCACTAAGTTTATAAGCAAGAGAAGAATCATCGTTTGTTCACTTCACTACCACACGTAAAGCTTCCATCGCGAGCTCTCCCTGAGATTCGACTCGGTATAGCCCTATGCTATAGCGGAGACAAGAAAGGGTACATCAAATACATTTATTACATAATAAGTACACCTTTTCAGTCCTAATCACATGCAGCAGGCGGCGCCGCACGTGCCGCCTAAGGAAAGCCGCGGAAACGTGGCATTTTGTCACGAAAATGCGGCCAAACCAGAAACCAAGAGATCCAGCCGACAGGGGGACAACCAGGCGGCGCGCAACAGGCGGCGCTGTGCGCGCCGTAAAAGCATTGCCGCGGAAACGCGGCAAATGCCGCATTTCCGCGGCCATGTGGGCGCGCGGCTGGGACAACCAGGCGGCGCGCAGCAGGGGGACAACCTGGCGGCGCGCAGCAGGCGGCGCTGCGCGCGCCGCCAAAGCACTGCCGCCGACACGCGGCAAAGGCCGCGGAAACGCGGCCATGTGGCAGCGGGGCGCGGCGCGTTTTGGGCCAGGGTTTGTCCCCTGGCCCCCCTCATTCCTGATGCCTATAAAAACCCCCTTGGGGCCTTCAGTTTGGAAAAAATGAGAGTTGAGAAAAAAGTTTGTAGTTTTGATTTTGTTTGTAGTTGTTCTTCTTCTAGTTCTAGTTCTAGCTTAGGCCATTAGAGTGAAAGAGAGAGAGTGTGTAAAAGTTGTATTTGAAAGGTGACAATCAATACAAGTAATTACTTCTCTTTCTTCTTTCCATTTACTTGTCTTTGCATTTATTTTTACTTGTTGTAGTGTAACTTCTTTCTTCTCCACTTCTTCTCTTTTACTTTGTTGTAGTGTAACTTCCTCTTTTTAACTTTTCTTTTCTTTTGTTTTCTTGTAGTGTAACTCTCTCTTTCCACTTCTTCTACTTTGTTGTTTCTTTTACTTTTATGGCTAACTAACTTTTTCATTTAGCATGGCTAACTAACTACTAACCCACTAATTTCTAACACTTGTTTGATAACCCACATGAGTCAATAGTGTCAAACAAGCCTTGTGCAAATGAGAGCTATGGCATCTTAAGACGAGGGTTCTAACTCTAATTTACCTATAAATATCTACTTTCTTATACTTCATACTTAATGAGTTTTGATGATCTATGAGTTGTATACTTTACTTGTTATTGTAAGTTAGAGACTTTTCCTTTTACTTTGCCGATACCAATAGTGCACTCGAGTCTTCCTTATTCTCGCCTTCTATCGGATCTAGATAAGGGAATGTCCGAGTTTTTGCCGTGTAAGGCTAAGTTTTAGGATGAACTTTCACTCGATTTCCACGTGAATAGTTCTAATGCACAAGGGTTTTGTTTGCCTATGATCCATCGTGAGGCTATCTTCAAGAAGTTAGAAATTAGTGGGAGCACTTAGTAGAAAGTTAGCCATGCGTTTTTACAACTAAGAAAAATCCACTTTTACAAACTATCAAAACATTTTCCAACAATCCTTGAAACAACTTGTTTTCACTTTTTAAATTCTTTATTTGGAAACAAAGAACATTCTCTTTTCTTGAACATAAAAGCCGCATCAAGCTTCCATCGCTCTCCCTCCTTGTGGAAATGACCCGTATAGCCACTTCGCTCTACGGAAGAATCGCAAAAGCAGTAACTTCGACCCACACTTCCTTCTCATATTTTAGTACTTGCTTTTTGCCGATCAAATTTTGGCGCCGTTGCCGGGGAGGGAACGACTTTATTGTTCACTACTAAAGATTGTTCTTTGCTTTTGTGTGTAGGAGAAGAACCAAGGAGCTCACCATAACGGGAAGCAAAAGAGGTGGCCAAGGACATTGCGCGAGGATTCATTTGCCCTCGGAAAGATTCGTGTAAAAGCGAGTTTTTCCGATTGAAGTACTAACAAACTCGTTTGCAGGGTTGCCGAGCGCCGCTAAAAAAAAAAAGTGCTTTCAAAATTTCTAGTTTCCTTGGATGCTTCACCATATGCATGTGTAATAAATTCAACAGAAATTTACTTGTTGTTTAATTGAAAATTGGATTAGACTTTTGCATTTAGGGCACGTGTCTATTTCAATTCATTTCAATTTCTGTTGAAGAGCGCTGGAGACAAGGTACGTGTGCATTCATATAGAATAGGACCAACATTCTGAAGTGATTTACCGCTTTGAGTGTTACCTTGTTGTGAATAAACTGTACACTTGCACAATTGACTTTAAGGGCAAAACCCAAATAAACAAGATAAGGTGGGAATTTCATCACCCTTCCTTAGCCCAAAAATCATCTCCAAGTGCACTCACTTTTTCCCAAGCCTTAACTAAAAATCAATAGACGTTGGCCCTAGGGACATCTCGGACTCACTAAGAGATTAACCGAGGTTGAAAATTGTAAGAACTATACTCCTGCAAAATCGGTGTCTAAGGAAAGTGGATTGAGAGATAAAGCCTCGAAAGCTCCGTGGTTTGGCATAATTAGGCCTGTGGCTCCGCCCGGATACCTCCCCCCGAGCTTTGCCCTTTCCTGGCCGATTAGCTTGTAGTCGAGTTCCTGCAACAACCTTCCCCGGAGAATCGACCAGTTAGGAGTCGTCTAGGTCCAGGTACCTTAGACTAAGACTTGTGGTTGTTTTTCTTTCTTTTGTTTGTTTTTCACTCTGTTCGATTGTTTGTTGTTTTTGCGTTGGTTGTGGTGTGCTGCATGCAAGAGTGGGCGAGAGATCCGTCAACTTCCAGATTAACAAGAAACACTTCTCTACCCTTGCATCCAGAACCGGTGATGGCGTCACTTCAGGATAGATTTTACCCGATCAGAACTTCGCTTCCATCTTGCATAAAACTTCCTGAAGCAAACGGAAATAACTTTGAGTTAAAGCCCCAATTCATTAACACTCTTCCCAAATTTCATGGTTTAGAATCAGAGGACGCATACTTCTTTGTTAGGGAATTTGAAGAAGTATGCCTTATGATGCGAATACCCCAGCTAGGAGATGATGCCGTTAGGTTACATTTCATCCCTTTTTCCCTAAAGGACCTAGCTAAGAAGTGGTTGTACAGTTTGGCAGCAGATTCAGTCACGACGTGGGATGATTTCATCAAGGCTTTCTTGAAGAAATTTTACCCAATTCACAAAACTGCCCTCATTAGGAAGAACATCATGCAGTTTAAGCAAGACCCGAGCGAACCATTTTGGAGATACTTTGAGCGATTCAAAGATCTCCTCGCTCAGTGCCCTCATCATGGCATGGAGAAATGGCGTTAGTGTCAGATTCTCTACGATGGTCTAGATTATCAGAATAAGACCCTGTTAGAAACAATGTGTCAGGGAGGGTTCTTGTAGAAGGATGAGAATCAGGGTTGGGATTTGTTTGAAGATTTAGCGGAAAAAACCCTGCAATGGGAGCCAGCCTCGGAAAAACCTAGGAATTCACAATCTATAACTTCAAGAGGAGGGCTCCTATCCCTAGAATCATCCATAGCTGCCGAGGCTAAGGTTGCTACCCTGATGAGAAGGATAGAGGCTCTGGAAACAAAAGAGCCTACTAGTGTCAACCAGATCAACCCACTACCGATTCACAATCCGGGTTGTTCATATTGTCAGGCACCGAACCATGTCTTTAAAGAGTGCCCTATTTTCCATGCCCAACAAATGCCACCGGAACACATGAACGCGGCTTACTCACGGCCACCTCACAACCCCTACTCGCAGACCTACAATCCCGGCTGGAGGAATCACCCAAATTTCTCCTGGGCCCAAAACAATCCTCCCAGGCCTAATTTTTCCAACAACTTTCACCACCCTGCTCCTCCACCACCTTTTCCCAATCAAGCCCCATCTTCATCCTCCCAAGGCTCTCCAATGGAAAAGAAAATCAGTAAATTGGAGGAGAGCATAAAGGCTTTCATTAAGTCCCAGGCTGCTTTCATGCAGAACCAGGGACAAACTCTGAATAGTCATTCACAGGCCATATCAAGGTTGGAATTGCAGATGAGCCAGTTAGCTAGCTCCCTAAGTGAAAGACCTAAGGGTACTTTGCCTAGTCAGCCATTAGTTAACCCAAAACCTCCAACCAAGCATATGAAGTCCAGGATCCATCAATTAACCAGTGTAATGCTGTTCACACACTGAGATCTGGAAAGAAGGTAGACAACCAGTCTACCAGCAGAAGAGTCCAGTCCATCCTGATCCCACTCAAGGCTCCACCTCTGCTAGTTCCTCCCAATCTGCTCCACAGACATCTGACGAGGACAAAGCTGCTGAACAAGTTCACAAGCCTGTAGCACCCTTTCCCAATAGGCTTAGGAACAATAATAAAATATGCACATGGAGAAAATGCTAGAGATGTTCAACCATGTTAAGTTAAATGTGCCACTTCTAGACGCTATCCAACAAGTCCCGGCTTATGCCAAATTTCTGAAGGATATGTGTACTAAGAAGAGAAAGACCAATGTGCCCAAGAAAGTGTTCTTGGCCACTAACATAAGCGAAATTCTGTCTGGTCCTATTCCGGTGAAATACAAGGATCCCGGATGTCCCACTATTTCCTACACCATAGGACAGACTGAAATCAGTAGAGCGCTTCTTGACCTGGGAGCAAGTATCAACTTGCTACCTCTCTCTGTATACCAGCAACTTGGGTTGGGTGAGCTAAGCCCAACTCGAGTCACCATTCAGCTAGCTGACCGACCTGTGAAGATCCCAAAGGGGAAAATCACAGATGTCCTCATCCGGGTCGGGGATTTCATTTACCCCGTTGACTTCATTGTGCTTGAGACCCAACCTATGTCCAATCTTAGGTCTCAAACTCCCGTCATCTTAGGGCGCCCATTCCTAGCTACAGCCAATGCCATAATCAACTGTAGGAATGGGTCCATGCGATTAACTTTCGGAGATATGACGAAGGAAGTCAATGTTTTCAATCTTGGAAGACAACCTAGGGATGTCAATGATCAGACATTCGAGATCAATTCTATTGAAAACCTGACCAGTGAGCATGAGGAATGCATGGAGATAGAAGCTGAGGCAGAGTTTGATCTGGAGGCTGAGGATTTTAATCTAGACCAGATCGTGGATTCAGCAGTGGATTGGGCATCAAGCCCCAGTGTACCCCATCTTAGGATAGAAAGCCCAGAGATTCCCCCCAATGAAGCAACACCTTCCCCAGAGCTGAAATCCCTGCCTGAACATCTCAAGTACGCATACCTGGGCGAAAAGGAGACCTTGCCAGTCATCATAGCATCCAACCTGACTGAGCAACAAGAGGACAGCTTAATGTCTATTCTGAAAAGACATAGGGAAGCCATTGGATGGACGATGAAGGACATCAAGGGAATAAGTCCAGCCATAGTACAACATAGAATCCATTTAGTTGATGAAGCAACCCCTAGGAGGGACCCACAACGCAGGCTTAACCCTCTCATGCAAGAGGCAGTGAAGGCTGAAATTCTGAAACTATTAGATAATGGGATCATTTATCCCATTTCTGATAGCCAATGGGTTAGCCCTGTTCATGCGGTCCCAAAGAAGGCTGACTTTACGGTAGTAAAAAATGAGGAAAAGAGTTGGTACAAACAAGACTGCCTACCAAGGTTCGTGTTTGTATCAACTACAGGAAGTTGAATGCTGCTACCCGTAAAGACCACTTCCCGCTACCCTTCATCGACCAAATGCTTGAGCGTTTGGCTGGACATGAGTACTACTGCTTTCTGGATGGGTACTCGGGATACAATCAAATCCCCATTGCTGTAGAAGACCAGGAAAAGACTACGTTCACCTAGCCGTTCGGAACCTTTGCTTATAGGCGCATGCCTTTTGGATTGTGCAATGCTCCTGCAACGTTCCAACGGTGCATGCTTAGTTTGTTCTCTGATATGGTGGAACGTTTTCTGGAGATTTTCATGGATGACTTCTCCATCTACGGAGATTCATTTAATCAATGTCTTCATCACTTAGAGTTAGTGCTACAAAGATGCATTGAGAATAACCTAACTCTAAACTGGGAAAAATGTCACTTTATGGTGAGACAAGGGATTGTCTTGGGCCATGAGATTTCGAGGATAGGCATAGAAGTAGATAAGGCTAAGGTAGAAGTGATTGCTAAGCTTCCACCCCCCAAAAACATCAAGGATATTAGATCCTTTTTAGGGCATGCTGGGTTCTACCGACGGTTCATTAAGGACTTTAGCAAAATTGCGAGGCCCTTAACTAATCTGCTCGCTAAGGACGTGCCCTTTGATTTCAACAATGAATGTTTCAAGTCATGGGGAAGCTTAAGCAAGAACTGATTTCTGCACCTATCATTTCTGCTCCTAATTGGGCCCAGCCATTTGAAATCATGTGTGATGCATCTGATTCTGCTATTTGCGCTATTCTAGGACAGCGCATCGATAATAGGCAGCACGTGATTTACTATTCGAGTAGGACCTTGAATGATGCCCTACAGAATTATACAACGACTGAGAAGGAATTCTTGGCTGTTGTCTTTGCGTTAGAAAAGTTCCGGCCCTACTTGTTAGGTTCGAAAACGGTGATTTTCATAGATCACTCGACTCTTAAATACCTCATGACCAAGAAGGAAGCAAAAGCGCGACTGATTCGGTGGATCCTTTTGCTTCAAGAATTTGACTTAGAAATCCGGGATAAAAGAGGTATCGAAAATGTGGTTGTTGATCATCTCTCACGAATTCCGAATGCACCAACCATCCCAGCCCCGATCAACGAGAATTTCCCGGACGAGCACATCCTAGCCATTCTTAAGGAACCCTGGTATGCTGACATCGTTAATTACCTAGCCACGGGACAATTACCTGCTGACTGGACAAAGCAAGACCAAGACCGCTTCTTTGCCCAAGTACGGTACTTCTTCTGGGAAGAACTGTATCTTTTTAAGTATTGTCCAGATCAAATAATTAGACGATGCATACCTGAGGAGGAACAAAGGAGTGTGCTCAGCTTTTGCCATGACCTTGCATGCGGAGGACACTTCGGTCCCCGCAAGACTGCAGAGAAGGTTCTACAAAGTGGGTTCTACTGGCCCACTTTGTTCAAAGACTCATATCATTTTTGCAAGTCATGTGCAAACTGTCAGAGGATCGGGAAAATTTCTAGAAGAGACATGATGCCCCTGAACCCAATCCTTGAAGTTAAATTTTTGATGTTTGGGGCATCGATTTCATGGGACCATTCCCCAACTCCTTCGGCAACCAATTCATTTTGGCTGTTGTCGATTATGTCTCTAAGTGGGTAGAAGCTGTGCCAACCAAGACGAATGACAACAAAGTGGTTGTCAAATTTCTCAAAGAAAACATCTTCTCCCGGTTTGGCACCCCTCGAGCAATAATTAGTGATAACGGATCGCATTTCTGCAACAGAGTTTTTGAAGCTCTGATGCGAAAATATTCCATCAATCACAAGTTATCGACCCCGTATCATCCCCAGACAAATGGGCAGGTTGAAGTCAACAACCGACAGATTAAGCTCATTCTGGAAAAGACTGTTGGACAAAACCAAAAGGATTGGTCGGTTAAGCTCAATGATGCATTGTGGGCTTACCGTACCGCATTTAAGACAGTTCTGGGGATGTCTCCTTATAGAATCGTGTTTGGCAAAGCCTGTCATCTGCCAGTAGAGTTAGAACACCGGGCCCTCTGGGCAATTAAGCAACTCAACTTTGACCTAACCAAAGCCGGTGAACTTAGGAAACTGCAGATTTCTGAATTAGAGGAGATACGGAATGAAGCTTATGAGAATGCACGAATCACCAAGAGCAGAACCAAACTTTTCCATGACCAATTCATAAGATAGGGTTCTACTGTACAATTCTAGGCTTCATATTTTTGCGGGAAAACTAAAAACTCGTTGGTCGGGACCGTTCATTGTGCGCACTGTTTTCCCACACGGTACCGTGCTTATTGCAGATCCTAAAAATAACACGGAATTTAAAGTGAATGGGCAAAGACTGAAGCCCTTCTTGACCACTGAGCCGATGATTCCAGATGATAGTGTGCTGACTCTTTTTGCCCCATCATACACCTAACCACCACAAACAACTAAAAAAAAAATGTTTATATGCTTACCCCGTGTACATTCTTTTTGACATTTCTTTAGCCTATTCGCATTTGGCCGGCCCGAGTCCACGAAGACGGTGACATCATTTCTTCCCCCTATGTATTGTATTTGCATTTCCATCTGCATTCATTGAGGACAATGCATTAGATAGGTGTGGGGGGTGCTAACACTTTTTCTTTTTATTCTTTCTTTTTCTTCAAAAAAAAAACTCAAGATTGAAAAGAAATTTCATACTCTTTATAAAAATACCAAAAGATTGTAGGAATTATGGGAACCTTAGTGATAAATCTTTATTTTTGCCTAAATAAACAAGAAAGAATGGTTTGATTAAAAAGATAGGAGGGATAAGGAAAATAATTCATACCTTTTATTTAGCCTTAGTAGAATATGCATAATTCACACACACATGCTTGGGATTTAGAGACACAACTCTTGAAAAAAAAAGCTGGATAATTGTGCCTCAAGAAGCATGATTACTCACGCCAAAAAAAAACAAAGCTGGATAATTGTGCCTCAAGAAGCATGATTACTCACGCCAGAAAAACAATCTTTATAAATAAATCTTAATTTCGTGGCCTACTCCATTTGTATATTTGACCTGAAGGGTGTTTTTTCACCTGGTGCCCTAAGACCATCTGGTTTGGGAGTCATCGGTTTGATATGTGCTATATAAGTGAAGTAGAAAGCCTAATGGAACCAGGAATAATAAGTAAATATTAATAAAATAATATTCGAAGTTGAGTTGAAAAATCCCAAGCATATCACACTTACACAGTATGCATATCTATCTAAAGCAAAATAAAAGAATGAGTTAGAAGTACAAGATCCTTCCTAAATTTAAAAGAAAAACCATAATTTCTTCTTTTATGAAGGCTAAATATAAGAGGACTTATGAGGGTTAAACCTAATTCCTACATCATTCGGTCATGTTTATTTATATGATTGAAAGTTCTTTTTCATATATATATATATATATATATATATATATATATATATATATATATATATATATATATATATATATATATATATATATATATATTTCTTTCTGAAACAACTAACTTCTTTACTTACTGGATTTTGTGGGTGCAATCCACTGAAAACCCTCAGGAGACAACACTCCTCCTCTAAGGGAAACTTAGAGGTTTAAAGGCTTGTTGCACATGCTCAGTGCAATCGCGTTACCTACGAAAGTGGTATAATAATTTACTTATTTTTTGTTTTGCTCGGGACAAGCAAAAAGATAAGTGTGGGGGTGTGATTAGTCTCTAATTTTGCATAATTTTCATCACATTCTCATATTTATTTCATGTAAAATTCAACTAATAAATCCTTGCTTGCTTGATCCTAGGTCCATGGTGGGTAAATGAAGAAGAAGGTCTAAATCACTATTATTTGGTGATTAAAAGGCATAAAAGATAGCTATTGACCTAGAGAGCTGACTCTGTCAAAATCAGGAGCGTTAGCCAATAGGGGGACAACAACGCAGCACGCAGCAGGCGGCGCCGCACGTGCCGCCCAAGGAAAGCCGCGGAAACGCGACATTTTGCTGCGAAAACGCGGCCAAAGCAGAAAACAAGAGATCCAGTCGACAGGGGGACAACCAGGCGGCGCGCAGCAGGCGGCGCTATGCGCGCCGCAAAAGCATTGTCGCGGAAACGCGGCAAATGCCGCGTTTCCGCAGCCATGTGGGCGCGCGGCGGGGGATAACCAGGCGGCGCGCGACAGGGGGACAACCAGGCGGCGCGCAGCAGGCGGCGCTGCGTGCGCCGCCAAAGCACTGCCGCGGAAACGCAGCAAAGGCCGCGTTTCCGCGGCCATGTGGCAGTGCGGCGCGCCGCGTTTTGGGCCAGGGTTTGTCCCCTGGCCCCTCTCATTCCTGATGCCTATAAAAACCCCCTTGGGGTCTTCAGTTTGGAAAAAACGAGAGTTGAGAAAAAAGTTTGTAGTTTTGATTTTGTTTATAGTTGTTCTTCTTCTAGTTCTAGTTCTAGCTTAGGCCATTAGAGTGAAAGAGAGAGAGTGTGTAAAAGTTGTATTTGGAAGGTGACAATCAATACAAGTAATTACTTCTCTTTCTTCTTTCCATTTACTTGTCTTTGGATTTATTTTTACTTGTTGTAGTGTAACTTCTTTCTTCTCCACTTCTTCTCTTTTACTTTGTTGTAGTGTAACTTCCTCTTTTTAACTTTTCTTTTCTTTTGTTTTCTTGTAGTGTAACTCCCTCTTTCCACTTCTTCTACTTTGTTGTTTCTTTTACTTTTATGGCTAACTAACTTTTTCATTTAGCATGGCTAACTAACTACTAACCCACTAATTTCTAACACTTGTTTGATAACCCGCATGAGTCAATAGTGCCTAACAAGCCTTGTGCAAATGAGAGCTATGGCATCTTAAGACGAGGGTTCTAACTCTAATTTACCTATAAGTATCTACTTTCTTATACTTCATGCTTAATGAGTTTTGATGATCTATGAGTTGTATACTTTACTTGTTATTGTAAGTTAGAGACTTTTCCTTTTACTTTGCCGATACCAATAGTGCACTCGAGTCTTCCCTTATTCTCGCCTTCTATCGGATCTAGATAAGGGAATGTCCGAGTTTTAGCCGTGTAAGGCTAAGTTTTAAGATGAACTTTCACTCGATTTCCACGTGAATAGTTCCAATGCACAAGGGTTGTGTTTGCCTATGATCCATCGTGAGGCTATCTTCAAGAAGTTAGAAATTAGTGAGAGCACTTAGTAGAAAGTTAGCCATGCGTTTTTACAACTAAGAAAAATCCACTTTTACAAACTACCAAAACATTTTCCAACAATCCTTGAAACAACTTGTTTTCACTTTTTAAATTCTTTATTTGGAAACAAAGAACATTCTCTTTTCTTGAACATAAAAGCCGCATCAAGCTTCCATCGCTCTCCCTCCTTGTGGAAACGACCCGTATAGCCACTTCCTACTACGGAAGAATCGCAAAAGCAGTAACTTCGACCCACACTTCCTTCTCATATTTTAGTACTTGCTTTTTGCCGATCACCCATCCAACCGCCCTTGGAAGGTAGGATTTTTAAAAATAAGATTTGAAAATATTTAGTATAGTCTGAAAATCACTACTACATGAAGAATAAAACTAGTTTAAAGATAATTTTGAAAATTAGTATTAAATCCTTCAAACATGAAAATAAATCATATATTCTATGAAGCATGCTAAATACACAAGAGTTGACACTCGAAATCTATAAAACTCATAAATGCTCATGAAAATAAAGTTATGAGTAAACCCCAAATATAGAGTGTAAAAATCATATAATAAGTATAATCATGGAGACAGACAATGAAGCTCAATGAAATTCCTTTTATCAAAAGCAAGAATTCATTAAAACTAAATACGCTTCAAGGTATATGTATGTTTTGTTGATAATAAAAGTATACATACATATCCTAAATATAAACGAGCTCATAATAAAATTTTTACATAAAAAGGAAGTGACTCTAGGGTAGACATATATATCTAATGGTTTTAGACAAAACTAACATATACATGAAGATAAACACATTTTTATGAAAACATGTACAAAAATAAGAAAAACAAGTAAAGATGCAAGAATTATCAAAACTAGGCTATACGTGTGCATGTAATGAGTACAAATGAGCAATGAAGTGCAAACATATAATAATCAAGTGTAATTCACTACTTGTACAATTTTAAACACAAGTTTTAATAAAAATTTCATCTAAACATGTAAACAAAACATGAAGTGCAAAAAATATAAATAATCATGTTCATTAGGGTATATGCACATGCATTAGAGTTAGAATATACACAATAGCTAAACTATAGTGAGAACGCAAAAATAATAGTTCATATAAATATGGGTGTATCTCAAAGACTATTTATATATATCTCAAGTCTAATAAACATTGTATTTAAACATAATGAACATGAAAAACTAAAACATGCTAAAAGTCAATTAATGAGAGTATGTAAATAAAAATGGGCGTTAGAGATAGTTACCAAAACCAATATAGCTAATCTTTAGGTCTTCATACTATGGTGGTCCTCCCGCCAAGCATCTTTGAAGGTGATGCATTCAATGTAGTGTTCATCAAGCTCAAACGCATCCGCCATCAAGGTACCAATACCCTCACGTTAAGTGAGAGTCCACACCTACATCAAATACAGTAGGGGTGAATTTTAGTACTCACATTCTTGGGTCCATAGGGGTTAGCACTTTTTCTAATCCATATAAATTTTTTGCAAAATTTGAATTATGTATTCTATCATAACAAAACTTTGCAAGGTGGCCCTTATGTCCACAATGTGTACAAGTGTACACATGAGCATACATAGTGTCATGTGTGTGAACATGAGAAGCATGTGTATACCATAAATGGTGTGCATGAATATAAGGTACATATTTCTTGCAAAATATAGATTCTACTTTCTTATGATCCATAACACATTGGCTCAAAGTGGAGCCAAAACAATCTATACTTTTCTTTAACATACATATCATTTCAACTATTGAAGAAGAAGCAGAGCAAGTATTCTTATCAATAGAGGGTATAACAATGGAATCATGATAAGAATGAGAAGCCAAATTATTTTTCAAAGAAATATTTTCATTTGAAACACATTCCAATTCTTTTGAAATCAAAACAATTTTATTTTTCAAAGAATTGTTCTCTTTTAAAACATTATCAAGTTTTAAAGACAAAACCTTATTTTTCTTCAAAACATCATCACAATCATTTTTATTTTTCAAAATTTTATTTTCTTTTAAAACAAGGTCAAGTTGGGTTTTCAAGGAGTCTCTTTCACTTGAAATCTCAACGCTTTCTTGTAAAATCATGTTTAGCTTTGAAAATAAAATTTTATTTTCTTCTTTCAATCTAGAACTCTTGTTTTTCAAAATTTTGTACTTTGAAAGCAAGTTTTCACAAACTATAGATAGTTCTTCATTTAATGCATCCGCATCCATGCTATCATTACAAAAAGAATTAGAACTATCATCTAGATGAGTATCTGAATGTACCTCAAGGGAGTCACTCCCTTAGACCATATAGCAAGTTTTGTTAGACTCATCCATCATGGGTTCCCTTCTCCATATAGTTTGTTGTTTGTAACTCAAGAGAGGTCAATGTATTCCATATTGCAAAAGCAGAATCACAATGAGAAATCATATATAGATAATCTTTACTAAGTGTGTGTCTAAGTGCGACTAAGGCTTGTGCATTGGCCTCTATATACTTGTTATTATCAAGATAAGATTTTTTGATAGTGGCAAGATAAACATGCAATCTTAGGGTTTTAACATATGCACTCATCCTATACTTCCATATATTAATGTTAGAAACATCAAACATGGGAGGGGCAAGGTGATCCATGAGTGTATAAATAATATGTGTGCAAATGCAAATCTAGATTAGTAATCCAAGATCTCACTCCTAAGTGGTTAAACCTAATATCAGGAGCGTAGGCTATGATACCAATTGAAAATGCACGTAAAGGGGGGTGAATGGTGTGCTACCTAATCTAATGACAAATTATGCGAAATTAAAACTCAAAGACAACACAGTATATGTAACCAAAGAGCGTAGCTAAATTTTCATGAAGGGCTCTGAACTATCTCCTCAAGATTCCTTTAGATTAAGAATGAGGTGCTATTTGAAGCTCTCTTGGTTCAACACAAGTATGGGTACACAAACAATACCAAGCATTATGAGATATGAACAATATAAAGCAATGTAAGATATAAAGAGAAAGAGTTTAGAGATACCGGATCAAACGCAAACACCAAGATATATTTCGAGGTTCGAGCTATTGCTCTACGTTCCCGCCTTCACACAGAAAGATTTTCACTACGTCCATACAGGATCTCCCATAAAGGGAACCTACACCGAGAAATTACAACTCAACACTTGGAGTACACAACTCTCTCAAATACAACCACCTTTACAAAAGAGGGACATGGCGCAAAGTCAAACCACAGTCACCTCTATACAAGAGGGACAGGCACAAAGCCAAAACTCCAACACAGTCACCTCTGCACAAGAGGGACAAGGCACAAATCTGAAACTCAATCACCTTTACACAAGAGGGATAAGGCACAAAGTCAAAACTCAATCACCTCTACATAAAGAGGGATAGGCACTAAGCCAAACCACAATCTAAATCACCTCTACACAAGAGGGATAGGCACAAAGTCAAAACACAATCTCAATCACTTCTACATAAGAGGGATAGGTATAAAGCCAAAACACAATCACCTCTATACTAGAGGAATAAACACAAACCTAAAATAAAGAAGAGATTACAAACTTAGTGATCACAAAAGACTACAAAAAATTTTTCTCACAAAAATAAGATCCTATAGATAGGATTAGAGATGATAGCTCAAGTGTGAGAAAACAAAGTGTTTGAAAATTAAATTCACAAAGAAAAATACTTGGGAAAAAAATATAAGATAGAAATAGAAATAGAGATCAAAACCAATTTCCTAAAGAGACTATTTTTCTTTGATTTCTCTGCCCCTTGAAAACAAGATAAAAGATAGAGATTTGAAGCACAAAAAATCTTTTGAAACTCTTTACAAAGTGGACAAGATGGCACTAGAAAACTTTTTCTCTTGAAACCCAAAACTTTAATTTTCAATGGAATTGTTGTTGTGATTTTAAACCATCCTTATGACCCTTTATATAGGCTTTAGAAAAACAAATTTAGAATATTTTACCAGGTTTAAAAGGAATAAATTGATTCTTAAAATTCAACAAAAGACGTTTTAAAAACATGTTAAAAATCAGCCTCAAGAAAATTAGTCGTTACTGCCAATCTGAAAAAATATTGGTCAACTTTGATCACAGTTTTCAGGCCTAAAATATCATAATTTAGAAATAAGTATATAGGAAGAAGTTGTAAATATTTAAGTCTTCATTCTATTACAACTTGAGTCAACTCAATATCATTTCACAGTAGAAAGTTATCAATACAATATAGAAAGGTGTCAAATAAGAAACTATAAACTATTTTTAGAACAATAACAGACTTCAACCCAAAATTTGACATCTTCAACATTTGAATCAGAAAATTATTATTGAATAAGAAATGTAGCCCTGAATGTTATCTTTTAAATTAAATTTAAATCATGTTATATGAATATACGAATAAAAAGTTATGATAAGAAATTTAAAAGGGTGTCGAGCAGATCAGCAGAACTAAAACTGATTAAAATTCAAAACCCGATATATATGTACTTGAAATCCAAAATCGGTTAAACCAAAAATCAAACATATTAAACTAGTGTGTGTGTAAACTTGAGCATATCAATGCTAGTCTATCTTACACAAAATCTAAATACAAACTTAATATAAACAAACTGAAGTCTTTCTTGTAGAACTCCTCCTCCAAGCCGACTCGATCCAAACATAATCTAAAGAGCTTGATTCCAACCGAGTGTTAGATGTGATCTTGATGTGCGAGCTCTTGAATCTACATGTGTTAGCTCCAAAACTCCTTTGTTGAAGCTAAGCACCTACTAAGATCTTGATAGTAAATCTAAAACTATATAAATAGAAGATCATTAGTATTATAACTACATGAGTTAATCATCATCAAAACTAGAGCGATGGGCCTTTGGGCCAACAGTAACAACATTAATAGTGTAATCAGAATATACGATGTCAGTGAACAGAATAAATAGGATGATGTTGTTACCGTATAAAAATATTTTTCAGCGACTTCGATAACATGAACAATATGGTTTTCTGTTATATGTCACCTAAGTTATAGGGCATGAACAGTAATAGTAATGATGGCAGTGTAACAGTAAAACAGTGTTTATCTCGATGACTTTGATAACATAGTCTATTACAGTGTCATTATATTTTAATTTGAATAAAATTTTAATTCGTACAAATTATTTTATTTGAATTTGTAGGTGAGTTTTAAATTCATGAAAAGAGGAATTTAAAGAAGATATTTTAATAAATTTTAATTCATGCAAATTATTTTATTTAGATCTTTGGATAAGATTAAAATTCATGAAAAGAGGAATTTTAACATGATATTTCAATATATTTTAATTCATACAGATTGTTTTATTTATATCTTTGGATGAGATTAAAATTCATAGAGAGAGAGAGAGATCTAAACATTATATTTCAATTAAATAAATTTTTAATTCATACAAATTATGATTTACTTGGATTGATCCTCGTAGCTTGATCCTTAGTTTTCACGCTTCAAGCACGTTCATCAGTTACGATGATTCCATGGAGAGAGGTAAAGGGAGGATGAAGAAATTTGGATTTGAGGTTTTTTTTTCCTTTCTTTCATTTTTTTTACTTGAGAGTAAGAATGAGATGAATTCTATTAATTTATTAGGTTAAGATTTAGGTTAGGATTTTTAGCATATAGGTTACAACAAATAAATCATGCTGTTAAGGGAAATCAATAAGGAACTTATGAAATCTTTCAGTTTGAATTGGAATTTTAAAATTGACTTTAAGCTTTGTTCAAATAAGTTGGATCACCTTCATAATCACACGCTAATATGGCATCATGATTTGGGTACTAGGATTTGATATAGGAGAACTCAGGTTCAAATCATGGCTTTAACAATTTAAATAATATTTATTTATTTATTTATTTCGATTCTTTATCATTTTAAATTATCTATTTAAGTGTTATGAAATGAGAATATGGGTTTATTAGATATGAATTAGCCATTGGGTTTGGTTATTGGGCTAAGTTGAATTTAAATGAGATAAGAGAATAGAAGTAGAGAAAAGAAAATATGGGCTAGGGTTTTGATTCATTAGTTTAGGGAATAGAAAAAGAAAAAGAATAGAAAAGATGAATAAGATTGGACTTAGATTTGGGCCAAAGAAAAATAAGGGAAAAAATTAGGGAAATAGGAGAAGAGGAGTGGGCTCACTTATACACATGCAAGTTACAAAATAAATGTAATAACATTACCTCTTAGTAAAAATCATAATAATTTATTATAACAATAATTAATAACAATTAGTAATAATAACTCACATAATAATTAATAATAAATAAATAAATGTACATGTACATATTAAAATACCAGTATATTTTATTTAAACACTGTTTTCAAAATAGGGATATTACACATATTCTTTGATATGTGATACGTAACATACTATTCTTAGTAGAGCAGTCCAATGATCATGACTATGCTTACTAGTGTATCTGCTTAATTTGTTTACAGTGTAAGCAATATCGGGTCTAGTGCAATACATTAAATATATTGACTTTCAATAATCTGAGAATACTCTAACTGTCGTAGTTCAGTTCCTGTATTCTTGCGAAAGAGGATGTGTGGGAGAAAAAGATTTGTATTTTCTTTTATCTCATGCTCCTTGAATCTTTCTATCATCTTATACACGTAGTGAGATTGAGACAAACTGATTCCATTTGGTGTTCTTTTGATTTTAATTCCTAAAATTATCTCAGCAACCCGCAGATTCTCCATGTCAAAATTGTTGGATAACATTCTTTTAGTGGACTTAATATTTCAATATTAGTCTCAAGTATCAGCATGTCGTCTACATAAAGACAAACAATGATACATGCATCTTTGATCATGACACTATTAAATTTCTCATGCCATTATTTTGGGGTCTGTTTTAGACCGTATAAGTGATTATTCTCCAATATTGCATATTTCATACCACACTTTCACACCTCTTCTTTATAAAATTTTGCTAAATAATAGTTTTCTTGTGTGTTCCTAGGTTCATAGAGATGAAAAAGATGATCAAAAATCTCATTTATTTGGTGATTTTTAGATCCTAGTGGAGCCATTGACTTTGGTAGCACATTCTGCTGCTGTAGGGAGCAGAAACAAGGGAGCAACAGCCCATACCCTAACATCAGAGCAGCCATGACCTACAGACTTTAGCGTTGTGCGCCTGGCCATAGTATGGCCATGAAAACACGGCCATACTGTGGAGTCGTGCGTCATGTTTTGACGCACGGCTCCGTACAGCTCCCCTAATGCTCCCTTTGGCTTATAAATACCCTGGAATTTCCAGAGCGCAAGAGAAGAGTTTTTGGTGTGGTTTTCTTCTTTTTAGGGCAGTTTTCTCTCTTTAATTTAGGTTAGTTGTTCTTCTTCTTTCTCTTTTGTATTTTTTATTTCTTACAAATCTTGTAATAGGGAAGAGAGTGGTACATAGGATGAAAGTTAGAGTGCTTGTAATGGAGGGTGACACTCTATGAAAGGTCGCTCTTTATCTCTACTTATTTTTTCTCTCTAACTCTTTACATCTTTAGCTAATTTTCTTCTCATGGCAACTAACTATTAACTACTAACTATGCTAACTTCTTACCTAATAATCCACATAAATTTAATAGTCTCTACTTGGCCTTGCTCTAGCAAGAGCCATTAATGGCTCATGATGATGGATTCTAACACTCTAACAAGTTAGCATTAATTTATTCCTTCTCTAGTTTAGTTTTGATGGTTTAAGTGTAACTTGTACTTGTTTATTGAGTTTGGATGTGAAAGTGATCTTATGAGCCATACTTTGTAAAGCTCTTGACCAAGGACTAGTGATGGCCAATGATACATGTGAGGCGAGGTTAGCATGTTGTGGGGCCATTAGTACTTAATAACCATGAGTTTTCTTGTATCTCTTTTTGTCTTTTCTTTCTACTTGTTTTAACCCAAAAACACAATTTCTCTTTTATATTTCTCACTTCTTTGTTTCTACTGTATTCTTCTCATTCTTTGTTTTCTTTTCTTTTCATTCTTTAAACTATAGAAGAACCATTAACACATATGTGAATAAAATGGTAAAGCTTGTATCGCTTTCTATCCTTGTGGATTTGACCCGTTTAGCCTTATGCCTAAGGAAGTATCAAGGAAGCTACAGCGCACATACTTTTATCGTTTGATTTCAAAACGACATACTTTTTGTGTGCGGTTTCCCCCGATCGAATTTTAGCCCATTGCTAGGGATGAGAACGGTTTGATCTCACATTTTTGTTAACTTTTCTTCTTTGTTTTTGGTGTGCAGGTCAAATTTTTAGCATTGCAGAAGTCTACACTTGCTTTTGTGTGGTTGGATAAATTCTTGCATATTGTTATATTTTGTTGCTAGTTTTTGTTTAGATTACATGTGCATTATAATAATTAAGAACTAAAATATGAAAATTGGTTGCTTTAAATCGGTATAGACATTTGCATCTAGGCACGTGTCGATTTCAATTCTAATATACTGTATTTTGTTCTTGGGTTATTTTGATCTTGACGGAAGTGTAAATATTGCATTGCATATACTTAGGACAAACACGTGGGTGATTTACTCACTTTATGTGTTCATTCTTATCTATATTGCACACTTGCACTAATCAAACTTAAGGGCATATCCCCAATAAAACATAAGGTGGTAAAATCATTATCCTCCCTTAGCCTAAAAATCACCTTCCAATTCACACAACCCAGCCTAAATAAAACCTGCTAGATGTTGGCCCCAGGGACATCTCAGATTTATTTAGGAGATTGACCTAAGGAAAAGTTTTTATAGTTTGACTCTTGTCAAATCGGTGTTAAAGGTTGGGGATTGAGAGGCGAAACCTTGAAGAACAGTGGTTTGGCATAATTAGGCCCGTTGCTCTGGCACGAACCTCCCACTGCTCTTGCCCCTACCTAACCGATTAACTTGTGGTCGGATTTTTACAGTGTAGCCCCCGTGGACAATCTAACCAGTTAGAAGTCATCTAAGTCTAGGTCAACCCTACTATAGGCTAATTTTTGAAAATTTCTTTTTCTTTGTTTGATTGTTTGTTTGCTTATTTTTGTTTCTTTCCTAACAACTTTGTACTATGAATTACAATTATAATTATTCCAATGCATTTAGTGATCCATACTTCACTCCGACCTCTTTTGACTCGGATATTACCAACCCGGCATTTCATAACTCTAACAAACTAAGTATGCCAGATTGGTTTTATCTGACTCAATATGTGCCCTAGCCCCAATACTATGAACAAGATTGGAATAATTACCTCCCTTTCACAGAGTCAGTGGGGACACAACTCTCCCGAGTCATATAGACAACCACCTTACCAACATCCCACTTCATATACTCCTTCTCCTGAACAACCATTAGAAGAACAAAGTAACAGGGAAACGAGGATGGAAGCCTTAGAGGATCTCGAGCGACGAATTCAAAATCTAGAAAACTCAAAATCCCATTAAAGTTTTCAAATCCAAGATCCTTACTCCATTTTTCAAGTCTCACAGTAAGAAGAACATACTGACTTATAAAAGAGTACGGAATCCATGATTTAATTCCGAAGCGATCCTTCCAATATGATAGAAGCTAGACTTGTCGATTGGAAAAAAAAAGTGTAGGAATAAGGAAACTCTCCCTACCCAATCTTTGACTATTCCTAACACTTCTAATCATATTGATGAAAATCAAGAATCATGGAATCTTAAAGACTTTGACCAAGATTTAATTTCACTACAAACCTTGAACTTGACCAATATAACCCATTGACAAATTGGCAGGTTTTCATTTCAGGGAAATTGAACTTGAATATGAATGTGAATCCAACTCACAACTTTGTGATTCAATTCCAATCTTTAAATCGATGTTGACTCCAGCATCATTACCTAAGTTGGACCCATTTTTCAAGCCAACATTGATTCCGTATCTATAGATTTTGAAATTGAACCACTTCTTTTGGATAGTCATATTTCATTGATGGGAATAGAATGTAAAATTAAATTCTTTAATTTATACTCAACTCTTGAACCTAAACCGACTCTCAAATCCAAAGTTGATTTTTTCCGAGTTACTATTAGTTCCTTAACTTTTCATTTCAAAGCACAAATCATCCATTTCAAAAAATCACATTCTATTGTTGGACCAAGGTATTGACCATAATGACTCAGTGATGATCTTCCAAGATTGATCATATAAAGGGAAATAATTTTACTAATAGGATCTTGTATGATCCTATTCATATTGGAGATTGTAAATATATAAATAGAAAAGAGGTCAATATAGGTGGGTTCCATGAACCACCACATTATCTTGATTGGGTAGCAATACTTAGCCAAATCAGACCACCATCGGAACCACCGCCATGAGGTAATTTCCTTCCCTTTCCTTTTGTTTCATGTATGTACACATTCACGATGCATTGACGACAATGCATGAGATAAGTATGGGGGAGAGTTTACTAACGTAGGTTGTTTTAATTTTTCTTTCGTTTCTTTTTAAGAAATTTTTAAATTTTATTTTGTATAAAAACTCTTTCTTTTTTTTTTCTTTACAAAACTTTTTGAAATAAGAGAAATAGTTTTGATTTATTTTTAAGAAAATTCAGAGTATCTTAGGAATTAAGAAGACCTAAAATTATGAATTTTTAAACCAAGTCAAAATAATAGATCGTGTTTAAATTTTAAGATAAGAAAGTAAGATTGGAAAGATAATTTGATCTTGAATTTTTTGCCATAGATATTTGCACTTCCCACTTACACAATTTTTTGGGATTTAAACAAAGACTAAAAATGCACACAATTTTTTTAGGATTGAAACAAAAACTGAAAATACCATAAAAAATAATAAAAATTGATGATAATAAAAATCACTTATTGAAGCTGGGTAATTATGCCTCAGGAAGCATGATTATTCACGCCTAAAAGGATGGACAAAATCAAAATAATCCCTTTTAGTTTTGTGGTCATGTTTACTCGAGTTCTTAAGCCCGGGGGATGTTTTCTCGTCTGCTGCCTCAAAATCGTCTGGTTTGGGAGTCAACCGGCTAAAGGCTCACTACTCGAGTAAATAAGAAAGTCTAAGAGAACTAAGATAAAAATATATATATATATACAAATAAATGACATGAAAGTTAGAGTAAATATCCCAAAATCTTCACAGTTCACAAAATGCATATTTTATATGAGTTTTATGAAAGATCCAAGAATCATTCAATTTTAAATTCTTATATTTAATTTATAACAAGATTTTGCATTTAGACTAAGTTTAAGGAAGAATAATTTTTAGTTAACTTATGACCTTGTATCGCTTAAATTTTCTACAAAAATACTTCAAAACTTTTTCCTCTTTCAAAATGGGTTTTCAAAATACTAACATATAATTTCTTTCTTTATAGATTTTATGGGTGTAATTCGCTGAAAATCCTCGGAAGACAAAACTCCTCCTCTAGGAAAAACTTAGAGGTTTAACGGCTTATTGAACATACTCAGTACAATCGCGTCACCTGCTAAAGTGGTGAAATAATTTTTTTAGGTTTTCTGTTTTGCTCAAGACGAGCAAAAGATAAGTGGAGGGGTGCGATTAGCCTCCAATATTGCATATTTCATACCACACTTTCACACTTATTTTTTATAAAATTCTGCTAAATAATGGTTTTCTTGTGTGTTCCTAGGTTCATGGTATGGATGAAGAAGAAGATAAAAAATCCCATTTTTGTGATTTTTAGATCATAATAGAGCCATTGACTTTGAAAGCCCATTCTGCTGCCACAAGGAGCAGAAAATAAGGAAGTAGCATCCCATACCCCAACATTAGAGCAGCCATGACCTGCAGATTTTGGCGCTGCACGCCTGGCCACAGTATGGCAGTAGAAACGCGGCCCACGCAGCCATAGCCGCGTTTTTGCGGCCATAATCTGGAGTCGTGCGTTGTGCTTCGACGCACAACTCTATACAGCTCCCCTGATGCTCCCTTTGGCCTATAAATACTCTGGGATTTCCAGATCTCAAGAGAAGAGTTTTTGGTGTGGTTTTCATTTCTTTAAAGTAGTTTTCTCTCTTTAGTTTAGGTTAGTTGTTTTTCTTCTTCCTCTTTTGTATTTTTTATTTCTTGTAGAACTTGTAATCGGGAAGAGAGTAGTACATGGGATGAAAGTTAGAGTGCTTATAATGGAGGGTGACACTCTATGAAAGGTTCTCTCTTTATCTCTACTTATTTTTTCACTCTAACATTTTACATGTTTAGTTAATTTTCTTCTCATGACAACTAACTACTAACCACTAACTATATTAACTTCTTACTTAATAATCTACATGAATCTAATAGCCTCTACTTAGCCTTGCTCTTGCAAGAGCTAGTGATGGCTCATGATGATGGTTTCAAACACTCTAACATCTAACTCTCTAGCACGCTAGCATTACTATAGTCCATACTTACTCTAGTTTAGTTTGATTGTTTAAGTGTAACTTGTACTTGTTTGTTGAGTTTGGCTGTGAAAGTGATCTTATGAGCCATGCTTTGTAAAACCCTTGAACCAAGGACTAGTAATGGCCAATGATACATGTGAGGCAACTATCACTAAGAAGTTAGCTGTTAGTGGAGCCATTAGTAGTTAGTAGCCATAAGTTTTCTTGTATCTCTTTTGTCTTTTCCTTCTACTTGTTTTAAAAACCCAAAAACACAATTTCTCTTTTATGTTTCCCATATTTTTGTTTCCACTATATTCTTCTGATTCTTTGTTTTCTTTTTTTCATTCTTTAAAATATAGAAAAACTGTTAACATACACATGAATAAACCAGTAAAGCTTCTATCACTTTCTGTCCTTGTGAATTCGACCCATTTAGCCTCTATGCTATAACGGAAGTATCGAGGAAGCGAAAGCGCACACACTTTTATCGCTTGATTTCAAAATGACATACTTTTTCTGCATGATTTTCCCCTATCAATAAAGATTTAACTAATTTACATACTTGATGTTCTTGCCCTTGACTATAAATCCTTCAGGTTGCTCCATATATATTCTTCATTTAATTCACTATTTAATAATGTAGTCTTGACATTCATTTGATGGATATCTAAGTTGTGTAATACTGCAATCATAATTAACATCCGAATGGAAGTTATTCTTGTTACTAGTGAATAAGTATCAAAGTAGTCAATTCTTTCTTTTTATGATAACCGTTGGCTACTAACCTAGTTTTGAACTTATCGATAGATCCATTGGTTTTAATTTTCTTTGAAAAATTCACTTACTCCTAGTTGATTTGCTGCTAGGAGGCAAGTTTGTCAATTCTCAAGTATAATTGCTTAGGATGGATTCTATTTCACTATTTATAGCTTCTTTCCATATTGGTGCTTTTGGGGTAGACATAGCCTCTTTTAATGTTTGAGGTTCGCATTCAATGGCATATGCTATAAAATCTGGACCAAAAGATTTTGAAATTCTTGATCTTTAACTTCTTTTTGGTTCAACTTCCGCATTAACAATTGGTTCATTAGCGCTTTCATCCCTGAACACCATCTCGTGTGTTCTTTTCCAAAAGTCTTATCTTCTTCCCCATTGTACGGAAAGATGTCTTCAAAGAATATAGCATCTCTAGATTCGATAATCATGTTTATGTAAATATTCGGTATCTCTGATTTATGTACCAAAAATTTATAGGCACTGCTATTTAAGGCATAGTTTATGATGTGCAGTCCATTGTTCTTACTCTCAACTTAGTCTTTTTAGACAGTGGTGCTAGTACCTTTGTAAGGTACCCCACATTTTGAGGTAATGGTAGGAAGGTGCCCTTCCATGTCATAGATCAAATGGTATAAGACCAAGTTTCTTATGGGGTACTCTGTTTAGAATATAATTTTCAGTTAACAGAGCTTCCCCTTACAAGTTCTACGGAGCTCTAGAACTTATGAGAATAGAATTAACCATCTTCTTCAAAGTTCTGTTCTTCCGTTCAGTAATCCCATTTTGTTGAGGAGTATATGGTGTTGTAGTTTGATGGATTATACCAAATTTAGCACATAACTCACTAAATTCATTTGATTCATATTCTCCACCTCGATCGGATTTTAGAATCTTTATATTCTTATTGAGTTGATTCTCAACTTCGATTTTATATGTTATAAACATATTCATTGCCTCATCCTTACTATTTAGAAGATGCACATAACAATATTTTGTACAGTCATCAATAAAAGTAATAAATTACTTTTTTCCGCCTCTTATTGGCGCAAATTTCAAGTCACACAAGTCGCTATGAATTAACCCTAAAGGTTCTATATTTCGATCAATTGAGTGAAATGAATTTTTCGCGAACTTGGCCTCAACACAAGTCTCTTACTTGCGAATTTTTTTCAAGTTAAGTTTAAGAATATATCCTAAATTAGACAAGTTTTGCAAGGATTTGTAATTTATATGCCCTAATCTAGAATGCCATAAAATAGGAGATTCAAGCAAATAAACAAAAATTTTTCCTTTATTGAT